>JAEBDU010013429.1:56364-108106 GCA_016802625.1 Heliconius numata | reverse complement strand
TCCATTTCCATCCTTCGTGATATACTAAGCAGCATTAGGTATTTCTCTAGGTATTTCACGTATGACCTAGATTAGATGAAATGACGACATAGGAACGTTAAGCGGTGACCAACCGAACTCCCACCAATATTTGAGCGGCATACAATTGAGCAAAACACAAGCACTGGAGCACACAAGGGGCTTGAACAAACAGCATCTAGAATATATTTTAATAGTATATTATATCGCTATTTTATTATTAATTTCTCCCGTAAATTTAATCTTGTATTCTCTCAGCTTCACGCTGTATCCCGCATGTAGCAAGGTAGGCAGAGGAGCCAAGTGTTATGACACTTGACTCCTCATTTTCCGCCGAATTCTGGATAAATTGTATGTTGAGTGCATTACAATATCAAATATTTCATGCCCTCGAGTGGAAACGAACCCACACTCATGTGCTCCTGCGCCACTGCTGGCCTGAAATCTTAGTTTTTTTAGACAATATTTTAATATGTATTTAACTATAGTAACAAATATTTGTTTTAAGATTAAATATATTTGTCAAAATATCCATTCACATTTCTTAATATCTTTCACTAAATCTTTCGCTAAATCTGTAGTTGTTCCTTTTTAAAAATAAATTTTAAAATTCACATATCATAATAAATGTATTTTCAGAAATTGCTCAATTTTACTTAAAGTTATAATTATAAAGCATCAATTTTATACTCTAAATAAGTAAAAAAATCCTTAAACATCAACAAATCTATTAACATAATCGAAATTGCATATTCAAAGTTTCAACGTTTCACATGAAAGCTTATTAAAACTTTACATTTTATAACGGGGCTGTATTTTACAAGAGAGTTCTATTTTTTGTGAACTTTCCCCGCTGTGCCGTAGTCAGCCTTTATTAAAATGCTAAATGGTTAAAAAGCCCGTTCAGTGCTTAATTGACATATGTGAATTTTTAATTTACTGTAGCTATTACGTGTATTTTATATTTTTTTGCTTTTCTACAGCACCTGCATTTGTATGGGGCAAAGAGAATGTATAAACTATAAAAAACTTACTTACTTTTACTTTTTAAATTCTTACGTTTTATTTCACACTTAATTTTAACAAATGACAAATAGACACCAAAGTTATCCTATAAGGGTTTCTATTTATCCTTTTGAGGTACGGAACCCTAAAAAAATATTAAATAGTATTAAACTTTGTTTGCGTGGAATATAAGAGGTGAAATGGATTTTTTTTTCTTTTTCGTGGTATTTTGAGAAATATGTCATATTGAATGTAATATCAGCTTCTTTCAGCTTTCTACGCTGTCTAATTTCGGCTGTGCGTTGACTGCCAATAACTTAGTAAAGAAAGAATACACACACATACACAAATACTAACTCATAACGAGTAAAACTCATCCATTAAACATGCACCATATACAATACATAATGAACTTTGGATACCTACTGAGAAAAAATATAACATCTATTAGATTAATCTTTATTGACAAAGAGTACCAAATTGAATGTAGTACACACGAGGCTGTGCTCGTACTCCCAAGACGCCCTGCATGACCTTCCGTACCTGTTGCTCGCCCAGAGAAAGTGACGCGCCCGAAATGCGCCGCCGCCCTTGGTGATACCAGTGTATACCACCAAGCATATTTGACAGGAAAGGTATATTTATTTTTTTCAATATTTATTATAAATATGTTATAGTAAGAACTTTATAATAAGATAATATTCCAGTATATTAAAAATAACTTTAACCATTTAAACATAAAAATCTAATGTTAATTTCTAAATCATCTACAATTTCTCTTCCCAACCTTGACTTTTCATTCACGTGGGCACATGTAAACGTCAGAATGCATTCAACAGAACACAATGCACAATTAGATCAAGTGAGCTCAACGAGGCGTTTAACAAGTTACCTGTGGGGTAATAAATAAGGAGGAAGGCGATCCCGCCCTGGCAACACTGGCCCGGGGAGCGGCAGTTTGCGCGAGACGCGCCACGGGCCGCGCGCCCCAGTAAATCCTTTTATACGCGAATTAATAGTGATCTATTCACATACATGTGTTGAAATAGTAGTTATATAGGTAAAGCCAAATTAATGAAGATCTGAAGGTTTTAGTTGAAAATTATTTATTATTTTGGTTGTTATGTCGATATGTCGCTGGCGCTCGTATCGTATTAGAATTGTTTATATAGTAGGTTGTAAATTGAACGTAGTAAAATATTTTGGAGGAACATTTGGTAAACTTTTAATATAATTTTCATTATACTGAAAGGTGCCGTTAGGGGTTCACACGTACCTCCCTAACAATGACTTTTGTTATACAACTTTAAAAGGATTATTTGGCGAGCAACTTAACGTTTTCATAAATGAAAATGGGAGGTTCAATGTTTTTTTTTCTACAAACGAAAAGCGACGAAAGCACTTATATTAATCGCATGGCACATTTTAGTAATTTTAAATGAATACAAGAACTTTTTATTTTAATTCCCAAATATATTTTTGAGTCTCTTCTACTGTATAAAAGCGTCAACCAAAAAAAAACCAGAAAACAGTTTACGCAAATCGTTTTGGTCAGGATTAGACATAATTTGATAGTACTAAGTAGATCTACAAGCCGTGGTAGAAAACTGCTAATTTAAATAAATTTGCAATCTACTGAGATGATCTTTCCTGAGATAACTTGAGGCGCAACAGTTCGCTCGTAATCTAACACCGTTTCGTTCGTTTCTAGACACGATTCTTATTCTTTTCCACTTTAAATGGCACTTATGTTTGAAAGTAAAAATACATATGTATATATAAATATATAATGAAAATGTATATAACACGTGTCTAGTTTCTAAGCGAAAAATTAAATTTGCATGTCATCTGGGGTTCACTTGAACTAAAATTAGGATAAATTTGCCCTTCGAGATATCCTTTTCGGTGACCCACTTTGCAGGTCTCTCTCGTCACATCAGTCACTATATCTACGAGTATGTATATATAAACATATATGTATGAGACATATTATAATATATATAGGTACCATATATTTTGTTGATATATTCCGTCAAGATTTACATTCATTATATTTGTCATTGATTTCGACTCTACCTTAAATTCCCTGAAGAGGATCTTTGATATCGGATCGAGCGACACAGTTTCTTAAATATACTTTGCATAGTAAGCGGTTCGTGGGACGCTTTAGTGGTAAAAAATTACTTTGGTTTTATTTGTTTTTACTTAACTGTGTAAAAGAAAAATGACGACAAGATATTTTATCATTTATCTTTTAAATAGTAATTTGTTAAGTATAATGGTAGTTACTAAAATTTTATCAAATAGTAAGCTTTTAGAAACTTTAAAAAATGTAGAGTTACGTTATATGAGTCATATATTATATTAAATTCAGTTTTCATTTATTACTCATTAAAATATTCATAAACAGTACTTGATATTAATAGACACTATACATAAAATTAAAAATATAGAAACCCGAGAAACTTTAAAAAAATATATATCAAAATTCTTAATTGCTAATACTATAAAATAATAATCTGAATTCGACACAAACAAACGCCTACATACTACGTAGTACAACCGGCGCCGGCGCCCACGCAGCCGTCTACGGCGGGACTGTCTGGTGTACAACTTTTTAGTTAGTTGTATATTTAAAGGTTAAATGTCATTTTAAACATTTATTGGATATAGATTTTTTTTTAAGTATTGGCTGTTAATAATTGGTTTTAAATTACGCTTACACATTGTACTTATTTTATGGATAATATATTTTCTAAGTAGATTCTTATAATAAAATAGGTTTGACTGTAATTATTAATCTATATTATTGTCATTTAATTTCAAATGTCAAAAGTGTCAAAAGTCTGATACTGTTATAATTTATTAAAATTTTAATATTTTTTTGTTTAACTTTGGTAAAACTATCCTTTCAACATACAAACACAAATATGCATAGAATTTAGATCACATTTTATCGTACGGTTTAGTAATTCTAGCTGAACTTTGGAATAGGAACCTCGCTAGTGCGTCTATAGTGGAATAGTTTACGAGGCGACGTCTGCGGTATATCGAATAAACCTTCGTGTGATAGCCTTTATTAAATATAAAATGTAAAAGATTATAACTTAAAAATTTAAATTACAGAAAATACGAAAACCATAATACAAATTTGAACAAAACAACGAAATTTGACCTAAATAATTATAATACTTTAAATAAATACCGAGATATTTTCTTAACCTGCATTCAAAAGTGAAGTGACATTATAATTCTAAATGAAGAAATAAAAGAAAATACAATGAGTGGATTAGGCCCTCCTGGTGTGTGGGCGGCTCAGAAGCGTCTGGAGTCCTGGGCGAGAGCTGCCAGAGAAAGGACTTCGAGCGCTAGTAGCGGACAAAGTCACAACTCTACTGACAGCTTCGGTGAAGATAAATCCCATGGAAGCCCAAGTGTATGTATATGCAACGTATTTTAAAGATTTTATTATGATATCTTGAAATATTATGCATAAATATATTTATTTGAATTTTCAGTTTTATATTATAGCTTTTGCTAAAGACAATGGTCCATATCCTAATATTTTGAAAACATTACATGGAGTTTAATACACATTTATGTAAAATATAATAAATATAACAACACTATCAAAAATTAAAGAAAGAAAATAAAAATAACGTAAAAAAGGGTAAATGATCGACGTTTAGATCACATCTTTCAAAAAGAACATTAATTTTTAATATATTTTCAGTTTAAGCGTTCGTACAAACGGCAGTGTACGGCTACAGTCGTATTTTAGTAGTAAATATTGATACTTACTTTAAACTCGGTCGCGCTTACGATCCTCTAGTCGTAATATCCTTTACTCATAATATCGATTCGTGTTATATTTCTCTAGCCAAATGTGTCTGTTAAATGAAATTACAAGCAAAATAAGCTTTTAATGCTTACTCGAATTTAAAAAACTAGTTTTTTTTACATGAATTCTTCTAAATAATACTAGATATGTGAAGCTAGTATATAGTAGTCAATTTGTGAAAAAATAATCATTTTTCTATTCACGGCCTCATAAAAAGGACAATATGTAAGCTATTATACAGTATAGTCATTTTTAAACGTCATGTTATTTACGCAGTTATGATATTGAATCATACCCATGCCTACTTAACATAGCTTGCGTTTAGCTGATAAAATTTACGATCGTCTATTTTCTATGACACACTTACCTAAAATATGATGTATTTTTGTACATCTAAATGTAGGGCCCCACAATTTCCTGATAAAAAACATATTTCTTTATTTACTTAGAAAAAATATATGGCTATTTATATTGCAAAAAACGCGTATTTCGATACTGTAAAGAATCAAAATTCATAGGGTACTTCTCGTTGACCTAGAATTATGAAATTTGGCGGCTAGCATCTACAGGTAGTACTAGTTTAGGAAAAAATTTGAGAACTTTACATTTGTGGCTAAATTCTAAAAAATAATAACCTAAAAATTTGGTATTAAAGCCGCTACGTATATCTGCTAGTTAAAGCTGATATTTATATAGTAAAAAAAATCTCTCTCAGGGAAGGAATGCAGGACAATCGCATACAAACCATATAATATAGAATCGAACATACTATATATTCAATGTAAACTATCAATTATTTTTAGACATAAAAATCCATTCGTTAATAAAAAAAGTCATAATATTCGTACGAACAATTATAAAAAAACATTCTACGAGTCGTACCAGCTAACATATTTTTACATTTCATAAAACGTCGACCCCCTTTTGTTTTACACTATAGAACAAAGCTAAGAGCCCGGTGTACCACTCTCAGTTTGACTCCATTCCCACTTCCTCGCTTCCTATTTACCTGGGCAACTTTTTAATTAATTACTCCTAGTTTTTTCAAGAGTTCTATGCATGTTCGTAGTACAGTTACACAAGATGAGGGTGTGTAAAGTAGAAAATGTTAGCGCTTATTTTATAAATGCTTTTATTTATTCCTGTTGAAAAAAAGTTGGGGTCGATCGTGGCGCGAGGGCCTAAGTGTGACTGTAGACGCGACTGGTTGTGGATTCTTTCCACTCGAGAAAATTAAATATTTATTTTAAACTATATTTTCACTTCTTCGTTCTGGTGTCTAGGCAAAGCGCGGCGTTAAGTTCCGCTACTTAACACGCAATGACACGGGAAACGGACACTAGGTTCCTGCTGTGTGCGGGATACAGCTTGAAGCTGATCAAAATAGATACAAAATATGACGATATCATAGTAAATAAAATTTTAAAATAAAAATCAAATATAACATATCGAGTTATTGGCCAAATCGCATCAGAACCACTTCTCTCAAGACCTAGCGTCGTAGCACTCGAGAGCTAAACTAAGCTTTATATGTATGTAGGTACACCTTTAGGTTAAATGTGTTTAATATTAGTTTTTATTTTACTGTTATCGTTTGTAAATATAATAATGAAACTAAATATATTTTTATTGAATACTTTTTCATTTATTTAAGAGATTGACATTTTTTATGTATATTTTTTTTAGCCAGTTTTAAGCGTAATTGTTATAAGCATAAGATCTTCTTCTTACTCACTACGCTTCTTACTTACTCGTTTTGAAAACGTGTTTTATGTTAGTTAATAAATAATTCTCCTGGTTGTGGGTTCGATCGCGACTCGAGGAAATGAAATATTTAATATTTTCATTTCTTCGCACTAGTGTCGAGGCAAAGGATTCGGCGAAAAACGGGGAACGAAGTGTCTTAACACTTATCTCTGCTTACTCTGCTGTGTGTGCAAGCTGAAAAAAACTATTTTTATACAAAAATACGTATTTAAAATTTAACGCTACATTGGTTCACAGAAAAAGTTTTTAATTACTAGCACTAGCTTTAATCGTTTTCCGATTCAACACATGCGCGAACAAAGAAATAAGACCAACTAAAGCAACACTTGTACTCCAACGGCTTTCATAATAACGTTTAAAGAATGCCCTCGTTCAATTAAAATTGAACTCTAGCAAAAAATCTGATCAGAATTTAAGAATTATTCCAATTATTCGGGTAGTCAATATTCTATACACTCGTACCAATATTTGAAAATTACATTTTTTAAAATTTAAATTTAAACTTAATTGTCTTGTTTCTTAAGTAGTCTAACTAGACTACTTAGACTACTAAGTAGTAGTCTAACTAATCAAATTGACCGAAACGCACTTATGTTTGACTCGTGCTATTATAGGTTCAATGAATACAAATAACAATAGCAAAATAAGCCAATTGAATTCAATGAACTCAACTAATCTTCATTTAAATATTTATTTTAATAAATCAAACAACCCTCGAAGGGACGTTAGTGTGTTAAAGATTATAACGGATCACGAATATCCATTATCCTTTCAATTAAGAGATAAAATAAGCATCAAATTCAAAGTAAACTCATCGTTGCCTCTGTGGGTATCGCAAAGAGTAAAATGCATTAGGGTGTGGTAGAACAAAGCCAATTATAGCGCGTCCGAAGCACTAATAAATTATGAGTGGAAAACAACGGAATGAAAAATGTACAACGCGACAAGAGACGGTCCCGTTCCGTTATTTATGGTACATCTCAAAATATTTAATAAAGTAGCACTAGAATATGCATATTCATTTACATAATGAATATTTTGTATTTTGTAGAGATTTTTATTTTCCTTGAGGCCGTCGTGGCGGAGCGGCAGAAGGGTGTGACTGTAACGCGACGGTTGTGGGTTTGATGCCCACTCGAGGAACTGAAATATTTATTTACGTTTATATTTCCATTTCTTCGCTCTGGTGTCGAGGCAAAGCGCGGTAGATTTCCGCTACTTAGCACGCAATTCCTCCAGAATTCGGCGAAAAGTGAAGAGCGGAGTGTCTTAACACAAAGCTCACTACCCTTCTACATGCGGGATACAGCGTGAAACTGAAAAAAAAAACAATTTGAACAAATACGTTAAAATTACTGCAAAAAAATGAAACAACGTGACTAAGGCCAGTGCAAACAAAATCGATAGACATATTTTTCCCCAACAACTTCAAGCTTTTATTTAACTTGCCTTGTTAGTCAGTATATATGGGTCGAATTTTTCAATTGGATTTTAAACGAGTTATCTCTAATTGATCGGAGTCATTTTTTTGTACAAGTTTTTAAGCGTATTTAATTAGAAATCCAATATGGCGGATTAGATATTATAAAACGAAATAGATCGATAGTCCCCAGATAAAGTACCGGAAGTGATATCTAATCTGTGAAATGAAAGTAATACCTATCATTACAACTAAGAAAAATTCCAACAAAATTATGATATAAGCGTTTTTTAAACTTATACGTTTCGATTTTATAATCGAAAACTACCCTTATCAATAGGTTAAAACAGCAATAAAATAAATTAGCAATTTTTCACTTTCTATTCATCGAGATATTTGCTTTAACAAATTAAGAATAACTTATAAATAGTGTTATATGTAGCTATTTTATTTTTTCAAAAATCATATTAACAGTATGGAGCCTGAACGTGACTAGGTGCGAATGTATAGTAGCTAACGAGCGTACGACTTGTCTTACTCGCGCCACACCCTATCAAATACATTGTACTCTAATTATTCATACCTTATTTTTTTTGCTTTTATTACAGGAGATATTTTTATTATATTTATTGTATACTTTGCTTATTTTATTTATTGCATACTTTGGTTACAGGAGATGTTAATACCCAAAGAGCAATGCCGGGTGCAGCCACTAAGCGAGACGCGAACTGCGTCATCGCTACCTCACGCGAGGCTTGCGAGGACACCCTCCATATCTTCTCAAAGCAGTCTCGACAGCGGCACTTCGAGGGCAACTGTAAGTTATATCGTGATATGTATACAAAATCTATTTTTACGTTTTCTAAAGGAAGAGACTAAAGTTGTTAAAATTGGAATTTAATTTATTAGGTTTGAATGTCCTAATAAAAATCTCTTAACATTTTCCTCCGCTTCTATTGAGAAAATAAGTTGATTTTAATACAGAAAATAAATTATCTTTTAATCTTAAATTATCAGCTGGTACATGACTATGCTTATTTTTCTGATGGACATAAAAATCTTTGTAAGGCATTTGCTATTAGGTAAGTTTGGAAATATTATAATTATATATATTAATGTATTATTTTACATTAATTACAACGTCATAATTTTAGCCAAAATGGTGTCGATAGCTATGTAGTTAGGTAATCATATCAGACTTAATATGTGAATGCCAAGGGACAAAAATAAATAAACAAATTATGAAATATACAGACTAACGAGTCAATTGATAGCGAAAAATTATATTTAAAAAATTCAAATACACATTGAAAAGTATATCTATTACTAGCGGACGCGCGCAGCTTCGCTAGCTTATTTAGGGGTGAATTCTAATAAAGAGTCTAAATTTCAAATTTTATAAAAATCAGTGGCAATTTAAGATTTTTTCCATACAAACTTTCAACCCCTTATTTGCACCCTTAGCGGGAGAATTCTAGAAAACTATGAAACACGTATTCAATTAAATACTTTTAAAAATCTAAATTTTAAGTTTTATAAGAATTGGTGCCGATTTAATTTTTTTTCCATACAAACTTTCAACCCCTATTTCACCCCTTTAGGATTAAAATTTTTCAAAATCCCTTCTTAGTGGATGTCCAGATTACGAAAGTAAACATCTGTCCAAATTCCACGTTTCTACGCACAGCGGTTACGGCTGTGCGTGCGTCTTACCTCAGTCAGTGAGGACAAGTCCTTTTATATATATAGATTTTCGTCATCATGTGGTAGAACCTAAAGAATGCGGCTAAATTTAGAACCGAAACGTTGCAAATTGCAATTTAAATATCTCCAGTATCCCAGATGTCCAGATCCAGGCTTAGTATAACTTATAATGTGTAGAACAAAATAATAATATTGTTTTTATCCTATAGAATTTGTGTTTGTTGTCTACTTAGACTCAATTAGTAATGAGGTTTAAGCGAAGAGGAGCGCGACTGCGCTGTATTGACTATTGACTTTAAATCTATTTACACAGGGGCCAGCAGGTCAGTTCTCACTTATCTAAAACTTGAAGCGAGGAACTTACTTCGTATAAAACTTTAATAAATTAATTACGTTCAAATGATATAAGCATTTACATTTTAAAATCTGATTTTAATGTATGTAGGTATTATAATAAATTAACTGGTTTATAGTTTCAAGTATAAATATTTTTTTACTATTTTTTGTCACTGTTAACACACTCTTAACTAAACAGATTTTTTTCCTCACTTATTTGTTTATAGCATTCAATTATTTTATAAGTTCAGTATGTAAGCGGAGTTCACAAACCAAAGTGTGAGAATGACATCTGTCAATCTCTTGCCCTAACACTAACTCATAGGAAACCTAATAAATGCTGGCGTGTTCTGGTGGTATCCGAGGTATATTTAGGTACATTTCTTTTCATTATAAACACATAAAAAAATGTACGATCCGGGACTTAAAATCCTAATAGCAAAAAATATAAAGTGTTAATATACGAAGCTTTTTTGACTTCATCATTCTACGTTACCTAAATGTTAGTAGATCAAATCCTAACTACGTCAAAAAACAAAACGTCAATATACCTATTATATAGAAACGTATATTAGAAACTTTCTAGAAAAATTGAAAAATACCAACAATCTAAACAAGAAAATTGAATAACATAAGTGCAAAGTTTTACATAGAACTTGCCAACAACTATTCCAATGTTATCGAGAGCACTTTTAAATTGTAAACAGGCGTGCATACCGACTTGCTGTTTCTTATTTATACATTTTCAATATTTCAACAACTTTTTCAATTGATTTTCTACAAATTATAAATGAAAAAAATACACTATAATGACGTGATATCAACATCTTATAAAATAGTTAATTCAAATTAATTCAGCTTCACGCTGTATCCCGTGCACAGCAGGATAGGATCGAGGGAACCCAGTGTCCTCCGTTCAGTCCAGTAGAGGAACTCAACGCCCCGCTTCGCCTCAACACCAGAGCGAAGGAATGAACATCTTAAATATTTTATATCCTCGATTGGGGATCGAACCCACAACCAGTCTACTTTACCAAGTACAAGTATTAATCATCTGTGCGTCATCACAAACGTACGACTGTTCCATCCTGCCGAGTGTGATTGCATACTTGTCAACAGCGCCTTGTGACGCCATCAATCACAACGCTGACAGTTTCAGTTAGACGCCATCTGAGATTATAGAGATACAAAAAATATATTTTTAAAGAAGTTATCATTTATTATTACTAAAAGTGTGATATTTTGAAGAAAAATTCATGTACGAGTATTTATCTTTTCAAATTTGTAAGAAAAGACTGTAAGCTTTTATTCTATGCTTTCCCATACAGCCTATCATATAAGCTATCAAAATTACTAGAATTTGCATGCGGAAGTTATATTAATTATCTAAATTAATTTTGATTCCCTTAATAAGTCTCTCGCGTACTTAGGGTAAGTATAGGAAGTGTGTGTAGCGGGTAAGTGTGCGTATTTAAAATATATCAAAATTAATCTTAAGATACCTCATATCCCTTCCGCTACTAAAATACTTACGATATTTTGCTATATTAGATTCGTAATCTTTTGTAACCACGCAAAGACTCGTTTTAATAATGACGTATTTTTGAGATTTTATAATGATACAATAATTAATCATATTCATAAAGCTCTGTGGCTATTTATTGTTTAGGTCAGTGTACTCGAGTAAGTGTGCGTATGCGTACTCTTATGTATATTTGTTGTTATTTTTTGTTTTAAAGTCCAAAAAGGAGAAAATTTTCACCTTGATTGTAGAAATGTTTGTACGAAAAGCTGCATTTCACGTTTAACTTAAGTAAATTACTCGGCGTATAAATTTTATAGCTGAAAATATATTTTTCAGCATAAGAAGATTTTTCCGCCATTCACCAATGTCATACCCAAGATATTATATGATTTAGTTTAATTTTATAAATAATTTTCATCTATATGGCCCAATAAAGCTTTTGTGCGCACGCTTTCCCCACATACAAAACTCTACACTTTGTATTTGTAACCTACGATGGAAAATATGCAACGTGAACACTATGATTTTACCTTTTCATCTTAACTTCGTTTCCCGTTTTAGATTAAGGCTTTGAGTTTGCCCTAAATTGGATAGGTGCATAGGCAGTGACTACGATTTCACGTCCGAGACTTATTTAATAGGATGACCTGTAACTTGCGGTTAGACTCGTTGTAGGAATTACAGATTTTGGATGTTGGTACTCCGACATGATAGCCTGTGTGTGTGTGTGTGTGTGTGTGTATGTGTTTGAATATATATTTTTTTGGTATGGTATTACTAAGTTGTAATTTGTAAGTGGGAATAAAGAGATAGAACTGTAGACTCATACATTTTTTATATAAAATTGTTATTAACATAATAAAATAATACCAACCAAGATGAGCTTTCCGTATGAGCATCTTAAATAAACTCATTTCAATTTAAATAAATTTATTTTATTATAAGTTTAAAAATAAAATTTTTATTCACATTTTCTTTTTACTTGTTGTCGCAAGCGAAAAGCCGTACGTATCTTATACGAAATATTACTACGAGCCCATTGTCTAAATAGATTTATGACGACAATGGCATCTTAAATTTAGCCCTACTATCTTATTCTTATGAAAGGACTTCTGTTTACGACTTTGCATAGATTTTCTTTATAAGGTAAGGAAATCTTTTTCAAGATGTGTATATATGAATTTATATTTGAAATCTATCTATAGTCGGAAGAATGTCAGTGGTAAATATACAATGTATTTTCAATATTTTAATGTAATATGTATATGAATTTTTCTACGTTATTCCGCCGAATTCTACGGAAAGTGGAGAACGGAGTGTCTTAATACTAAATTCCCTCTGCCTTCTCTGCTATGTGCGGGATACAGCGTCAAGCTGATTGTGATTCCATGTTATTTGGCTATATTGACTGACTATTGCTACTATTCATTTAAGGCGGAAATTGACAGTCTAGGTTGTCCAATACTCATTGGATGTAGTATATGATATAATTATAATTGTCATTTTATCAAGATTCATCATCAAAAGATATGACAAAACTAAAACGACTATCTTGTATGTGGAATGAGATAGGCTGTCCCTGTATATTTATAGTTATATCTCTATACATTTATACTATACTTGTGGCGCTCAATTTTGCTTAAAGTGAAGTGATACATATATAAAAACAATAAAATGTAATTTAAATTATAAAATCGTAATATATTATTTTCTATATAAAATTAATGAACATTGAAATTTCTTCATTGTTTTACTTTTTGAACGTTTAAAACAATTAATTACTAAGTCCTTTTACAAAGGAAACAGGTCTTCGAACCTTTTGTGGTAAGCTTTTTGTTATTCGTTGCAAGTCACGAACATACTTTAAATGACCCAAAATGTTTTTCGGTTCAAAAAGGTCAAAGTTGTAAAGGTGTAAAGGCGTAACTTATTTATTATATTTACATATATACGATGCACTTACTAGAATTACTTTTAGTTAAATTTTAAATTTAATATTAAATTAATAATTTATATACAGATCTCCATACTGAATTTAATGAACTTTTGTTTACTGGTTATTGGCATCGTCTGAAATTAAATCCTGAAAGAATTAAATGTGAATCAATTAATAAGTGAATCAAAACAAGAATTTAAAAATCATCCAATATCTTCCAATTTTATGGTTTAATTAACAGATTATTAATGGGGATACACTGATCCCAAATAAGAACTTTCGAAGAATAAAATTATGATTTTTTGGCTACGAGTTATACAAAAATTGAGGAAATAAAATCTTAACCAAAAAAGAAATTACCTACACTAAAAAAAATCATGAATTTTATAGTAATCACATGGCATTCCACATTGATTTCCATTTAAAATGATAATATTTCATTTAACAATACACCAAAACCGAAATTCCAAATCATCATTCTCAAATTACGAACATTAGAGCCAATGCAAAACTTAATTAATGCAAAACTTAATTAGGTACTCGAGAGTAATGCAACCTACAATATAGATAGAGCTATACTCTCTACATATATAGGTATATTGTCACGTAAAACAGAGGTAGAGTCAGCTATAAGCGTTGGTTTTGTCACGTATATTACACAAAGCGTGTTGACGACGCGTGTTTGAATTCGCTATATTCTAACGGAATTCGTGATGAGAACAAAAAGCATATCAGCGTGCCGCTCTCGTCGCGTAGAGCCGTCAATCGGGCCTATTTATTATTTATTGTTGAACGGAAGGTTTTTATACTGTTTTATAGTTGTATGAGTAGCTTATTGTATGGATGTCGGAATTCATATCCATTTTTTTTATAGTCAAAAAGTACTGTTAGACCAATTACTATTTATTGGCCCTTTTAAAAATTATTTTCCTTATGTTTGAGAATCATTTTGGCATTAACATTAAATAATTTGTCAAATTATTTTGGAATAATATACTTTAAAATATATTGCAATTATAAAATTGGTAGTAGGATTGTTAAATTTAATTTAATTTTACATTTCTGTTCATTTGAACGTATTTTGAAAAGATACGAATTGGAAGCTTACAACAATAAGCTTAATTTGCAAATTTGTTGTAAAAACTATGGATTTGTAGTTCGAAACCTGTACTAACATATTTTTATTGAGAATAAAGCTATATAAAGAAGCTATAGCGAAAATATTATAATATACTAGGTTAAACAACATCTAACTTACGTTGTCGATCGCTTCCAATAAGCGTTTAAATTTTACAAGGCTACAAATGACAGAGATTACGGGCAGACGTGACGCTTCCAGGCGGAAAGTTAACATAAAACAAAGAAACTCGAGACAGCTCTTCGTTCTATTTCTAACTATTATAAAAGTAGTATAGTTAAACTTTCTTTCCTATATTGAATCCAGAACTCAATTTACAGCCATGAAATTTGGCATTATCCCTAAAAGAAAACAGTATACCTCAGATATCTTTATACCTTAGGTATCTTTATACCTCAAGGCTAACTTACAAAAGGTAAATACGACCATGGGAAAGTTTTACTATGTATGCATTATAAGCTTTGAGGTTGATTGACGTTTCTCAAGTAAAATGAAAAGGAGACCCTCTTTGATACTCAACTACAGAGGCTTGATCATCGGCGTAGGGTCGCTGTGGATTTTTACCCCATAAATTTCAAAGATTGTGCTCTCTAGTCGTACAACTTAATTCCCTTTGCCCCTTTTCACCATGGAATTTCCAGGACTTCATTCTAATCACATATGGCGGAAATTGCCGCAGCATGGATAAAACGTTTCGAATACACATTCTTTATTATTATTTAATAGAATATTTGAAGTAAACGTATGGATTAATGATTTATGGCAATTCCATATACCTACTTATAAGTAGCAAAAAATTACTTTCAATTCCCAAGTTCCGCAAGAACTGCTTAAAACGCAGTGTCTCGAATATTAGACGGTGAGTGGGGAACTCAGTGTCTTAACACTGTGTTCTACCAGCGCACCTCGCTATGCGCTAAAAAGAATAATGCTTTTTCTTCTCTCGGTCTCTCTATTCACGCGAAGAATGAACGTATTAATTAATCAATAACACAGCAAACAATTAATTAGTGCGTCAGTACGTCTGACTGTGTTGAATGTTGTTGTATAAATATTAATTAACTTCACTTTATGCTAATTATATTCTCTTCAATAAAAACTGTAGCTTTTAAAGTTATTAAATGATTTTTATTCATTATTTCTTAATAGAAGCTTTAACCTAGAGTTTATGTATGATGAAAATGGGGATTCATTTTTCTAGAAAAAATACTGTTTTAGTACTAGGGAATTCCAAGTATAATTTATTCAACTACAATTCTAGTATGCTAAAAATGCTGCTATAAATAATAGCAGCTTTATGCTTGTTTCTGCATGGCAAGGTGGACGCGGAGGGTGGGTGGAAGAAGGCCTTCGAAACAAGTAAGACACTCCGTCCCCCACTTTTCACCCAACTTTCTAGACATTGTGTATAGACTGGTGCAACTTAACGCTTCGCTTTATCAAATAAAGTGAAATGAAAATAAAAATAATCGTTTATTGGCGAAGTTAGACGAGGGGAAGACGTCAACTTTAACTACCTAACAAATTGCATGTGTCATATAAAAAATATTATTAATATTATATTTGATATATGTATATGAGAATTAAAATAAAAAATAAGGTATATAATATCTGTATGTATTATACATTTAATATATCTCACGAACCTTAAAATCAATCAGTCTAGTATACCTACTACGTACTGATACCACTGCACATAATTAAGAGCGCGTTAAGCGGATTAATCAATAACGTACGGCTTTAGCAATTATAATTAAATGTATAACATTCTTAAATAATTATTATAATTGATAATTAATTAACTAAGTGGCTTATATTATTCTGCTAGAAATTCTATTTTCTTTATTTTTTCAGCTTCACGCTGTATCCCGCACACAGCAGGGTGGGCTAGTGAGACAAGACCTAGTGATAAGACACTCCGTTCCATTTTGCGCCGAATTCTGGAGGCTCTCTGTGTTGTGTGTTGGAACTCAATGTCGTGCTCTACCTCGACACCAGAGCGGAGAAATGAAAATATTAAATATTTAATTTCGTCAAGTTGGGATTTAACGCACAAGCTCTCGTGTTTACAGTCACATTTTGTGTCAACCTCAAATATATAACATCTTTAAATAATAATTATAAAAGCGATAGTAAGTGACTGGCACAATAATATTCTACTATATATCTATTTTCTTTGTGTTATTGCAAACAAAGTCAAATTAATATAAAAACTATCATTACAAAGTATATATCTCTTTTAGAAGCAGAACTTAGTCACAGGTGCGTTTAATAAACGACTATAGCTGTGCCTAGAAAGCTTTAATTTAAGTGTCTTTTTCATCGAAATAACTCTACACTGTACACAAGAGTAACGTAAATACAAAATTTTAATATTTATATATTAGAAAGGTCGTATTTTCTTTATATTTCACTCTTTATTTCCCAAAGCAGTGGAGAAAGCGAGAGTGTTGAGAGATGAAACTTAACACCTAAGAAAATAATTAATTGTCCTAAGTGTGTATCGACCCTATAACCTTCGTGCTTACAGTCGAACGGTATTCCACTGTGCGATAATAGCATTTCAATGCGAAATTCGACTGCTGACTGATTTTTTCATTAAAATTATATTTAATTTCAGATTGCCTAATTATTTAAAAATAGATATTTCGTTCTGATATCAATAATAAGTTACTCAAATTTTGTTCCAGAGTCATCGCGGTTCATCACCTGCAATACGTACATTCGCACCAGACGGTCGTACCCTAGAGGCCGGTGCGGCTGGAGTACCTCGTTCTCCATCACCACTACGAGCAGCTTCCCTTGATGTCCGGGCTGCACCTATGGCTCATGGATCTTTAGCATCCTTAGCTGATAGTCCTGCTCCACCTAGCCCGAGACATGTACCACCTAGATGCTTATCCCCACTGTTGATGCCGCCACGGTAAGTTGACCGAAAATTGTTTAAAATTATTATTTTATTTGATATTTTAGTAATATATTGTATGTTTTTTACATTGTTATAATTGATCGGAAATTTAGAAAATGATTCAATATTTAAACATTTTTAAAGTTACACATTTGGGAAAGAAAAATACTTTTTTAAACAACGTTAAAACATAATTACGCAACCGAAGAGAGAAGAGAAAGAGAGAAGTATTATACGTTTCCTAAAAAAATATGACGAAATATTAGGTAAATTTGGATATTGTTATTGGTATTTATTGTAATGTAACTAAAATATCTTTGCATAATTTTATGCTACCTCAATAATTACAGCATTAACGAATTTTTTTGTTATATTTGTACCTAAACTTCTAAAAACAAAAAAATACAATAAATGTAATTTTCATTTACGTTTAAAATTTAAAAACATAGTTTGGAAATTCAAACGCAAAATACAAAATCGTTATTTTTATATAAGTAATCAAATTTTCAATTGATCTATTTTCGCCGCGTGCCTACCTACATGGCTTACGGCAAAAGTGAATTTAACAATTTATCCGTTTTTCATCTGGACCATAGTTAAATGATTGACGGGTTGACGTAAATATTTAATCGAATAGTTATTTCGGTGAAAGTAAATATTTAATTTACAATTTATACGTAGTATTTAGAGGCCATTGTGGTGCAGGGGCACAAACGTTTGACTCGACGTGTGTGAGTTCGATTCCCATACGGGGGAATATATTATTATTTTAATTTCTTCACTCTGGTAGGTACTAAAGCAAGAGCGCGGTATTGAATTCAGCCAGTCAACACGCAATGCCACGAAAAATTCGGATCAAAATTCGGATTCGGAATTCGGAAGTGTTCAGTTTGCCTATCCTGCTATTTACAGGATACAGTGTGAACTTGAAAAATACTGAAAAAAATATCTAATAAGAGTCATATGTCTGTTTCTTTAGATTATTCATTTCGATAATATATAAAAAACATATTAAATCATACTCAATTGACATTTAGTTCTTTAACTCAAGTAGTTTTGAGCTTAATATGAACGAACAAAAACAAAAGTTACGCTGAAAAAAGGGTTTAACAAAAAAATTACAGATTAACATGTACATTTCATATTTATAGCTAATGTTAAGAGTATGATGTCAAGCTTAAATATTTGTGCCAGAATATCGGATACGCAAAAGTTTCCGCCCCGAGAATCAATCTTGGGCGGGCGTGTCCCTCATAAATTGATATAAACTCAATTTGCGCACCCGGCCCTTCTTCTGACATTCCACTCATTACTTTACATGTAATTACTCTATATAAAAAGCAGCTTCACGCTGTATCCCGCACACAGCGGGATAGACAAAGGGAACCTAGTGCTTAGAAACTCCATTCCCCATTTTCCGCCGATTTCTGGAAGCATTGCGCGTTGAACGACAGAACTAAACGCGCTATCCCTCGGAACTAGAATGAAGAAATGAAAATATAATTCTAAATTAACATTTCATTTCCTCGAGAGGAAATCGAACCCACAGTTACACCCGCGTGCCCTTACGCCACGTCTGGCCTCAGTTACTATATGCAAAAGGGATAATTGAACGTCTATTAACAGACGTGCGTATCGTTTATAATTCAGGCCCCTTTAATTTGTTCTATGGTTTAGGCTTAATCGATATAATTCTCGCTCGGTTGAGCTTGGTTGTACCAATATCTATTTTAGGTATATTGGCTTAAAATATATATTTATTTGATATTTGTTTCTAAATTTTTATACTGTAAATAAAATGGTCGTTTAATAAAAAACGAATTTGAAAATAGTGAAAAAAAATTGTTACAACAAAACAGGATATGTGTGGATCATAAATTGGAAATCGGGTGGGGCTGTGGTAAAAGTTACATATTTGGTTTCGTTTTTATCTGACCTACTTTAATTTCAGTTACATATATATATTTTTGTAAAGGCTAACATCGTTAAAAACTCTATGTTATAGTAAATACTGTTATACATATACATACGTTTTTATTCTCCCGTTTGACACATGTCACACGACTGGCCAGAAGAACCTAGTGGAAAACATTTCATTTTCTGCCTTGTTTTTTTTAGTTTCACGTTGGAGCCCCCATAAAGGGGAAGGGGATTCTAGTCTTAAGTTCCTCTTGTTCGCACTCCGCGCCCCATTTCCCGCCGTATTGTGGAGGCATTGCATGTTGAGTGGCGGAACTCAACGCCGCGCTTTGCTTCTAAACTACTCGGAGAAATTAAAATATTAAATATTTCATTTCCTCGAGTGGTAATCGTATCCACAAGTCACACTGGGTCACGACTTAAAAATATTAATAATGCAATTTATCATACCACATTAATACCGAATTATGTTTAAGATTATAATATATCACGTTAAATTAAGCTCATTTAAACTGCGTCATTATAATATAATACACATATACTGAGGCCAGCGTAGCGCAGAGGCAAAAAGGTGTGACTGTAACGCGATGGTTTTAAGTTCGATCCCCACTCAGGGGAATGAATTATTATTAAATAATATTTTCATTGCTTCGCTCCGGTACCAAAGACGTAGAGTTCCGCCACTCAACACGCAATGCCTCCAGAATACGGCGGGAAGTGGGGCGTGGAGTGCGGAGTGACTTAACACTAAAATCCCTTTGCCGGAAAATGGGGATCGGAGTGTCTTAAGAAGAGTGAAGCTGGTTTTATTTGTATATAATACAAAATAGCATAATATTTGAACATATTTCCCAAAATAATTAACTCACGATACCGGTGTTAAGATTTTACAAATCAAGTTGAAATTAAATGTCAAATGGGGTCACGACAAGGCAAACGTTGAATTGTTAAATAATATAGGCGTCACGAGTGTTGGTAGGTTATTAACTTTGCGAAGTATATATTTCAAAGACGTCCCATAGCTTGGTTAAATATTAATGCTTGTATTACTGGTTACGACTTGATGACGGCACTGGTGGCTGCTATGCGAGATATGGCTGTGTTGATTATGAATGTATATAAGCACAAGTAATTACTTAACGTAATTCTTAATTTACAATTTATACTTAGAATATATACTTAATTAATTAATTTAATATATTAAATATTTTAAGTGTAAGCCAATTATTTCAATCTATCTGTCGTCCATACCAAATCGTGGAGGTATTTAGAAAATGATGCAGAGAAACCTTTTTTCAGCTTCACGCTGTGTGCCGCATGTAGTAGTGTAGGCAGATGGAGACAGAAGAAACTTCGCTCCCAAATTCTGGAGGCATTGTCATTGCGCGCAATAAATTCTAAATTCTAAACTTACTCAATCAATCTGTAAATTTCGCATATTTTTTTCAGACGAATAGACCGAAGCAATTCTTTAGTGGAAAGCAGCAGCGGGGTACCACTGAGTCCTGGCGCGAGTGCCACTATAAGCGCCCTGGGAGCTCTACAGCCAGATCTTTATACGAAGAGAGAGGCCCCTCTCGTCATTGAACTGGAGGGCGCAGGCCCTTCATTAGGAAGGATCCACTTACGTCTGAAATACGATTTCGATAGATCAGATCTTGAGGTCCATCTAATCGAAGGTTAGTTTAATTAAAATCTTAATTAGAATTACCATCAACAAATTTTGAAGCGCTAATTAAATTCTACTAACAATATACCTATATTTTATGCTGGGAAAATTTTATAAGGATTAATATAGGCCTAGTAAGATTTTAAAAAATATGTATTGAGGCCAGTTTTGATGCAGGCACAAGCGTGTGTAAACGCGACATGTTATGGGTTCCATTTCCACTCAAGAAAACAAAATGGTTTGGAGGTGAAGTACGGCGTTAAGTTCCGGAATATGAAGAGAAGAATATCTTTTCTCCTTGTATACGATTTTACTACGACAATAAATTTTCATGTTTTTTTAATTAGTTAAAATTTTAAAATAGAATAGAAGATAAGAAATTATATAATAAGAAATATAATAAAAAATGTTAATGTGATAAATCTCTCCGTTCAGGTTTGTTTTTGTTAAGAGATTCATTTAAAAAGGATTTTAATCAGTGCTCTCTTAGGATAAGTCGCTGTGAATCCAGAGGGAATTCACTTGAATTTGAGGATTTGGGACCGTTACTTCTTATTATTTTCCCGTAAAATATTTCTAATAGATATTTCTTATAAGATCAGTGACCATAGTAAAGAGGAAAAATTTTAATACCTTACATATGAAGAAAACAAAAGTTTTAAATGTAAAATTATACAAAATTTATCAGAATGAAAATTGTACTCTGGAAAATCTTATAAATAAATAAATAAAATATCTTATAAATATTGCGAAAACTCCTAAAGTTTACACAGTCCTTGTTTACGTAGACTTCATATTATAAAGGACTTGCGAGCTTAAAAGTATAAATATGTATGAGGTTTTAATGTATAAGCTAAAATGACCAAGTAAAGATAATTTATAAAATCGTTAAAATAACTAAACTAGTAAAGTCCTTAAGTACTATAGCGCTTCTAAAAGTTTAAAGCGTAAAGCTTTCGCTTTATGCTCTGTCAACAACTCTGAACAAATACGTATGTCGTGCTTAAACAAAGTAACAAAAATTAAATTAATAATTAATATAGAAATAATTATTTAAATGTATCATACCTTACTTTTTTAGATGATGTCTCAAATATATAAATATAATAAAATATAGCTTCGCGCTGTATCCCGCACATAGCAGAGTAGGAGTAATGTTAAACACTCCGTACTCATTAAGACACTTCCGTTTCCCGTTTATTCTCGTGGTATTGCGTGTTGCTTGGCGGAACTCAACGCCGCGTTTCGCCTCGTTACCATAGCGAGGAAATGAAAGGCCTGTAATATAATTAAGTATCTCGTCATTTAGAATATACTATTATAAAGACATAACTATTTAAACGATACTTTTAATTCCAGCCCACGATCTGGCAGGATATGAAGCGGGTGGTTTCAACGACCCTTACGTGCGGGTCAGTTTGCTTCCCGAAGTGGATACGCGGGTTCGGCAAACACCAGTACACAGGAACGAGGCGAACCCCTTCTTCGATCAGCATTTCAAGTTCCCCGTGTCCCACGACGAGCTCACCGATAAAACACTTTTGTTACAAGTGTTTGACTATGACAGGTTAGTATTGTGAAGCTTAGTGTGACACAGAGCCATAAGAGTATGTTGTGGGTTCGATTCCTACTCGAGCGAATGACATAGAGTGTCGAGGCAAAGTCCGGCGTTAAGTTCAGCCACTCAACATGCAATGCCTCCATAATTCGGCAGAATGTCGGGAGCGGAGTGAATTTACACTACGCTCCCTACACTACTTATACATGCGAGATACAGCGTGAAGCTGAAAAAAATATAAACTAATTTATTTTAGTATAAATCTTATAATGTATTGATTGGATTATAACATTTTAAGGTTTTCGCGCAATGAAGTTATGGGTTCAGCCAAAGTTCCACTATCGCGCGTTGAAGTGGCAGGCGGGGCAGAAGTATGGGCGGAGTTGTCACGTGAAAGAAGACCACCAGAAGAATTACAAGAACTTTTACTGTCTCTCTCGTTTCTGCCATCTGCTGAAAGATTAACTGTTGTAGTATTGAAGGCAAGGAATCTATTGCCACCGCAAGAGGGCAAAGATGCTTTAGGTAATTTTATATGTTTACTTAATTTTCTAATTATAATTATTTATTAATAACTTTAAGTTTATAATATATATCCGTGTACCACCGTTGTGTTGTTACTCGATCAGAAATTACTTCTTATGTTATGAACAAAATAAAATCCATGCCCATATATTTCAACCCAGGCTTTTTTCAGTACATCAGTAAAAAATATAAATTACATTTTTAAAGGTAATTATAATTCAAATCTATAAATAACATTTTCAGATGTCTACGTCAAAGTATATCTCCTAGTTAATGGAAAGCGGGTCAAGAAGAAGAAAACCAATCGGAAAGAAATCAACAACCCAGTATGGAACGAGGCGCTCTCTTTCAGTCTTCCTTCTGCCAATCTACAGGAAGCTTCTATTGAGGTGAGTTTACAAAAAAAACACTCTTAATCAGATTAATAGCGTATATTAGAGTGTTATACCTTTTGTAAAAGCCTAAAAACTATACACTTTACATAAACTTTAAGTTCCTTTCCCAAATTTCTTACTTCTCCGTAGACACAATTTTTGTAAAGAGAGATCGAAAGTTATTCCACATATTATAACAGATTTATGTGGAAACAGCTAAAAACCTATGAATCTTATGTTTATTTAATTTCCATCCAGGTCTGCGTAGTAGCAGGCGGCGGTAGCGGCTTAGTCGTCGGCTGGTGCTGCGTGGGCGCTGCGGAGCCGGCAGCGGAGGGCCGCCACTGGGCCCAGATGGCGCACGAGACGCGCAAAGCCGTGGCAATGTGGCACACGCTCAGATAAATGTGATCTTCATCTTCCAAATTATTAATAATAGGTTAATAACTTCAAGTAAATTTTCATGCACTTTCATAATGTTAGATCAATGTTGTGATCGTTGATATACCTATTATAACTAACCTATACCTAAGCGATTTTATTCCATCATTAGTTTTAATAAACAGAGGTTTTTAAATATTTTTATATATTACTTTTACTATTCATATTTAAAATCTTGTTAACAGATTTATACTTTATTGCATTTAGTATTTTAATAAATGTGATTACAGAGAACATTTCAAAAGATTATTTCTAATAAGAAATACGTTTTTATTTTCATTTTAGTTAAACTGATTGACTGATTGAAACTGCAATTTCGTAATAATAATGTATGTTTTTACTATGTCTTTTAACAGATAAATGAACATCGACCTCATATAGTAAATATTTAACTACCTATATATTAAAAATAAGTAAAGTTTGAGTACCAACCGACAAAAGGTATTCTAAAATCTTTATATTCTCTAGAAACCCATACACTAAATGATTAATTCATAAAAAAATATGATGTACCTAACTTGTATTTTAAGATCATTTAACGTTTAACCAGCACAAATACTGATAAGTTTGAAGGGCTCTAGTCACGAATTCACATAGATTAGGAAACGATAACGATAAATATAATATTTAATTCGAAAGATAGTAATTTTATGCCTTTTAAAGAGGTTTGTATTTATACAAGTGTATTAATATCTCTATAGCTTTTCGACTCTATATTAACAGTATGTTAATGTACCTACAACTTGCTAACGAAATAACGTAAAACTGGCATTCTAAACAGTGTAATTTTACTGATTTTTAAATATTGAAATAGAAAACATATTAACAGATTTTTTAATTTACAAAAACATTTAAATATAATTTCACCAATTTAAAGATGACACGGCGAATACCAGATAAAATGAAAAATTATATAATTTTCCTAATAAAATACATAGAAATGTTTTAAATGAAGTTTTAATGCAAGAACATTATTAAATTAAATAAAAAAAAAAACTTTAATGTCGAAATACAAATCTGTAATATACCTACTGCTAGTTTCAAAAAGTCTTCGTTAACTTTTCTTAAGTGTTGCCAGATGCAAGCTAAATTAGTAATATTTTTATAAAAATATAAAAATAGCTAAATAAAATTTGAACAGAGCCTATTGTTAGGGAAAACTCTTAGCTCATTTTTCTCAACCATAGAGTTAAGTTAAAATTCGACTAACTACAATCACAAATGTAAAACATAAAAAATGTCATTCGAGTTATATTTTAAAGTTTTACGTTATTTCAGTAGCTCGTTATGCATCCTATAGCACTTTAGAATATATTATAATTAATTAAAAATAATATATAGTATATACGAATCCTTCCTAGCCCAATTATTTATAATAACAATTGTATAAAAGAATTGTGATCTATATGCTGCTATATCTATAGATAGTAAAATCACTTGTCGTATTTATATTCATATTTGTGGTGTCGTACATTTAAAATTGTTACCTAGTATTGCCTTGTAGGTTAAATGGTCATAGAAGCAGTTACACGAAAAGAGTTTGTTATACTACATACTATATTTCACTGTGAATCATTTTTTTTAACAAATAAAGTTAGGTTAGGAAGTTAGGTTCCAGATTTCTATTGCTATAAATATTTTATCCAATTTTAAGGCCCAATATAAATATTTATTTTTACATAGATAGAGCTTGCATAAAAATAATATATTCCACCAGATTCTTCGACTTGTTACTTAAACCAACTTAAAGAACTTTTTAAGAAATATTTAGTAGTGAAGTAACTAAGTTCCTGCCGCTCGTAAACTTTTTGTGTAACTGCGACCTACGTTTAAATTAACGACCTATCTATCCTGATATCCGGATTTCCCCCTTCGTATTCATATTGAGTCTGTATAGTCCTTAACTGTGGGCACTAACGTACCTCTATGATACTACATACAAAAATATAAATGCATCTAATACCTAAGAAATTATCTACAAATACGTGTAACAAAAATAACTAACTTCAACGTAACTCGAATAAATTAAAATTACGAATTAATAAGAATGAATGAAAATATTTTGACTGTAGATATTTTAACTTGTTAACTATATTGAAATGTTTATAAATTAACATTTAATATGTACTATCTTTGCATGCATTATTTTAAATGTATTTATTATTAAACTACCCAAAAATCCTACCTAATATTTTGATATACCTATTGCATTTTTTTATATTTTTATTGTTTATACAAAAACTACCAAAGCAACTCTCTTATAAACATTTACTTCACAATATAAATAGGTACCTATATATTAAAAACTTTATCCAGTTATTCGCTTAATATTACCATAAGTATTTTATGATAATTGAGCTTTGGGAAACACCAAAATAATCTTATGAATTTATACATTTTATTATATTAAGAGACATATTAAAATAATTTTTTAAAACGACATTTTAGGTCTTAAAAAAATAAGATTGTCCTTGCCCACAGTTATCTAAAGTGTATGTGTGGTGTACCTTCACGTGAACCCTTATTTATAATATCGAATTTGATTCCAAAATATACGTATTTTTGTCTATATAAATGTATCGGTATTGGTGTGATAAGTATTTTCATTTATTTATTTTACAATGTCTATTAAATTATCTATTTGTATATAGTGTTTTATTTAGTGAGTACTGAGTAATGGTTGAACCGATAACTTCGCAATATGAGCATATTATATGTTATTAGTACTATGCATGTACATGCAATAATTATTTAGCTTAGATAATGTTTGGATTCGATTTCCAGTCTAGGAAATGAAATGCCTTCAAAATTAGGTGGAAAGCTAGGAACGCAGTGTCTTAACGCTAGGTTCCCCGATTCCATCTGCCTACCCTTTTCTATGTGCGGGAAAAGTCGTGAGGTTTAAAAAAATTGAGTGTAAAATTGAATAGTTTCTTTATATTAAATTTAACATTATAAATTTCACTAAATAAGCTTTCTTGATTTGGACATATTTCATGGTAAGAAAATAGCAATATTGTTCGCAATTTCTAAATTATTCTTAAATCAATTAAAATTAGTCTCCTTTGATAATAATATAGAATGTGACTTAAGAATAAGTAAATAGGTCTTCAAATAAAAGTCGATTATACAATTAGATATATTTATTAAATTCTCTTTTTACACTATATACACTGTTTAAATTAAATGAAATTTAAATTAAAATATAAAATGTCCACAGTTTACCGTTAAAGCTCGATCAGTCGTTAGGGAACACCGTGTTATCACTACTATCACTATTAAAGGTTCTTAACTTACCACTCCGGTCGGTGTCCGCCATTGTCTACGGCAACTAGAATTTCATACATAATAATAAATATCTAAATATAATAAAAACATAAATAAAAGTAGTATTATTAGTTATTTGATTTTGAATGGAAATAATTAAAAAAATATTAAATTAAAATATCAATCATTTCATACGAGTTTAAGTTAAAAAAAATTATAAAATGAATATAATCTATGTTTTACTAAGAGTATATTTGCATTAAAATAATTAATAAAATTGGTATTGATTTCAGTGTATGATGTGTAAAATGTATGCGGGTATTCCCTACGAAGATTTTTCTGGAATTATTATAAAATAAATAAAAGTAGTTCAAATAAATATAATCTTATAAAAATATATTATGAAAATCAATATATTATGAAGACGAGAAATGAAGGTTCACGATACTACTTATATATAAAAAATAAATTAAATTTAGGCATGCAAAGAATAAAAAAAAATCTACATTAATACTTTACACATAAAGGAATCCATAGGCTGTAGAGAAAGTACGTTGAATTTTTTTTTGAGTATTATGTGTAATTTGAGTGGCAGTGTGTCTGTGAATGTGTGTATGTGTGTGTCATTGGCTTTGGACTTTTGGGTGAATGTATTTGCATTCAGCATCCCTGCAACTGCCGCCGAATTCGAATGGACACAGAACGCCATTCGGATCCTCTTCCCAACTGAAAAGCATTTATTTTGAACTTTTATATTAATTCCGCATTATTTTGTATTTTTAAATCAAATTCTGTTCAAAATCTGTTCAGGTGTTTTTGAATAGAAGACACGGCCAAGTAAAGTGATATTATCAAGTAAGCGTGGATAGCTGGATCGGCAAATATAAAAAATGTAGTTACAATGGAAATATTCATATTTAAGGAAACACCAAAATAATAACAAACTAATCATGATTTTTAAAAAAAATGTCTTTATTGAGTTTCAAACATAGCTCAAATGAAATCGACATGGCTATCCACACACTTTAAAAAATTAAAGTAGAACTGAAAACGCAAGCAAGCGCTCAGAAGAGATGTCATAATTACGAGAGAAATCATGATGTCAATAATTTTATAAAGATTTTTTCCGAAAAACACATTTTAAGACTCCATGTCGATTATATTATTGTGAATTAGTATACTTAATGAACATTCAAATTAAATTTGTAGTTAATTACTTAATCATTTATATATATCATCTTTTCCTTGCTTCGGAGTTAACTCATCTATCTATATAATACTTACATCACCACAATGTTCCTATACTTGGCCAAGTCCGTTTACATTACTTATACATAATAATATATCAATTTTGAAACTCGATTTTTTTACACCTAATAAAAGAATCGAAAAATAAAGATTTAAAGATCTTTAAAGATTGTTGCCATTATTAATAATTAAATAATGGCAACAATCAAATCAAACAAATAGAAATAGACAATAGGATATCATTTCACATATCTTTTCCATATTTGTTAAAAAATAAATAATAATGTAATAAAATTAAAATCAATTTACGGATAGCATCAATTTTGAACACTTCAATGACAAAATTTTATCTAAAATATCTTATAAAAAAATTAAATTCGCAAAAGCCACGCGCCATATTAATGCGCCAGAACTTTTTATCTAACTATACCCAAAAATTTTCAGCATTTAATTTTTACTGGTATTTATAGATTTCCCAATTGTCAAGCAAAGAACAGTTTAATACTTTTTAGAAAACATAAAGGATTTGATCCAGTGCTTCTTGGAAGCTGTCTCAGCGCTCTGACCAACTAGGCCATACGTACTCATCGAGCTACGTCGAAATTCTTATACGCTTGTTACAACTTATTTATGTCTCTAGTACCCAAAGATAAACGATATATATATTTATATAATAATAATAGTTAAATAATTACTTACTTTTCACACTGTAAAGCATCTAATGGTGATTTATAGTCATTCAAATCATCTTTTTCTTCATCATTATGACTTAAACTCTTTCTTCTTTCCGTATCTCTTTTACAGGCAAAAATATATGTTTCTGTATTATTTTCTTCTTGTACTTTCTTGTTACCATGATAATCAATAATTCTGTCTTTAGGCGGACATTTTGGTAACCTTACAAGTTTTTTATTACTACTTACATCTAATTGTACAGAAAGCTTTCCGTTATTTTGTTCGTTTAAATCGTTTACAACGCTCACTTTGACTGCTTTTAAATTATTAGTTATTTTGTATTCCTCTTTTGCAGGATTATTCTCTTTTTGTAATTTATTTGTTGAAATTTTATTTGTTATTGTACTTAATTGTAAATTTTCATTGGAATGTTTCATTGGTGCGCTAGAATTTAAAATATAAATTAATTTTGTATGTCAATGAAATTTAAATCTAAAAGTATCGCATAAAAGTACCTTTTCAATAGCATTTGGTGTCGATTTCGTATTCTACATAGGCCATCCTGAACTATTTTTGCTTGTCTCTTATTCAAAGTTATGGCAGTTGCAATGTTGCGTAATTCCGTCGCAACTATTTTATATCGTTGCTGTAGTTTAATAGCTTCCTGTTTCAATTTCAACATTACTGCTGATTCTTCAGCTATCTTTTTTCTGAAAAACAATGGTAACGGCTTTGTAAATGTACATTTAAAATATATGTTATATTAAACTATTTTTTAAACTAGAAGCTGTGTTCCGCATATACATCAGGTTAGGCAGAGGGAGCATAGTGTTAAGGCACTCCGTTTTCCATGCACCACTCAATTTTAGTCACAGAGCTTCAAAACTAAAGTGAAGAAATGGGAATAATTCATTCCCCCGAATCGTAATCGAATCTACTACGGTCGAGCTTACAATTCCACGTTGTACTGCTGCTCCACGACGGCGTCAATGTATTATAAGCAAACTAATTTAATTATTACCTTGAGTATGCAATTTGTTCGTCTATTTTTTTTGCAGATGGAGCAGGAGCCGTAGTAATATTCCTTGGTTTAAGAGTATCTTTAAGCATATTATTATTCATAAGTATATTTTGTCTAACTTGTTTAATTTTCTCTAGCTCCGCCATTCTTTTTACCAGATTTTTATATTCTATTTGTTCGGATTTCGGAAGATGATTCATAGCCTAAAAAACAGATATATTAGATTCAATTCATTTACACTTTAGTAACGAAATTGATTTCTTTCTAACCTTCGCGACAAATTTTTCCGCTGGCTTTGGTTGCTCTTGGACAACATCGGGTAACGTAGTCTTTTCCACTTCCAATCTAGTAGATTTCAGGAATTGATCTAACTTTTGCTGGAACTCTGCCTGTTCTGACAACTTCATATGCATTTTAGTTAGATTTTTGGTAGCCTCGTGTTCTGCTTCAGAATCTGATTCCCCAAGCTGTATTATAAATTTCTTGGCCTCTACGTTAGTTGTTTTCTTATTACCTACTTCCACATTATTTACTTTAGTATCAACAGTTTCACTTTCCACTTCTTTCAAAGTCGTATCTAAAACATTTAAATCTACAAGGTTTGGCAGATTTTTACTTAAGGAAGTTAACAATTTGGCTCGTAGTAAGTCTTCATCTTCGTCTATTTCATCTTCTTTAGATACAGTATTGGCTTCAATTACTTTTGTACTAGCCTGAGTGCACTCGGTTATGTAAACTTTTCCTTTATCGTCAGCATCTGAACCTATTTCCATATCAACAGATTCTATATCAGTGTTATTATCTATATTACCGAGATCTTCAGTGCATATATCGAATTCATGTATATTAGACGACTGAGAAAGTCTTTTCTGCAACTTCTGTTTTTGTTTCATTTCTATAGCTTTCTTCAATAATGCTGATTTAAGACATATCATTCTTAATTCTGCTGTGTCACTATCTTCATCTTCTGATACAGCGTCAGTCTTATTTTCAATGTTAATTTTTTGTGGGGCATCAATTTTCACTTTAGCAGACTTCGTTTTAAGGGCATATTGTCGAAGCAGTTCTAGATCTTCATCAGAAGTACCATCACTTTGATAATTTGGCTCTGTTTTCTGATCAGGACAATCAACAGTATCTTGTGAGTGAACATTGATAGTTTCCAAATTTTCAGTATGACTTGGTGAGTCCACTTTTTCAATAGATTCAATTTCATGAAAGTTTGGCTCTGTATTTATTGTTTCAACTTTATTAGTTTTGGCATCATCTGTGCTAACAATTACATTAATTTTTTTTTTATTTTGGCTTTCAAAATTACTAACATTCAACATCTTAGACAATCTATCTTTTAATGTGGATTTATCGATTTTGGTTTTATTAAGTGAAACTGCATCTGCCAGTTTACGACGCTTGCTTACATAATCATCATCTGAAAATTCACTGCTGTTGCTATCACTATTGATATTATTTTTCTTCTTACGATGGTTCTTTCTCTTATGTTCTTTATTCTTTAGAATATCTTTATCTGCTTGTTTTATTTTCTTTTGTTTATGGTGAGGTCGTGCATGTCTTTTATCATTAGGAATTCTTAATGTTAATTTTTTAAAACCACATTCAGCATCTGTACCAGAAATTTCAGAAAGATCACATATTATTTCTCTTCTTGGATGTTGTTTCCCTAAAATTTGTTTTGTTATTGATGCTAAAGCTAACTTATTAATTAATTTACTGATATTACAAAATGAATATTACTGAAAACGTGTATATGTATACAAAAAATAGAAAAATGTGTTTTTTTTTCAATTTCAACAAAACAAATTGGTATGTTTTATTTTTTTCAAAATATACATTTGTATATTTTTTTAAGAGTATACTTTGTACTATATGACTTGTAAAATCAAATTTCTAGAATTAAAATAATATAAATTATCAAAAAAATTAAATAGGGTCAAAAGATGTAATAGTCACAAAAAAAATATAAAAAAATAAAAGAAACAATCGTAAATCAGAGAAGTAGTGTTTTAGCACTAGGTTCCCTCTGCCTACCCTGCTGTATGCTGGACGAAGCGTGGATATATTTTTTAAATACTACTGAGAAATATGGAATAACAGAAAAGTAAAACAAATGCGTTTAAAGGAGTTGTTTACAAAATTGGTAAATTTTTTCTTCCTGTATTAGTTTTATCATTCTTTTCATTCATAAATAAAAGGGATTAATATATTTTAGTGTATTGTACTGTTTATCTGTCAAGACCTTTTTTCTCTAGAGTGTGTGGAGGTATCATGCTGAAATTTATATCAATTACTCATGTCTACACTGTAGGAGACATGAAAAGATCAAACTACACTACTACAACTTCTAAGCCAACACAACTAAAAGATACAGCCATTTATAAGGCAAATTTTCGAAACTTGCAAGGAAATCTTGCAATTTGGTAAAAATGTTTTAAAATTTGCTTAAAATAGTGCTCCATTACCACAAATAAAGGAAAAATTATGAAAAGTTAAAATTTATAGGTTATTTTTATAAAAAATAATTTATAATTATTTGTGTTATTATATAAAAATAGACAGTTATTTATAATAAAAACACCACAAAACTTGTAATTCATTTCATACAAAATTAATGCATATGCCCACAAACTGAAGTTTGGCAACTTTTATAAGGTCTACAGTGTACTTTCTCCATGTCCATCCTGAAATAAGTATGGAAGCCTTGTTGGCAAGTCCGACTTGCACATAACTGGCTAACATCGCTAACTGTTTTTTTTATTCATAAGATCCTAATTACAAATGTATGGAAAAACGTGTTTTATTTTACATCACTGTCATACTAACATGACATAAAATCAAGACTATCTATAGTTAAATTTGCATTTTACTTCCTATTTATAAAATATAATTTACTAACTTTTATTTTATATAAAAAACGGTTAGATTGTTTTAAACAAAAAAGTTATAAAGTGTGAGATTTATCTTACATCAGAGCTTTTTGATACTTTTACTAAAGAAATATTATTGGTACAGTACAAACTAAAATAAATATTTTCTAAGCTTAGATATCCGTGTTAAACATATTGTGTAAGTGCAGGTTGTTTCTAAATGTAGTAAAATAGAGAAAATAGTTTCCATTTTAAGATATGAAAAGCAATAAAAACATAGTCAAAATGAAAATTAAATTGTCATAATAAATCTAACTATACAAAGCTAAAGGCTAAGATAAAGGAAATCTAGAGTACCATTACCTGATCTAAATGATGTTCTCTTGGCTTCTTTACGTTCAAGGACATTGTTATAATTTTCCAAAACTTGTAACCTTTGTCGGAGCAAAAACTCTTCTTCAGAAGATATATCAGATAAAGCATCAGCTTCATCAACTATTTCACCCTCTTCCATTTCATAATCAGCATTTGCTGATTGTACATCCACACATGACATTTTATCTTCGACAGAAATTAAAGTTATTATAAAGATAAAAAAAATAGTAAATAAGTAATTTCTTTTTCTACCTATATTATTAGAAAATCTTATTCGTTATTGTTAAATAGGAACATATACTTAGTTTGAATAATATTCACGAGTTGTAAAACTAAAGGAAAAAACACTAAACGAAGTACTGAAGTAGATTTTTCGATCACTGTCAAAATTTGAGAAACTAGAAAGCAAATTTGTAACAAGCAATAGACAATGAATGAAATATTATTTTCAAATTTAATTTAAAATATTTTTATAATAAAATTATTTGTTTCAATTGGCATTATTTATTTACCTACTACTTTATTTACTACTTTTTACTTTTGAGCAAGGTCAGTCTAAACTTGCATAAGTTTATCGTTAAGTGTATGACCGGCTTTAAAAATCTGTGGCATGATGTTGAAAGCGTTAAGCAAAATATTTTTATATTTACCGCAAATATATGAATAAAATATTTTTTTTCTTATTCATCATTTAACACAACAATTGTATGATTTGTATCTATTTTTAATTTGAAATTTAAATATCATACTGTATCTATTCTTACAGAAATTATTATAGCTAAACAAACACTGCCCCCTACTCCGTCAATGTCAAATTACATTATTATAGACAATAACATTTTGTATTTGGGAGAAAATTATAAACAAAGCCATTTTAAGTTTAAATTAAGTAATACATAATCTATTGATATAATACTTTTAAGTGTTATTGATATCGAAATATAACAAAAATGTGTGACAACAATTGTAAATTTGCGGCATGCACATATTTTGCTAAAAATCATCCGGGAGAGATGTGCGGAAGTAATGGTCTTCCTCTAACACCTAGTTCAATAACTATACTAGGAAGGTCCCAACGACTATTAACAATAGAACATCCTAATTTGTCCACATATCTTGACATAATACGAGGAAAACATGGTAATATTTAGATCAATTTTTGATCGATATAATTTATTTTTTCTTTTTCTAAAAGTTCTTTTTTTTTAATTTAAAAATTTAAAACTTTACAGAAAGAATTATAGTTGTAGCCGAAGTAATAGGAAGGTCACTCTCTGAGTATACTTCTAAGTTTTCTACAGAGGAAATCATAAACATTGCTCTTCAAGTATCAAACTCAATGAAGTACTTACATGAACAAGGCATAACTCATAGGACATTATCAGATGATAATATATTATTGGATTGTTATGGACAAGTAAAATTATTTAATTATGGCATGTACTATATGACAAATTCTGGAAATGAAGTGCCTTTTCCACTTGGGTAAGTCTTTATTAGTTCCACTTTGGTAACAAGACAAAATGTATTATAGAGTTGCACCATGCAATGTCCCGAAAATTTGGTAGTGTGTGGGAAACAGTGTCAGCATATTCCTTCTGCCAATCCCTGCTTTGTATTGGATATCAAGTGAATCTAAAATTCTTTATATTTTAACTTAAAACTTAATAAACCAATTTCAGTTTACCCCGTTACTTAAGCCCTGAAACAATATTAAATGGAGGTGGTCCATCAGCAGATGTTTGGACTTTTGGAATTATCCTTTTAGAGCTTTGCATTGGCAAGCTTTGGAACAACTTAAAGCCCGGTCCGACTCTTAGGAGAATATTAACTTTAGTACATGCTAGTAACCCACCTGAAAGAATTGCTCGAGAACATAATTATGATGAAGAATACAAGGTATATAATTATTTTAAATATATATAAAGTGTTATTCAAATTAAAGATAGAAAAAAACATGTTTTTTCAAAATAAAACTTTTCAAAATTTGAATGTAGCATGACTGACACTCACACTTCTTGGACACAGTCCCAAATGTTATACATTCTTATTCAGCTACATTGAAATTTTTATATGCTTATTAGTTATTATATCTGCTGTATCCTGTCCACAGCAGGGTAGGCAAAGGAAACCTAGTGTTGTTGTGACACTCTGTTCCCCACTTTCCACCAAATTCTGGAAGCATTGCATGTTGAGTGGCAATCACAGTGGCACTCAATGCAATAAAATAAATATTTCATTTCCTTGAGTATTGATCGAGCCTTCAACCAGTCATGTTTACAGTCACACTTTGTGACCCTGCGCTACAAATTACTAAGGTTAATTGATATAAGAATAAAAAATGTTTAGTTGTATAATAAATTACATTTACACATTATTTTAGAACATACCAACAGAAATTAAAAACATAGTTGAAAAATGTCTCAAAATATATCCAAATGAAAGAGCCACATTTCTTGAACTTCATGAGATATTGAAGAAAATTAATAGTAAAAAATTAGAAGATACTAAGCCACCAAAAGGCCTAATGGGATGTAAATTACAGTATCTGTATTATTTGTGGCAACTTGCCGGAGGTGACATACAGGCTGAGCTAAAAAAGAACGGCCTTATTAAAAATAGCCCACCTATACTATCAATGCCAATGTAAGTATGTAATTTTATAATATGTAACTAAATAAATAATAATAATTTTTAAAGCCCATATAAAGTGTACAGTATTAAAAAAAAATTATTTCTGAGACTAAAACTATTGAACATAAATATAAAGTCTGACAATTTGCAAGTTATTTTATTAACAAAATAAAAATATTGTTTCAGAGCGATATTGCTAGATGGCGGTACTATAGGAGGTAAAAGTGGTGCTCTTTTTGACCGTCGAATAGCAAAATACAGCTTAGATCTATTAAAGAATCGTTTAAGTCACATTCCACCACAAGATTTCTATCCTCTTATGCATGAGAGAAGAAAGGATTATGATACTGTAGCGTTACCTAAGATAATCAGGGAAAGGGATACAGAATACCAATTTTATAGATTACTTTGGTTTCAGAGGTTATTACATGTAAGTGACTGTAACTGTTTATTTCCATTTTCTATGGATATAAATCCGCTGGTATAAACAATTATTAAAAATAATTAAATTCTTTCATAGGGATATCCATACACAACTCAATATATAAGATCAGAAGCAGAAATAGACATTCCACCATTAGTCCGCGGTGATGTATGGGCGGCGCTGCTGGGAGTGGTTGGTGACATAGAGGAACAGTATGAGAGGATTGATAAGGAGACCCCCACGCCTACTGATAGACAGGTGTGCTTCTGTGCCCTAGTCTAAGTTTAGCCTTCATGTATAGCTTATAAACCGCAGCGATGTTTAAGCAGCCTTACTGTTACTATGTTATGACCGATACATTTATAGAAATTCTGTCGAATCTGATCCGCCCAGAAGTTAGCTGCAGACGGCGGCGCATAGAATGAAGAATGTACGTAAGGTCTAAAAGCATAACTTTAGCCTCAGTTAAAAGTTACCATAAGGTTTTTTCTGTCACTCAAAGTGCAACTTCTTTCTAGGTATTTGAAGATAAAGATATTTGACTATACACAGAAAAATGGAATAAAAAAATTGCAATTTTTACTATTATAAATATTTATTGCAGATCGACGTCGACATCCCACGTTGTCATCAATATTGTTGGTTACTATGTGGGGCAGAAGGACACAAGACTTTAAAGCGTTTGTTAAAAGCATGGCTTTTAACCAACCCACAATATGTGTATTGGCAAGGACTTGACTCGCTGACTGCGCCTTTCTTATATTTGAATTTCTGTAATGAAGGTATTTATGATTATATTTAAGTTTTTGTGATGATAAAAAAAAATGTTGAATGAGTATCAGCATTTATTAGTAGAAATCTATTGATCTCATGCAGAAATATTTTACCTATGGTCAAATAATCAGATAATGAAATTAGAATAAAAAGGCGAGAGTTAAACCCACAACTATCGCTGTAACAATCTCAGCCACTATGCCAAAAAAGGCATAGTCTGCTTAAACTTATTATATTATATCCAAATTATACTAAATGTTTACTGTAAAGTTTCATCTAAATCAAATATATATTCATCTTCACAAACTTTCACATTTGTAATATGAATAAAGTAATTAGTACTACATCAGTAATATTAGTAATATACTATTCTATTATTTTATTTCTACCCTAGCTCGAGCCTTCGCATGTCTATCAGCATTTGTGCCAAGATTTCTACACAAATTCTTCCTAAAAGATAACAGTGCAGTGATAAAGGAATATTTGGCAAAATTCTGGCAAATGTCGGCCTTCCATGAGCCAGAGTTGGCAACCCATTTGCATGATATCAATTTTGTGCCAGAGTTATTTGCCATCCCATGGTTTTTGACTATGTTTTCACGTGAGTTAATACATTTTATTTTAATAATTGTATTAGTTGTTTATATTTGTTTAAAATGTGTTTTTATTGTTGATTTGTACACTCTAAGCCAAATTTATAAAATTTATGAGGTTAGTTGTTGCGCAAGAGCATGAGTGTGTAACTCTAAACGCGACTGATTGTGGGGGTCGATCGCCACTTTAGGAAATAAAATATTTAATATTTTCATTTAATCCCTGTGATATCGAAGAAAAACGGGTGTTTAGTTCCGCCACTCAACACACAATGGGGAACAGTGTGTTTTAACACTAGGTTCCCCAGTGACGTAGCTAGGGTATTTGCTGCCCGGTGCGGCTTAGGGGACTTGATGCCCTTTAAAATAGTCTAAGGTCTAAAAAAAAACCAAAGTGTCTTCTACTCTCACGTAGATCAAGTGTCAGATACTAAAATGTGACATTGACTACCTTTAAAAAAAAATAGTCGTCGATTTTGATGCCCCTTTCCTTCCCGGTGCGACCGCACCGCTCGCACCCCCCTAGCTACGCCACTGAGGATCCCTCTACCCTGCCTTGTGCGGGATATAGCGTGAAGCTAAAAAAAATATTGAGGACAAAAAAAAAGGAATATCTTTCCTATTGCTTTGCGATATGTTTGCTTTGCTTCTATTGCTGTATGTTTTTATTGACTTTTTTATTTTAGACGTATTCCCTCTCCACAAAATCGTTCATCTGTGGGACGCGTTGCTCGTGGAAGGGCCATCACTGCCATTGTTCATGGGTGTGGGTATTCTAAGACAGTTACGAAATACATTGTTAGATTCAGGATTTAATGAATGCATACTTTTGTTCTCCGATCTACCAGAAATCGATATTGGGGAGTGTGTTAAGGTATGTACATATTCGTTATTGAGTGAGTCGATTTTTCAAATAATCGATTTTATTTTATTTATGTAGTAAGATTTTTTTAAGCAAAGTTCTTTACCCAATACATAAAATCTCTCATCTGTCTAATTTTATTTTATTCTTTTTTCTTTTCATCGATTGCTATAATTTTTAAATCATTAGAAACAATATAAACTTTTTAACTTTTTACCTGGATTCTAATACGGCACAATGGTGCGCGGGATAGAGCGTGAAACTGATTTAAACATAATAAACATAACGTTACATTACCCTATATTATAATATCACCAACTAAAATTCACATCCACAACAAGAGTACCGCCATATTTAATAGTAAGGTCAATGATCCAAATGGTACGTTTTTAATTGCTATAGACAATAATTTTAAGTCCAAGTTGATAATTATGTAGAGTCTTAGAAATTAAGATGTATTTAATTCCCTAATATCTTTGTGACTATATATGTTGAGTTATTTTTTTTATTACGGCGGCCATTTCTTTAAATTTAATGTAAATTAAAATCTTATTCGGATTTGTTACATTATTTTAAGTATATGGATAGACGAGTGTTTATTTCAAAAATTATGGGAGAAGCGAGAAGTTTTATAATTTATTGTCAAAATTATATAACAAGAAATTTACTCATTAAATTGTATTCTGGCCGGCAGTATAGAATGCCTGTCTTCTATTAGGTTACTGACTTCGTACAATAATACCTGGATTCTAGTCTTTTTCATTTTGATCGTTAGAAATAAATAATGACCATAAGGTCCGATTTTATCAGCAACTGTTATAGACCGAGAGCTGGTGGTACGTATTATAATTTATTTTTTCTTAAATTTTAATTTCGCAAAGATACCACCCGTTTTTATAATAATTTTTATACATCCTTCGGTTAAACACGATAATCTCAGAAACAACTTAATGATCGGGGTAGTCTATAATATTGTTTGTTGGGTTTTCGGTATACCTATCCTGTAGATAACAAGGTAGCCAGAGAAAACATGGCGAAACTTAGTGTTAAGACACTCCGTTACCATTAAGACGCTTCGGTTCTACACTATCCACCTAATTCTGACGAGACGAAGCGAGACCATTTCCTCAAGTGTGCATCGAACTTATCAAAAATTAAGTGTAAATAATAAATATAAAGCTAGATATTATATGATCGCTTCTCGGATGGCCAACGAGCTCTTAGACCATTATGCTAGTTGCGGATAAGATCAACCGGATTTTATGCGAGAGAGTGCAACCACGGCCATTAATTAAAATATAAAATGAAATTGGTAATGAAAGTATATAAAACGAATATATATTTATTCAAAAAGTTAACATAAAATTTTATTTCAACGTTAAATAAGTTCTTTATTTGTTACGCAACTATTTATAGGTCGATATGTTTTATCTTACATTAATTGTATCCATTATTTTTGCAATACTCGTTAGTGGTTTTTAATGTTTAAGTGGTCTTTTTGACGGAATTGGCTCGCATGGGGCGTCTCAAATTTGATTTAAAGTTTGTAATTTATGAAAAATATTATAAAATATTTAAGAAATTATCTTTTATTACATACTAGCGGCTCCCGCGGGGCCCGCTTGAACTGTACTAATATTTATTTAATATTATTTAAGTAGAGTCATCGATACTGTTATACATTTAATAAATCATAATTTGAATCTTTTCGTTTTTTATTGGATTTATTTTTTGTGATATTTTCTATAGGAATCAATAGAGATGTGTCGCAGCTCACCAAAGAGCATCAGCTACCGGAGGTTCACTAATGAACCGGAAATAAAGGATCCTATGGTAAGTTTGTTCAGCTCTTTATATTAATATATTAAATACAAATGATTAAGGTTCCGCACTTCTTAAGGAAAAAAGAAACCCTTATAAGATCGCTTTGTTATCGTGGTGGTACAAGGGTGTGACTGTAATGCGATGGTTGTGGGTTCAATCTATTCTCGCGGGAATGATTTACGCGCTGGCACCAAGGCAAAAACTCGGCGTTAAATTCCGCCACTCAACACGCAATGCTTCGAAAAATTCGGCGAAAAGTACGTACGTTATATTAAACAAAAAAAATCAGCTTCACGCTGTATCCCGCACACAGCAGGGTAGACAGAGGGAACTTAGTGATAAGACACTCCGTTTCCCACGTTATACTAGCAAGCCTAAATTTAACATATATTATTTATGAGTATTTCAAGACCCAGATGACTATATATAAGCACCCAGGCCAATCTGATGGCTTAATCATCCTCCCAAATAGTGAGATATACCTTTAGTTGGCGCTACCTCTGTAATGGCCCCACTTTCAAGTTATTAAATACGCATATTGTCTTAACTACATATTATACTAATAATCCTCAAAATTTTAGTTTTGCTAAAATTACGTAGATTTGCGGTTCTTGGGATCTTAGGCTATTTTTAATATGTGTCTTAGTCAAATATAAAGTTTAACTGGCTAAACCACTTATAATTACTTTTGCAAGTATAGTTTTATATTATTAGTACTTGATAGACCATAGATTCAAACCAAAATTTTTGTCCTGAAAAAAAAAAAAGAATATCTGATAATCTGTTTACATTATGAAATAGCAAAGGAATAAAAATTCTTAGAACCTACGAAGGTTTTGTTGTTTACATAAACACAAGTGAGCATGTGATTGGACTAAATATATACTTTAGTCTTCTTAGTGAACACGTGACTTCTTGATGTAGGTCGTATTATAGTAGATTTAGCTTTGGTATGGTTGTATTTATTGTTGGTCTCATTCTCTTATTTTAAAATCTGTTATTCAACCCTAATGTCTTTTTTTTTATAAACATATTTTAGTAGTTCAAGCATTAAGGTAGACTCTGGTTTTTTTTTTTATTTTTGCAAACTGTTATGTTATTTCAATTATAAAAGCAACATTACTTTACTATTTGTATTTCTACACTTTTTAGCGGTTGTAAAACATTTTTATTTTGACATGAGGTTGTGGCGCAGGGGCACAAGTGTGTGACTTAAACGCGACTGGTCGTGGGCTCGATTCCCACTCGAGAAAACGGAATATTTCATATTTTCATTTCTTCACTCTGGTGTAGAGGCAAAGCACAGCGTCGAATTCCACCACCTAATATGCAGTGCCTCCTGATTTCGGCGGAAAACGGGTAACGGAGTGTCTCAACACTGGTTCCCTCTGGCTACACTGCTGTGTGCGGGATACGACGTGAAGTTGTTTTTGATTTAAAATTGATTTTAGTTAAATATTTGTTACTTTATTCTATAGTCCAGGAAATCAAACTCAGAAAACTTCATTTCAAATTAACTTCCTTGATGGCTCTTTATGAAGGTGCTTTGTTTTAGAGAATACAACTTTACACCACGTCTAACTAGATCCATTTGGTATTTGTTGCAATCAAATCTGTTGTCTCCATCTCAACAGGTAGTATCAATCATACCTATATAATAGTTGAACGATTTCGGATATAAATACGAATATGACGATTTTAATATAAAATATTCGTGTTTGGACACGTATATTTTATATATTTATTGGTAACAATATATATGGAAATAAATGTTGGTTCTTCTCAGATAAAAAAGCCGGTTAAGTGCGAGTCTAACTCGCCCATCGATGCATCCGTACTAATTTCAGGATCTAGGTCAACGGGAAGTACAACTTATATGACTTGCACAATGCACTCATTTTGTATGAAATTAACTACAAATATAAGTCTGTAATGATTTTGACTTTTTGAATTTTTTTGACTTTATTTCACTTTGTCTGACTTCGTGTCAAATTTCATAATTATTAGTCCATGTGAAGTAACCATAGCTATTGAATACATTGTGAATTTCATACAAAATTCAGCAAAATGGTTGCATAAATGCTCGTATCTTTTAATTGCATTGATTTAAAAGCTTGATCCGAGACAGACGTAAAGACGGGCGAAAACTGATACTATACCTTTAGGGTTCTCTTTTTTACTTTTTGAGGTATGAAACTTAAAAATCTAATACTACATACTAATAAAAAATAGTTATATAAAATATAATATCGCGAAACAATCATATTTAAACATCGAATATTTCTCAACGAGCCACAAGGAAGATATTATTAAAACATTACAAAAGTCATCTAGCAAAAGTTCAAGCACTCTGTTGGTCAATGAACCAAATACCATCCGCAATTCGAGAGGACCGTCTAGCGCATTCATTCTTGTAAACAAATGAGAGGCGTGACTGTTTTTTCTATTGTTTGCTCAATAAAGTATGTCTCGCTGATCTTTTATTTGATCTTTTTCAGCAGTTCTTGCCTCGTATTGTGATAGTGATTAGAAAAAACGAATATTATGCTTCTTATTCTGCGAAATGATGGAAAGTAGCTCCAAGTAACAGTTCTAGCAGACATTGTGTTGTCCATGCATATTTTTTTACAAATAATTTTAAATATTTTATTAAACTCTTCGATATATTCGTGTAAACTTTGTTTTTTGTTTTAATTTTTTTGTTAGTAAAATTTCTGGGGACCAGACTTTTCTGGGGTGGGCACGGACCAACCGTCCCTCTTATTCCTACATAGCGAAATATAGTTTCGCGCTTTCTTAAGAAAGCGAAAAGCGTTAAGTTTTTTATTTTCAAGATTTTACATGGAACATATAAAAAAAAGAGAGAGAGAGAACGCATTACAATTTTCATTTTCACTATTTTACATTGTGAAAATCGTTTTAAAATATTGTAAAATAAATATTAAGACAACGTATAGGTATAATAAGTACAATGTACTTATATAGTAGATACATTAAGCCGGTCCGTTACAAATCTAAACCTATTCACGAGTTCCCATAGCAACAACATAAGTGTATGGTGGTTTTTGTACACGTCGTCGCCTTGAGATTTAAGTCACACGCAGCTTAATATATGAGTGCTTAAAATTCATTGTTTTTCAGGACGTTGTTGAGGTTCCCATGGAAGTCCTCTTAACCGAAATATGTCCCAGGATCAGCTTGTCAGATTTCTTCTCGCTGACATGTCAAGAAAAGGCGTGCGTTGTCGATATTAGATCTAATTTACTGTGAGTATATTAAATTCTTAGTTTTTGTTGTACCACTACCAACAAATGTGTAAGGAATATTTTGTTTTATTCAGTTTGAAACAATTAAAAAAAAATCGACTGATTGTGGGTTCGATCCTCACTCGAGGATATGAAATATTTATTTAAATTTATATTTCCATTCCTGGGATCGAGGCTGGTTCTGCCACACAACACCCACCGCCTCTAGAATTCGGCGGAAAGAGAGGAACAGAGTGTCTTAACACTAGATTTCCCCTGCCTACCCTGCTGTGTGTGGGATACAGCTTGAAGCCGATTTATTTTTAAGACAATTTTAGAAAACTTGTATACTTGTATTATAATAATTGTAATGTTAATATTCTTTAGAGCAATACGGATGTACGGATTCATTCATGTCGACTCCAATATAATACTTGATACACAATAGATTTAAATTATAAAGTTTCAAACAAGAAAAATTACTAAAAGTGCAACCATACAAAAAAAATACTTTTACAAAGTAAAATTACAATGAAACTTTTCAATAGATCTTTCTTGACTTTTAAACTCAACCTTTCAGACTTTAAGTCAAGGATTTTCATTGAAAGAATAAGAACTAAGAAATGTTTGCATTGTACGAGTATATTCAAGATTTTTCGTGATATTTTAATAAATCCATTTTACCTTGAAAGTTGTGTACATAGATAATATCTTAATTAAAATGTTCATATTAAATATCACTTTTTAAGCATATTCTTTATTATTATTGGATTTTTTTTTAAATAATCTACCCGGACAAAAACAAATTTAAATTAACACATTTAAATTTCGTGACTTTTTTAAAAAAATCATGATTTTTGAGATTTTTCTCATTATTTAAGAAATAGAAGAGATTTTACATTTGAAATAGAAAAGATATCCCATAATATGTATAGTGAGATAAATCTTAAAAATGTTAATATTTTTTTTTTATAGATACGAAAAAAGTTGCATAGACGGTAGTATAAATATACCATATAGTGGGGTCCACCTCGGACAGCACGATCTTAAGTCTCTAGGAGCGCATCCTTACAAAGCATTGAGTGAAGCGATTAAACTGAAGAAAACTATTGTAGTTGCGTCAGCTGAGGACGAAACTGCTCAATTGGTAAGTGCTAGTGTTATTTTTTGTGGTACTTTCTTGTTCAGTTAGTAACAGAAATTTCTGAGTAGAATGCATGAATTATTATGAAAAATATTTTTACATACTATATTATATACTTAATATTTTCCGGATTCAATAAGTAAATAATAAATATATTGTATTAAATTTAGTAAATATTAATGCTGAACTCTCACCAGTTCAAATATTTATATGTTAATCATCATTGATTACGATTATGCATAACATACAGTGTTTTAAGTCCTCGTCTTTACTGTTATAAATGATATATCTATATTTATAAAAATCATAAATAAACAATCTAATCATTTCCATGTTGCCCATAGTTCAGCGATTATTTGGTTAAGTGTGGAACGCCGCGGGTCTGCATACTGCACGGCGGCGTGTCGGCGCTGCACTCGCACGTGCCTTCGCTGTTCACTGTGCCCAAGAGGAATGGACATAAATAGTTTTATTAAATTTTAGATAAATAATAGTGTGGAAGATTTTATTTTTAAGACATATCCGATTATATGAAATATTTAATAAACTAATTTCACGTTATTATTATTTTTTTCTGATTATTTTTACTTGATGTAACGTTGAAGAAGTCTTTACGTATTTTGTCTGATGGCATTATGAAAATTGTCAAAAAAAATGAAAAAATTAAATGCAATGAAAAAAAAAGAAATGAACATAATATTAATAATCATAACATTAAATTAACACAACTCACTAGTGATCTCGTATTAACTAATTAATTATTAAATTATCTTTTTCTTTAATTATATTATTTTCTCGTATTTAGAATATTCTTATATTTAATTAATACTAAATCGTTAATGAATTATGAATTTTTTGGAATGCTTACGTCTGTCTGTTTATCGGACAGCGGAGTCTTAGCAATAGGGTCTCGTTTCAACCTTTTGGCACGAAACCCTAAAAAAATAAAAAAATGACTGAAAAGAATAAAAGTATTTAATACTTGTGCAATAATTTGGATCTTTCAATATATTTTTTATTCCATACATATATGCGATACATGTAAAATTACAATATCAGCAATAATAGAAATAATGTCACAAGTTAGCAATTTCAACAAAATAATATTAAGAGTAGGTTGAATTTACTAGTGATCAGCTTTTTATATAGATATTTTGTGCTTAAAAACAAATGACTGATCGTAAACAAAATAATTAGGTACCTTTTTTTATTTTAAACTTGATAATTATTTTTTTTGTTGACGCTGCTATCGGTACAAAATGTTGTAGGACAGTCTAAAAAGCAATGTAAATCGTTTTAGGCCAAACAAGCAGTGGCGTAGCTAGGGCGGTGCGAGCGGTGCGGTCGCACCGGGCATCAAAAGGAAAGGGGCATCAAAGTCGATGATTATTTTTTTTGATCTTGATCTACGACACTTGATCTACGTGAGAGTAGAAGACACTTTGTTTTGTTTTGTTTTTTTTTTTAGACCTTAGACCATTTTAAAGGGCATCAAGTCCCCTAAGCCGCACCGGGCAGTAAATACCCTAGCTACGCCACTGCAAACAAGTGACTTTACTCACACAAATGTAAAGCTCAGTTTAGACCTCGCAGACTATATTGATCTATTGGCTCGGTACCCCACGAGCGTTGATATAAAATGTGAAAAGATAAATAACTGTGTATAATGCCTTGTTTTTATATTAATTATTTTAATATTGTTTTTTGCTAATATACCTAGATGAAAATATTTTTTCATATCTAAGTAGTCATTTCTTTAATGTTCATCCATTATTCATTTGTTGAGTATTTTTTTTAAAAAAGTGTTTGACGCTTTTATTATAGCTTTAAGTTATAATTATATATCTGCTATTTACCTTTGTATTCGTAAGTAATAAATACATTCCTATTAAAATTGTGTTTTTCATTTTTTTATAAAAATATAAATACTATTTAAAAAAATGTGAAGTCTAATATTTGGTAATTGTATTGTTTGTTAGTTTGGTATTTTTATTTATAAAGTAAACAATAATTAACGAAGGATTTAGAGCTTTCATTGTCAGCTGTTTTTATATGGACTTTACTTTGATTAATTAATCTTCAAACGAATTGTTTACAAGGCAGAGAGAGACTCGAGAATAGAGGTTTTTAAGGAAATAATAGTAATAATTAAAAAATAAAAATAATACGCCAAATTATATGCGGGAAGCCAAAAAAAAATGTGCTCTGGTGGCGGGATTAACTGAATGATAAAGATATTACTGACATTTTAACGAAATATGTTGATCCGAATAAAAAAAATATATTATATCTCCATATCGTATATAACTTTTAATATCTGCGAAACTGAGCATCACTTACGATCTGAACACCTTCATGCTTGAATTGTATAAACACGAAATACATCTTTAGTACTTAAATATATATTTTAAATATCAATAGAGGCGCAAGTAAAAACTAGTTTAAAATATATATGAGAAGAAGTTTTTAATTAACTATATACCTACCTTGTTGCTAAGTGTAAAAAAAGTCTTGAAGCAAGTTTCGTATGCACGGTTAATTGACAACCAGATCACACTCAATGCGGGTTACGCTTCCGTTGCGCCCAATATTTCTTATACATATTGATTGAGCTATTAATAATATTTTTTTTAGATTTAGTCTGTATCCCGCACATAGTAAGGCAGGTAGAGGGAACCTGGGAACCTAGCGTTAATATACTCCGTTCCCATTTAAGACGCTTTCGTTCTCCACTTTCTACAGCGGAACTTAAAGCCGTGCTTTGCCTCGTTATCAGAGCGAGGAACGGAACCCACAACTTGTCGCGTTTATAGTCACACACTTATGCCAAAAATATCCTTTTTGTTAACCTACGTTTATAGAGAAAACGACACTAATAAAAAAGGTTGAAAATATTTGATATATTGATAGAAAATATTATTTCAACGCATTATCAAGTTTAATATTTGTTATTTGAATATCATACAAAAAATATATGTACTTACATAATTAATAACCCTAATTTGTTGACTACCTAATTTCATGGTGTCGGTTTTTTGTGACGGAGCGCGCGCATCGTTAAAATTTACTCTCATAATTTTTCGACAATTATAATATTTTATGTAGATTTGCATATTAATATAAAAGATTATTAATTACACTTAAATAATATTTTTAAATGACATTAAATGTTAAATAAATTTGATTTTAAGCAGATATCTACTTAGTTATAAACAAATAATTTTAAAATACAACACCATTTTGTAAATTGCTTAATCTTCTCCTAATTATTGTAATTTTCCTATTAATTATTCCAATAAAAAAATAATCTACCCGCATATTATACAATAAATAATTACTAAAATCAAACGCACAACCCCTATGATAGGTGTCAAGTCAAGTACACACTATACTACAGTGTACACCATGCTTTTACCCCCTATCACGTTATGAATGGCGGGCGGCGTGGGCGGTGCGGGGCGGGGGGTGCGGGGGGAGGCGGTCAACGCCGCCTCGCATTCGTCGGCCGAACTCCGCCGCGAGAACATGTCATAGAGATATCTTACCAATCCACAAACATTGTACCAACCCGCGTGTGAAAACAATACACACCTGAAACAAATGGGCTATAGTGAAATAAATTGTGATTGTGTCTTCCCCGCTGGACTCAAATTATAGTGCGTTATAAGCACTTACCACCAAAGGACTATACTGGTGACAGTTTGCTGTGTTTTGTGCGAGAGAGTTTCTCGAGTGATAGTCGGAGGCCGTAGAGATACCCGGCCCCGACATGGAGAGTTACTACGACATCTCCAATGACCTGAAGGATGTCTGGGACGCGGACATCGACCCGGTGAGTACTTGTACTTGTATATATAAAAGCCAATTTAGATATTTGTACGCGCCTAAATTAGTAATATTAAGTGATAGCACGGATTATTCTAAAGGTTATATCCGCTGATAACAGTAACAATTGATATTATTTTTTATTATCCATACGTATGCGATAACTGTATGATGCTACGCTACTTAATTAAAAGTATGAACTGCCTGCAAACATTGTTTATACATTTTTATGTAAAAATAGTTGTTTTTCTTATTTTAATACAGCGAAGTCGGGTCGCGCGGCTAGTAATAAATAATTGCAGCTTCGACCGACCTTGTTTTGTAATCAAGGTACCTGCATCGCTAAAGAAAATCGGCGTACAACTCACGATTCCAGTACCGCAAATTGCATTCCCGCATTTTAGACAAATAGATTTACAAATTACCATTTAATTTGTTATCATTTGATATTTAGATTTAACCATAAAAAGATAATGGATAGAAGTTAAAAGTCTCAAGCAATGTTTTACGATAAAACCGTTATTCGAAACGCGATAAAGCCGGCTTCGTAAACTTGAAAACTTTCTGTAACTGTAGCTTAAGGTTTTTACACAGATTCAACTAACTTACTTTTACTTTATTTACTTTCCAAGTGATAATATTTCAATGAATAAAAATGCTATTGAAATTAATTACAAACATATTTCTATATATTTCTATATATTTCTGTATATTATATGTTTTTTATATAAAAAGTAGGTTATAGGTTATAATTTACATTTTTTATTAATCAAAAGGGGGCGGCATCATCATAGTGCTGGTATCGTGTTAAAATGCAAACAATCGACAAATTCTATTCTATAATTTATTAAATTATTCTCAATGTAAAATCGAAAAATATCTTAACCTAAATCACCTCTATTAAATGTCTTTATTAACATCGAATTGATTATCGTTTAATCATATTAATATATTATTTTTTAACGGCATGCATATCAAAATTGGCAAGGCCAGTATAATAAATATATAGCTGTAAAATATATCATTGAAATGCATAGAGGTTAAAAAGACAAAAAACGAGTCTAGTAAGAAAATTCTACTAAATATTCCTCATTCCATCATTATTATTATTTTTTGCTGCAAAATGCAGATACATAAATAGTTTTTTTCTTGTTATTAACAATTATTATCTCAACATGCCGATTATAATAAATGAAAGTTAAACTTAATATTATCATGGGAAGACTGACAAGAAAAAATCCTATTAAAGGATCCCATTCTCGCGTTGGGTGCGGAACCATAAAAACATCCCAATTGGACAGGTTGTTGTGAACATGTGACGGCACCTGTTGAGTCCCAGTGACGTCACGGACGATAATGGACGGTAATCCGACGGAATTGGGGAGTCGCGCCGTGCAGAATAAATTGTTCAACGTTGAACGATCGTTACATATGTATGGGTTATAGCGTACATTTCTTATGGAAGTACGGTACATCGTACACTGTGGAGCGTCGACCTGGTGCGTTGAACTAAGAGGCCCGGTAGTTTTTATTAACAATATTATCATGCGAGAGAAGCTTGGAAATGTTAACAATATATTTAGATATATTAACATATATCTTAATAAAACAATTTGTATGTAAATGTTTGTAAAATAACCTTACATGTGCTATATGTACTCACATAAGTACCTATTCTTCTTCATTTTGACAGATTAATTGTCCGAGCACATATATTATGAATAGGTTTTATAGAAATACCAGAATATATACATACAGCTAAGATGTATATATTCTGGTATTTCTATAAAGTTTATCGCCTAGCCTTATAAATAATTAATTTTGCGGTGATTTTTGATTTTTGCCGGCATTGAGCGAAGCAGCGCTTAATTGCCAAAGAGATAGCGTTGCTGATTTCCTAGTAATTGGTAGCTTTTTCGTTTTCTTAATGTATTTCGTCAGTGTGTTGGTTTTGCATATTTTTTTAAACGTCGTCATGCGTAGTGGGTAACGAACCCTATTACAGTTCCTTAGCCTTTATGATTATAGCAGGTTATCTAAGTGTATTCAATTTCATACTAACTATATTACTTAAGTGTTCTCCAGGGGATTTGAAATAAAATCGATACATAGAAATCTTATTAATAAATAAGAAAAAAAAAATTTAAAATTTATATTGAATTTATTATTCTATTGAGTAAAATTAAAAATTATACCTACATATAATTACATCCGTGCAGTAACATTCTTTTTGAATTTCTATCATATTTACTATCAATTTTACTTGTATTCTTGTTTAACGTTGCGTTTATTATAAGTATACCAATTAAATGCAATATCCCATAAAGGAGTCGATAAGAATGGGGTTTTAGCGAAAGTGTAGCCCCAACGATAACTGTAGAGGCAACCTAACGGCCGCATTGTGATTGTAATTGAATTACCTTTCCTTATACCGACAGTCGCGCGGTGATATAAAGGAAATACCTTTCCTTTTGGAATGTGCAAGATATATGTTATTATATGTAATATTTGTATTTAAGGTATAGATTTTACAAACTTAATATTTTTTATTTTTCACATTTTAATAATTCTTGCTTTTGAAATCCTCAATTCCACTTGCAATCTAACGAATGCCACAACCGTCTCTATTTTTCAGTGAAAGTCCCATAAAATCAGTGTAGCTGTTTCGGAGATTAGCCTGGACCAATAGAAAGGCAGACAGACAGCCAAAAAATGTTACAAATTATTTGTTTATTTTAGTATCGTGTAAATAAAACACAGTTATTTTAAAATCACAAACAGATACTTCAATTTTATTTATATTTCGTCAATTTATTTGTTGTTAAAACAATTATAAACAACACTAAAGAGAATACTAAGGTCTC
>JAEBDU010013429.1:0-46364 GCA_016802625.1 Heliconius numata | reverse complement strand
AAGCAATAAACCGGATTGAAGAAATACTTATTACGTTCGCTCTGATTCCGTTCCGTTTTATTATATGATTTTTTTGGAAATCTGCTACTAAAGAAGAAATTATAATTTTAAAAATATTTGGTCATTTTTTTTGTTATTACGATTAAAAAAAATTATACCAACTGTTCTCATTGACTATACTTTCTATATCTACTCTGTAAAAATACTAATATATTCACAATAAATCCCTTCTATTAACTTAAACCAATAAAAACTTGCCGGCTATTCTCAGCAGAACTGCCTTCGGAGCCGGTGGTAGCTTTATGGTCACTCGACGATTCAAAAGTGCTTCTAAAAGTCTATTTGAATAAAGAAAAAAAATTAAAAGAAAATAAACAAGAACAAAGTAGGATAACATAGCTAGTATCCCCAAGTAATCGCGATACGGGCTAGCGGCACCAGTGCGTGCAACCCTGTGTTTCGTGTCGTGTGAAAGGCGGTACGTCGTTAGCATTCCTCTCGTCGACGGCAAGTTCATCTGAACACCTAGCTCTTATTACCATAGCATAAAAGCTATATTGTGTTTAAGATGAATTGCTCATATCACAAATTTAGAGAGTAGCTGGAACAATTGTCATTCTTCATTAGCACCGTCTAGTGACATATTTTTCTTGTTGCGGCTAATGACGTTTGTCTTTTCTGGCAACCCTATTATTGAACTGAATCTATTGTCTTTATAACAGTAATGTATCGGTAATTTATATAGGTATTTGCTATTAGTAATCTTTTTTTTTGTACTGAAGTTGGAAGGCACTAATGGCGCAGGGACAAGCGTGTGACTGTAAACGCGGTGGGCTGTGCCTTCGATTCTCATTCGAAGATAACAAATAGAAATTTTTTTTTTTTGTTCTTTATGTCCAGCCGAATCGAGGCGTTGATTTCGGTCACTTAACACGAAATTCTCCAGAATTCGGCGGAAAATGGCGAACTAACTGCTGTGTACAGTAAAAAAAATACCCTGAGAAATCAGCAGCTATCAAAATCTTAGAATATCAGAAACATCTAACTATAAAATATGTTTTATTCAAATGTTATTTATATGAGGAAGCCGTCGACTACGTAAGAAATTGTAGCAAAATGGATATAAATAGCCTTAGGCTTGCTTGGCTACTATTGATGCGTGAATCAAGAGAAGGGTACGAAGAAGTGAATCCTAATGAAGTTGAAATTTGTTTTTAAATTAAAACAAGCTTGTATCTATAAATGCGAGGTTGTGGGTTCGATTAGCAGTTGACTATTATATTTTAATGTATTCTGGCAACATTTTAATGTATACCTACTTTGATTTCCGACACTCAAGACACAATCCCTCCAGAATTTGGTGGAAACTGGGGAGCGGAGTGTCATAACACTAAAGCACAAGCTAAAAAATTAAACTTTAATTATACACTACACTACATAGTGTATTACTCAACTTAAATTCGAAGAGGTATTTAGAAGCGGCTGGTTCACTTGAATGTCATAAAGTAAACGTATTACCGATCAGTTTCGTAATTTTCTAATGATATCTAATAGGAATGCTATTTGTTCCACGATTTAATAACTAAGCCTGTAATATGTAATGTCTTTTCCAATTAGACAACTCATTAGATACCATTTCGACTAATATAACACTAATAACTAAACTGACAGTAACATTCAATTTTATATAATTGAAAAATAGTTCATTTAAACTCTCCGTCTAACCGCAGACGTGGTCTTGCGAATTTGCCCAGTAAATTGAAATGATGGAACTGCTTTTCTAATCTAAACAATTTATTTAATGGCATAAACAATTATTTTGCAATTGTTTCAATACAAGTTGTACAACAAAATATTTTTGACAAAAATTTCAAAGGCCTGTCGTAGCGCAAGGACTCACGCGTGGGTCTATAAACGATAGGTTGTGAGTTCGATTCAATCTTGAGGAAATTAAATATTTAATATCTTCGCTCTGGTATAGGTAGAGACAAAGCGCAGCGTTGAGTTCCGCCACTAAGTAAATAGATCAAATAGCAAAAAGTTTTTTTTTATACAATTTTGTAGGACAATCACCGATTATACCGTTGAACTAAAGAGTTTAATCTTATCTTCTTTTTTTACGTAACTGTCATTGAGATGCGTTTTACACGACTTTAATATATCAAATAAACTGCGATAAACTTAACCTGTACGTTGGATATTTTAAAAACGACTATAGTTATTTCTGGATTTTTCAACCTTATTTAAAGGAAATTACACCATACTAAATTTTATTTAAAAATATGTTTAAAATCTCTTTATATATTAAACTAATAATAAAATTTTGCTTTTAAAAAACGGAAATTGTGATTGTATTAATTTGAATGGTATCGACAAACTTTCACAACCAATGACGCATCCGTCTGTCGAAAAATAACGATTTAGAGATAAAAAAAATCTGTATAATTATTTGTATTAAATTCCATTTAAAAATTGACCAATATTTAATTATATACCGTCGGTGCGCCTGCCAAAACCGTTATGTGTATTTTTTTGATTTTTTTTTTATTCGATAAATAGCATTAAAATAGTACTCTGCATAGCCTACAAAAACAAATATGTAGTATTTCCGTCTAGAAGTCGATTTAACAAAATCGATATGTGCATTTAATTTTTATTTTTGGCAATGCCAAATTCGTTATGTGCAGTTATGATCCAGCAGCAATGATTCGATGAGGAATGTAATACATTATGTAATGTAATACATTAGGGGGAACCGTTACTCAAACCCTACCTTATCGGTATATAATGAGGCAGAGCTCAAATCTCAGTCACTGCCGATAGAAATAGCAGATTCAGAGCGAGCAGATTGGTTGAAAATACGACTCATTTGTGCCTAGATGAAGCTACTGGAGAATTCAGGCGGAAGGCCGGCAGGTGTAAGGCGGAAGTCAGCCGAACTCGGAACTGGTCACTTCATACTAGATAAATAAGCTGGAGAAAACTTCAAGGAGATGGATATTGATGAAATATACAACAATAAAAAAAGTTCGACTTTAATACGAAGCAGAGAGTTATAGGAAAGGCGTACCTAATACAATTGTAGAAGACACTTAACTAACGATACTTTTAATTCATGGATAAAGGAATTGTATGTCACCAAACCAGAATCATCTTCTGAAAGGAAATCAAGAAATCCTTCTTGTAAGTCAGCTTCTGTAAGAAGCCTGTGATGGTTTTAGGCTTAGGGCCAAAAGTTCAAGTTTAGTCATTACTGCAGAGCAAGCACATCACGACACACATGTTTGAAGTATACAGTGCCGGTTTTAGCACTACCGGCGCCCTGGGCGAAGTTTTTTCGGCGCCCCATAACTACAATTCAATAACATCTAAAAAAGAGAATGGGTACAATGAAATAACCATTTATTTAAAAAAAATTATTTACATTATTGCCTTTCTATCTGCAAACTCTTTTATTAGGCATTCAAAGTCTATGTTTTCTGCAATTTCATTTTCGATTGATAAAATTATTAAGTTTGTTAATCTAGATTGCAAGATTGTCGATCGCAGATATGTCCTTATTAGCTTCAGCTTGGAAAACCCTCCTTGTTTATTGAAAAAAAGATAAGGCAAACGAGCGTACAGGTTACCTAATCGTAAGTGACCACCACCGCCGACGACCTCGTGTAACATCAGAGAAAAAAAGGAGAAAACGTGGTTTTTGAAGGTATCTATGTCGTATCAACCTGAAAACGTACCAAACCACACAGAAGTGGAGTGGCACGTATCCAGATGATGTGGATGATACTTCAGTCTGTGACGTACTGTGCGGTTAGAAAATTCGGCGGCAGGTAACAGGTCAAAAATTTTTTGCAGAACACTCCCCGTAATAAATGCAGTAGAGAAAGCACAGCGAGGAGACATCTCTGCACAAAGCGAATGTGTCAAACCTTTCACACATCATTGGGGCTCCAACGTTCCGTACGGCTCTACGTTGTATATGATGCGTATGTATCAAATGGGTCAAGCTGTTACATGATGATGCACCAGCCCAGAGATGAGAAGAGTACTCCATATGAAGCTGAACCTGGGCCCTATTCAGGGCCAATCGGTGTTTTGGCGTGAAATACTGTCGCGCTCTGCTTATTAAAATTAAATTTACCTAGTTATTGAAGGGATAAGCATTAAAGGCTTAGTCTATCTATAAACCTTTTCTAACCACTTTCTAACAACCCTTCGAGTTTTGAACCCTTGAACTTTTTTTGTTAATTATTATTAGTATTAATAACCATAAGATTAATATACCAGTACCATACTGTTTTATCGTTATCAGATTAAATGTTTTCACGTAAAAAAGGGCCAAACCAACAATTCCGTACGTTTATCATTACTAATCATTAGTATACATATTTGTTTTAAGTATAATACATTGTTGTTATTCTCATAATAACATTAAATAAATCCGATTATGGTCTTTTACAAAACTGATATGTGCATATTTTTCACTTGTAAGAAATGGTGGTTACAAGACAATTCTGATATGTGCATCAAAATGGTTAAAAAAAATTATTGCAGATGAAGGGTACATTTTATCATTTTTGCTTGTATCTCAGTTCAAACATAACATATTTTGTCACCATACTGCATTTATAATTTTTTGATAAAGCTATTATTTAATAAATAAGATAGTTTTTTGTCTCTCCTGAAAACTTGACTAAAAACACATAGCGGTTTTGGCAAGCGCAACGACGATACATTAGGTAAATTTTATACTAAGAAAACGTTACATTGTCTATATCTTGTTTTTGAAACTTTCTTGTAAGATATCGCGTGTGCCTTTATCGTTTTTTTTACAACTAAAATTACTTTATTTTGAAATTGATAACATATTTTAATATCGATATGTGTATTAAGTAGGTAATAAAATGCAAATTAATCGCAAATATATATTTCTTAATTAATAAATAAAAATCCAACGTTAATGTTAAATTTTTATTATTATTCTTGTTAACTGTAAGCAATTAAAAAATAGCAGAAATAACGTTTTATCATAACTTAGATTTTTCTTACATAAATGAGTACTTTAAAAGCAAAATATTAAAGAAAAAATCGATTTATTTCAGAAAAGTTTCCGTGACTATCCATAAATATAAAAACGGTAGTTAGTTATATGTAATAATATTACATTATCACTGGAATAAGTGGATTATTGGACCGAGAGCGAATAAAATTTTTCGCTTGAAATATTTCAATGAAACAGTTTTGTACGGATGGCTTTATGTAAGATGCTTGCCCCACTATACCTCCTACATTTCCTCGCCTGGTGAAATCCATCAGGCTGATTTGAAACTAAAGAACTAGGATAGAAATTCTGTCCTCAACTATATTCTGATTATTTTATGTAACTATGAGAAATGTCTGATCGCGTGTTTACTAACGCCTACTTATGTTTTAATTAAAAAAAACCACAATCGATTTGTTAGAAATAATTACTTTTTTTATTTCGCTTTTTTACCGTAGTACAAGACTGTATTTTTCTATTTAGAACGTATTTAATAATAGAGTATTTATAATAGACACTTGTAACACATCCATACCTGAAAAGTCTAAGATACCAATAATACCGGCAAATCATATAAACATTATCTTATTTTAGACTTGAATTAATTAACAAAATTTTACATCTTCAATTTTAATTAAGAACAATTGTAAAGTCTAAACTCCATACAGATAACAGGAAAATAATAATTTATCCTCGAACCAATCGAGTTTTAATGTTATTTACAAATTACTTATGCACTTGAGACTGACACCATATAATAAACTAAAAGTTATAAACAATACAACGTTATTATTAATAGTTATTAAAATAATTTATTGGTTGCGTAGTGCTGTAGCTAGAACGTGTTTAACCCTTGTACTATACCTATACGATGGAATCCAAATGATATATAGTTTTGATATTTACCTATACGTTACCTGTTGCTTTCCATCAAAAATATATGAAATCTATATAAACTATATAAAAATAATATATATTAAAAGGTCTTTATCGTATGTAATTCGAGAAATAGATGTTATATAGTTAGGTAATGCTTACGTAACGCTATCGAAGTATCGACAAATCGAATCTAACCGCACTGACTAGCACGTGCCTGTTATCAGCGACGTGCGATTCGATACGTTTCCATAAAAAATTATAATAAATGCGAAACTATCACTCCAAGGTGGTTTTTATTAAATATAATGTGTTAACACTGTTGATTTTAATATCGGGCAGTTGTAGCGTATTTCGGATAAGTTTATTTTTTTACATACTCAGTTTCTTTCTTGTTTTAAAATAATACGAGGTTAATAGAAGAACTAGCATACAAGTATGAAGAAAATTTTAAAACTAATAGTAGTCTATAACGCTTATTATCATAAAAGTAACACTTAAACAATAATTGAACAGGTGTGAAATAAAATTGTGATGAACAACGAAACAACTCCTACAATACGAAATTTGTTTTACAATATTAATAATTAAATACAATACATAAAAACATATTTATTATTACGTAAGGTATATTATTACATAATATACTTTAATACCGGTGTTTCTACGCTAGTAATAACGTAAAAATGATGAATTCAATAGTCATCAAAGTTACTTAGGAAGGACGGTCAGCCATGGCTAAAATCCATTGCATCTAATTGTCTTATGCACATAAACATGATGTGAGTTAAATGCATTTGGCTTCCGAAGCCCGATAAGGAACAACGTGTAACGTGCAGTTTTGCTTTAAAATTAAAAGTTTCGATTATGTTTTATGATACCCTTATCTTGCTCATATATTTCCTATTCCAAACGTAAAATTCTCGTAAAATTCTCGGTGTTGTCGCCATTTTTTTTTTTATATTTTAAACGTATGTATGTACTTGTATAATGTGATATATGTTAAATTAAATTATTTTATTTTTAAAGTAAATATTAAAGTACAATAAAATAGTCAGATTTTGTGTGGTTACCTTATTTTTGCTTTGGGGTATTTTAATTTGTAAGTTTATATATATTTTTTTAGCTTAACGCTTCATCTGCCATGTAGCCAGATCGAGAATAGTGTTAAGACACTCTGCTCCTCAACTCAACCACACCTCAATTCTACGCTTTGCTTTTTCACTCATGATGGGGAAATGAAAATATTAAATATTTCATTTACCCTAGTGGGAATCGAACCCATGACCTGTCGCTTACCTTTGCACCTGCCCCACGACTAACTTCGAACTTACTACGTAACTCCAATATAACTTCAAGTTATCCTTATAAAAGAAAGAATAAAAACTATATGGATTGATAAATGTTATTGTGTGTGTATCTTACCAACATTTGTGCTATGTTGATATGACTCACGCACTGTGAGATATTTGCTTTTAGAATTATGATGGAAATTCCTTACGATAATTACTTTGTTATCGTTTACTGACTCGTTTTGATCTTTACTCTCGTATGTACTCCAGTAATAGTACTCCTATAGTTAGTTATACAATTAATTATTGCAATGGTGGCCCACATTGTTATTTACTGTGATTTAATTTTAATATATATGTATCTATTTAGAAATTGTAAAAAAATAAATTTGTAATAACAATTTTAATTTTTTTAATGGTGGTAAATGAATATTTTATTTTTTAAGTAGGTGAGTACTGAGTACACAGAAAGTGTTGTCCATGAACAAACATTAAATTTTAATTTACATTATATTTGAATAAATAAATGTGTTTAAATTAATAATCAACCATTTAAAAATAATTAATAATTAAGCATATTTCATATACAAATTAAATTTATCAAGAAAAAATTTCTAACAACGATAATATTAAGTGGGTATGCACAAGAAAATATCTCACTAATATTAAAAATGTTAAAGTTTGTGATGATAGAGAGTTGTTTCATTTCACGCAAAAACTACTGAATATATTCAGATAAATTATGCAAATTATATATCAGAATAACATATAAGTTACAATTTATGTAAAAAAATGTTTATAAATACAACTTTAAGCGGGCGAAGCCGCGTGTGGGCCACTTGTAAATTGTAAAACAACTGGAGAAATAACTGATATATCATATACGACATTGACGATTGTTTTCCAGATGGCATCGGTGCTTTACCGGTAAATACGGTGCATTAAGACTTATGTATTGTAGTTGCTTTGTCGCTCATTGCTCGTATCCGGAGCGGCAACGGTGACGGTACGCACGTAGGGACAGTCGATGTTAATATGACTTTTTTGATAAATATATTAATATTAATGTTATTTGTTTATATAACTCGTTGCTTTTTTATTTTTAGATATTATGGGAATATTAGGTTAAACGTTGAGACCGTTGTGCCGCAGTGGTAAACGCGTTGGACGAGGATTCGATTCTCATTCGAGGACATGAAGTATTGAATATTTTCATTTTCCCCGCTCTAGAAACAAGGCAAAGCGCGGTGTTTAGTTCCATCACTCAAGCCGCTATGTCTTGAGAATTCATCAGAAAGTGGAGAACACAATTCTCTCTGCTTACCATGCTATATGATCGATACAGCGTGAAGCTAAAATATGAATTTGTATTATAAACTGCAAATTATTTTTTTATACAATTTGAAATAATAACTTTAAATTAAAAAAATTTAAAAATACTTACTATTTATGTAGTACAGATATACGTATATACGAATATATGGGCGAAAGCTAGTCCTGTTATGCTATAAGTATGATTCAGTAAGCAATCGTGCTAACGAAAAGTCGGTGGAGTGGAACATTGTTTGCGTTTATCTGCCGATTTCTACAGCATTGTGGAAACTTAAATAAAATTGACAATATTTTTCATCTCTGTATAAGAAAAAAAAATTCTAAATTCTAATATTAAAACAATAAATAATGGATCATTTATTGCAATAACTATATAAATCACTACTATTTTTATTTTTATATAATAAATAAATCGAATTATATAAGTCTTATTCAACCAATAAATGAATTACATTAACCTTCCCACGCTAAAAATATGAATATTTTTGTTTATTACAGACTCAAGTTATTTAATTTCAAACAAGGTTATTTTAAGGTGCAAACGTAAAGTACATAGGTCAGTTTATAAATAAACAATAAACAATTAAGTATAAAAACAATAGCAGAAATCGGAATAAATGAATCGAATATCCTTTAATAACCTACGCCAAAGGAATATCTAATTTACTTCGATAATTAGGAAATTGACATACATTAATTAGATGATTTAGAGTGAAGACTATTTAATCGTTCTTATGACTCATATCGATATCAATTTAGAATTCGTGATATCGTAAAATAAAATAACTTTTATCTATTTTTTTTAATCTACACTCATCTGTCGTATTTTGCGAAGTATCCGTTTACCACTTGCCGTCCACTTAAGAACATTATGTGCCTGGAATTCAAGACAGCACTTTATCCTGAGAAAATGCATTAAAATCATAAATTATTCCCTTGAGAGATTTAAATCACGACTGCATCGCGATCTTTCTCATATTTTAAACACATAAATATTGTTTTATATGTACTTACTTATATAGGTAGGCTTTTAAATATTACTATATTACTAAAAAATTCTAACAATAGATTTTGAAGCATTTGATTATCAACATAATCTTATCAATTATAGCTATAGACATCATTTTTACACTGCCACTAAGACAGGGACAAAAAAAGAATTTTTAAATAGATGTCCTTAAAAGTATTTTTTTTCGACTCAAGATATATTATAAGTAACCCATAAAGGTACCTAAAATAATAAAAAAAGTAGTGATTTATTTCTCCTTGCAAGGACAAACATTGAACAAACAATAGTAACCTCATTTATGGTAGAATAAATAAAAATATGTGCCATTGTAAAAATAACTAAGTGATCGTTAACAGCGGCCTTTATCAGTAAAATATCGTCAACTACTATATCTAATGACTGACAGTTTTTATGGTACATGGATTTTGCACGATATTATGTCGTTATATACAAATATTATTTTCATGCATTTCTCATTATATGCCTAAATATATAAAAAATAGCACTTGTCGCATAGAAAATAGTGCTTTATCACTCAAGCAGTAATTTAGATCTATTTATGGACCTACCTATTTTTATAAGATTACGATAAATTCTTACGAACTATTCACTTGTTTGTGTGTATTCTAAAAACAAAAAAAAATATTTTAGGCGTACACACCAGTTTTTTCGAGTTCCAAAATATATAAAGCTATATCCAAAATTCATGAAGATGTACTAAATCAATACGAAAAGAATACTGTTTCTTATATATATAATGTTAAGCTATATAATTCGTGAGACGGAGGTTATCGCTGAGGTCGGAAGCGGATTTCCCCATAAGTTTTCCAGTTGCAAACAAGTTATATTTAGTGAACGATTATGAGACAAGTAAACGGGGATTTTATACACAGTGAAGCCCCGTTTTTGGTATCTTTATATTAAGATATTTATTATTAGTATGTATTATTAGTAAATAAAGGCATATTTAAAATTCACATTCCTATTTACTAAAACTAATTTAAATTATTAAATATATAAAAATCGCTAAAAACATGCCATATGAAAAGATTCTGTATTTATCTATATGAAAAATATACGAAAAAACCTAACCCAATATTGAATGGAACTTTTACGAGACTACCTACTTCTAAACATAGTATGTAAGTATTACAAATCACACAACAAGACTTAAAAAACACTGAATTCCCTAAGTGCCGTATTTATTTCGAAATAATACTCAATCGTGACGTAGTTGGGAAGTACAGGCGATGATTGACAATCTCACTGGATGTATTTTATTTTTTTTGATATGGCTTCCGTTACTCGTATAATATCTCTGAAATAAGCAAAAAAGGTACCACAGACTGACGTATACAGTATTTCCTCTATATCCATACCTATATTATAAATTCGAAAGTAACTCTGTCTGTCTGTCTGTCTTTTACGCAATCAGGATGAACATAGGATACTTTTTTTTCTCATATTTGTAATATTTTCGATATATACCAACATATTAAAATATTTATTAAATTGACATGCAATTTATTCCGCCATGTTAATAACAACCGCCGTTGCTAAGCAACGATTTGCAAAGTTTGTTGTTAGAAAACGTCACCCAAAATGAGCATGTTTAACGCATCTCTCTATTGAAAGCTGAAAATAATTTCATAAATATATTTCATAAATATTCGTATAGTTCAAGCGGGCGTAGCCACGTTCGGGTCCACTAGTCTAGATATAAAATATTAAAACATATATATACTTACTCCTAATAAAGCTAAATGTGATTGTTCTTACTTAATTATGCCCCAACAAATCCCGGACGCTCCCACGAGATATAAACAGTGCATTTGCAAAACAAGGTAAATGGGGCACGCGATGGAGTGTGCTTAATGCCTCCCGACATTGTGTCCTGATCACGCTAGGACCGCTCGCACGCTATGGGTTCGGGTCAAGGTGACACTGATTTTACCATTAAAAGGCAGTAGAAATAATGTCTTATGATTACTTGGAAGAATAAACGTTAGCGTAGTGTAGCGTAGAAGAATAAATTTAAATAAGGAATTTAATTATTTGTTAGTAAATCTTTTTAGGCTACGCTTGTTATTAACGGTATATATAGGAATTCTAGAATATGTTTCAAAGACGCTATTAGTAGGATCATTTGGGTAGGTATGTGGGTCTCCTTAAAATTTCTTCAGATCATCGAATCCGTAAAATCCTTAGTTAGCCCCTTCTCTTATCTGTAAGTGCAATGAATCAAAACAAAATTAAGATAGGATTTTACACAAATATGGTTATTTACTACCATTACTCACACGATAATGCATGCTCTTATCATAAGAACAAGTTAATTTCCATTAGTATGTAAATTAGTTAGTTTTTATATGTATATGTATAATTTTTATTTGTGTTTTTGATAAGCATTTGGTGTGATAGTTTTAAAGGTGAGTATGAACATTATAAAGTTATATAATATTAAAAATATCTTAATTGAACACTGTAAAATGGACTCGATGTTTGTTAGTTCAAAAATGTCACTCTGGACTTTACTAGACCGACTTTACACCTGTTGAGAATAGCCAGTCGGGCGCTTATCAGGAAATGAATATACTGACAGTATGATCAACAAGTCTTGGCCTCCCTGAAGCTAGATCTCCTTAACACTCGAGAAGAAAATGATAAAAAGCAAGAAAAAATCCTGAAATCAAATCTGCTAACTTTAGGGCGTTTACGACTTGTTGACCGTACAATTCACGTTTAACTTTTATCTCATCAATAAATAAATATATAATAGGAATACATACATTAATTTCAACAATTTATTTATTTAAATAGTGATAAGATATTTCTCATTATCTCTTAACGCTTATTAAACAAGACGACTCTTCTAAAAATCCAAAACATTTGATATGCCACACCCTCTCATTTATATAATTAAATACATTTTTATATAGATAAATATAGATTATATATACATTAAAAGTGTAAAAGATTGTCATTTGCATGATTTCTACTCGTGTAACAGATAACAAGAATGCGTGCAGGCTGACTGGCTGACGAGTCATATCCGTAGAGCATGTAAAATTATTGTAATTACTTCGATATTTTCACTCACAAATATTTTATGAACTTAATTAGCCAATAAAATTGAAAATGATAGGCTTTTTTAGCTTAATTAATAATAAAAAATAAAACTCTTTTTAAGTAACTAAGCGATTATTATATTTAAAAATATTAATATATTATTTCTATTATATAGTTAAAAAAGATTATTAATTATAGATATCTTTTGACAACACAGTGCGAAGAAGCACTAGCTCCAAACACAATAAATAGACTAATGTCTATTTCATGATAATTCATCAGCGCCACCGGAAACCAACGTACCAACAAATCAGTTATTGAAATATTACTAACGGAACCGGAAATCAACCACTAATGTCGCTAATAAAGTGAAAACGCCATCATTTACCTCTAAAAATCCTACAAAAAATAGAGCAATCTACTACAAGTATTGTTTTTCTTTCGTAAATAAAAATATGAGGCTCCGTTCTCCACTTTCCGCCGAATTTTTCGAGGCAGTGTGTGTTGAGTGGCGAAAATCAACGTCAGGCTTTTACTTTGGTGGCCAGAGTGAAGAAATTAAAATATGAATAAAAATCATTGCCTCGAGCGGGAACGGAACCCATAACCACTATGTTACAGTCACACCCTACGCCTCAGCGGAGGATTTTAATATGGAAACTGTATAAAAGTAAACGCTAGAAGATATTTGTACTAATACTGATACAATGACTTAATCGGCAAAGAACAGAATGAGGTACGACAAATCGGTGACCGCTCGACTTAGGATCTGGGTCGGCTCGAATTGCTGGGAATTTTCGCAAATTCAATTATTATCAACGGATATAAACAAATAAACATTGTTTAGACTTAACAACAAGTTAGTGATAATGGCTTATTTATTTTTAATATAAAATAAGACGTAACTTTAAATCAAAATTTAAATGATTGCAAATAAATATTTTCTAATAAATTCTAATCCGCTTATTACTTAAAGATTTTTAAGAATTTGTCGATCATATTATACTTGTAATCTTTTGCCTCGCCTAAAAGCATTATTTGTAAAAGATGATAATATTATATGTGGATTTTAAATTTCAAATTAAACCTTTATAGCAGCACTAATTCTTTACATTAATATCGTCACGCTTTTTGACTGGTCATATAACTGGTGTTGGCTTCTCTCCGTTAGGCACTCGAAAGTTTCATTAGTATGTTTTTAGTTCATAGTCGAGATTTGTATAGGTAACTTTTACACAGTATTAGGTGAAACAGAGACAAAATAGTACATACAAATAAAAAAACTAGTAGTTCTGAAAAAGTACCTATAGCAGTATACATTAAGTTTAAGTAAGAAGTCTCCAGAATTTTTTTTTCCCTAATTTGATTAACTTACTTATGTGCTTTTTCACTGTTTAAAACATTTTTTTTACCGTATATTATATTTAGTTATTAAGGTTTGCTTAATATTTTTGTAGAATTCACCAAAAATATATTTTTTTGGATAGGAATTGATTCTCTAAAGTATCTATAACATTAAGCAACTCAGGATAACAGTACCAATTGATGACCAAAAAAGTGGACATTCTCCAATTGGCGCACACCTATGCCAGGTTCAACGACTTAATACTCTATTAAATTAAAATAACGTTTGTTGTTCGCGTTGTGAAGAAAATTAGGTTGTATTTCTTTAGTATAAGGTTGGAATTTCGTATATGCGAAATCTCTGGCCCGGATTCGCTTCATTTCTTGAAGGAACGAACGAGTCATCTCGCTTAATGTGGATGGAATGGTCAGCGCTGTAAATATTCATACTTTAAATAACTGAATTGAGTATTTTCGCGTATTTTTAGTGACGCTTTTTTCTGCTGAAAATATAATACAAGAATACGTATTCTTGTATTATATTTTTATGTACGTACGTACAAGTGACTCGTGTATATAAATAGTCGCGTAAAAAAATAAAAAAATACTTATAAATTACCTATAACGCTTCCTGACTAACGATTTTTTGTTTTCATTGGACAATATTTTGTCCACAGAAAACAAAAAAATCGCAAATTTTGTCTGTGGACGTTTATTATTTCTCATTCGTTTATTGGAAGAAATCAGTTTTTAATGTTAAACTACTAAAACAAATTGTTGAACAATTAATAAAAATAAAATTGTAGGCCATTTTAATTCGTGCCATGTTTTTAAATATTTGGAATAATTTTTTTTTTATTTAAAACCTGATAGAAATTGTATTTCATTAATTTCTTAATTAAATAAACTGTCACTAAAACTGTCGTAATACGTGGACGGCCGAATTTGGACCGGAAGGACGTCCGCATTGCTATAGGTATGGGTTGGTGTTAGTCATAACCTGTAAAAGTAGAGAGCTTTTAGATGATAGGAAATCAAACTGACTTTGTATATGTTGACATAAAGTAACTTATATAACTTATAGCATATAGAAATATATATATGTAGAAGCATCAGAAGGGGACTCATAGCGGTCTTGGCTGTCTTTATTCATTTGTGGGCGTTGTAGCAACAGAGATGTTTAAATAAAAGTCACACTCATATTCTACAATGTCTTATTACTCGTTTACATAAAAGTTTTACAATAAATCTCACAAGATTAACAAAATTACAATAGATTAGGAGCCAATAGGTTAGTTGGCGAACATCTCACGCCATCGCTATCAACCAATGACATCCGCTATTATTCGTGGCTACACCTACTACCCTATTCGGGGTTACCCGCTCCATTTTAAATATTCTTCTAATATAATCCATTACATAAATCAATTAAAATCGAAATGTAATAATTGCAAAATTATAATTAAAACTAATACATAGCAGCGCGCCGTCATATATAACAAATGTTAATTAAGCATATTTGTACAAAAACACTAAAATGGAATATAAACTTTGATAATTAGTGAACAAATGTACTTTTACTATATTTATACATATCTAAAATTGTATGTAAATTATACTATACACACTTTTTGGTCTCACAATTTTCTTGTTTTATTTTCCTTAACATATTTCGAGCTTTCTCTTAACCTTGTAACTTGAGGGGGAAACGTGAGTGATAAGGGTGAACAATTTATTACCCGACTACGACGAAGCAAAAAGGAGGGTTATATAAATAATATTTCATACATTGGATTGGATTTCAAGCACAGACCAATTTAAAATGTCTAGTAGTCCTAAGTCCTAATAAGCTAAGATCCCCGAGCTACCAGACCTAGACGTAAACCAGACCTAGGTCTGGAGGCTCTGGGATCTCAGTCTATAACTTAATAGATACGTGAGGATGTTGATGACACTTGTTATTGTCACAATATTAATGTATTTCTGATTGAAAATACTACAAAATGTCAAATTAGCTCTAGAATCAGTAGGGACCTGTTTTTTACTTGCTTGATACCGTTATAATATATTAAAGAAGCCTTACGTTTTTAAGGCTCTCAAGTAAATTTACTATTTAGAGTGAAGTATAAAAATATATGATTTTATTGCATGTAAAGTCGTTGTAAATAATTTTTCACTAACAAATGAACTATGATTTTTGTATTTATTTTGAGGCCATCGAAGCGCAGTGTGACAAGTGTCTGAATCTAAATGCGATGTCTATATTCGATGCTTGTGGTCTTCAGGACCAGAAGTGACAACGAAGTGTTAACTTAACACTAGACTTCTTTTTGCCTACCTTGCTATGAGTGGTTAAGCAGGAAATATATAATTATAATCCGATTATTTTCAATAAATATTGATAGTTTTGTTATCTGATTTATGTATTATGAATCACAATCACTTTTATCGTCCGTTTATTACAATACCTATATATTAAAATATTAAAAGCACAAACTTATTTCAAGAGAAAGCTAAAGTTAATTATTTATATTACAGTCAATTAATTAAAAATTTAAGTAAATTTGTGGCTATTTGCAATTTTATATACTGTTTTTTTTTTATTATTATAAAAAGATTCGTGTGAACGATTTTAAGCACCGTGTTGCTATAATACAAAAAAATAAAATAATTATAAAATAGCTATAAAGAGTAAAGCGAGCGGGGTTGGCTCTCACTACCTGTAAATATATCAATACATTCACACGTAAGATTAATGTTTCATATTTCATTGCAATATAAAAGAAACCACCATTTAATGTTTGCAAATTGCAGGTTTTTTTTAATTCTTTATCTTGTGAATTAATTAATCAACGTGGCGCTTTGCCTTGTTACCAGGGAGAAGAAATGAGAATATAAAATAAAAAAGTAAAAAAAAAATTTTAAGTTAAACGGTTTTATATTGCAGATAAATGTACTAAAAGCTAAAAAATAATTTCATAGAAATTATGATTACTAAAATAAAATCGTGGGGACACTTGCTACTTACCACTAGGTGGGTGAAGTCTCACGCTATGTCTTTCAATTGTAGATATTGGACGTGCCCCACGATTTTATTTTAGTAATCATAATTTCTATGAAATTATTTTTTAGCTTTTAGTACATTTATCTGCAATATAAAACCGTTTAACTTAAAATTTTTTTTTTACTTTTTTATTTTTAAGTTTTTAGTTTTTATTTCTCATGCTATTCAATTCGTTGAAATGAGGCTCGATGCCTCATTATTGCAAGGTTAATGGAGAATGTTACGATCGACCCCCCCAGAGGTCCAATAGACGGGCAAGGCTATGTACAACAAGATGTGCCTGAATCTTGAGGGGAAAACGCTAACGACATATCATTTTTATCCACCTAGTGCCATACAGTTCTCGGCGCGCTTTTACCTTTTACCTTGGGTGGTACCCCTAGCGACGTATCATTTTTAGGCACCCTATAGCCACACAGTCCTCGACAGGATACCAGATCTTGACTTAGGTGGGAGATTCATATTGTAATTGTGTATAGTATACTGTATTATACTTACCAAGCCCTTTATTTTGATACCCATATTGATGGGATTGAAAACTACATTATCCGCCATTTTGTAGCAGTGGCCATCTTTGATTTTGATTTTGTATAGTCCACTGAATTCTACTTGACAAGCCCTTTCATTTGATACCCATATTGATGGGATCGAAAAAACTAACTTGTCCGCCATCTTGTAGCGGCGGACATCTTGGATTTTGATTTTGTATAGTCCACTGAATTCTGCTTGACAAGCCCTTTCATTTGATACCCGTATTGATAGGATTGAAAAAAACTAACTTGTCCGCCATCTTGTAGTGGCGGCCATCTTGGATTTACAATAATATTGAATATGGATAATTGTATTGTCACCAGAATCAAAGGCGTATACCAAATTTCAGATCAATCGGTTAACGGGAAGAGGGTTAAATTTCAATTACTAAATTTGACCCAAACAAACAAACGGGGTGAGCTAAATAAAACCGTTTAATAATGAATTCCCCGAGTGGGAATCGAACTCACAATCGTCGCGTTTACAATGACACGCTTGTACCTTGACGGACTGTTAGATCTCTTATATATTAGAGCTCTTATATATTTATTGAAAAAATAAATCTGTAGTATTTATGGAATTTTTATATGTTACCTATATTGTATAAATTTAGATTTCCACACAAATAAAAATTAATATAATTCTCTTATTATTACGTTTTCAATTATATAAGAATATATTACGTCGCTAGTCTCTGTTCCGCTTTAATGATTTATAATCAGTGGTAACAACTGGAAATTTATATTATGCGAGCTCATATAAAACTCGTTTTGTACCCGATACTTGGCTTTCAGTGCATTTATAAATAAATAATTTAGTCTGCAATAAATATTTGTCAATTTGTTCGTAAATGTTAATAAACAAGTGGTTTTTTATTACGCATTATTTATGTTGTAATATTAATTTGATGTATAAATATTATTTTTTACTATTTTTAAATTTTATTTTATTCATCGTACTACATTTTGTGTTTTTATTTCAATGAAATTGTTACAATATGAGTTTTTCTATTAAATTGGCTGAAACACTATAAACGTATGTATATTAGTATATTAGTATATTGTTTTTAAAATGAGATAATGTTATTAGATCACGAAAGTAATTCAGATAAGAAAATAAATAATTGTGAAGTACAAGCGGGCGAAGTCGCGAACGGGTCGCTACTATTTAATATATTTGCCTCGTCTGCTGAATCTTTCAAATTTCTTGAATGGAAGTTGGAAGTATAATAGCACCTGTTGATGCTGCATTCCACGTGTACCGTTACACCTTCACAATCGCGCTCGTTTATTTGTTACTCTATACATTTTTATATTCAATTCTTATTAAGATGTCTGCCAGCTTTTAGATTTCCGCTTTTGAATGTTTTATGTGGAAAAGGAAATAATAATATGGCGGTAAAAGTATATATTAGTTTTTTTTATTACTTAATTGTCTTTCAGTGTTCTGTTGAAAAACACAAAAAGTTGATTTGAAACCTGTTTTGAAGTGTTTTTTTTTAATGATTAGTGTTGATTCAAAAAAGTTTTTACATAATTTACTTATTTATCGTTTTAAATAAGTTTTTTATAATATTTTGTTTCTTTTTTTCTTTTTTATACTTTGAACGCATCACTAATTATACCTTAGATAATGCTAAGTTGTTCCGCTATATCATTCTCTTAAACAATAATGACCGGAATCAGTAGACACGTCATTCTACCCGTCACTTTAACTACTCAATTAATAAAATTTATAATCTTAGGCCCGTATAAATCATTAATTACATATAAATGAAAACGGCATCTCAAGATCTCAGTCTTGAGATCGGTTTATAAAAAGAGAGTTACCATATTGCCTTAACTTTAATGTTTAACAAATGAGAAAGAGATTTTGGGTATTCTGAGAATTTTGTTAAAATATTTACCCTGTCTGAGATTTAAACCTTCAACCTTCGCTTGTCAGTACATATTTGCGTACCGTGGTTCACAGTGGATCATATGAAACTTGTCTTGTATATGTTAAATCAACTATCACTAAGTGGCACATATTCTTGTAAGGTCGCGTCATCAATCATAAGCTTGTAAAGGTTTGATGATAACTAGTAATAGATGAATGCCAGTATGTAGAAATTCCGGGTCAAACCATCTTGCTGCCTCCCTTCCTTTCGCCGGCCTCGATATTGCTATCTCTATTGCGATTCCTTTTCTTAAGTTTATATTTTACTTCAGTAAATGTAACTGTTTATATTCATTATTCATATATAGCTTTCCCTGACATTAACGGTAATACATATATGAATAAGACGCAAATTATACGACGTTCGTACGAATAAGAAGTTTTTATTATTACGGAATCAAAATGTGAGAAATGGAGGAAGTTGAAAATAACACAGTAATGTTTACAAATAATAATTAAAAGTAGTGTCGGGCTTCCCAAGCATTTATTTATCTGTTATTTTCCTCTATGAGATTATAAGAATATAAAGTATTATATATTTATTCCCAGAAAAGTATTTCTTCTGACGTCAATATAGTTGTGATAAAAAGCATGTTAATGTGTTTGTAAACGTAACCATTGCGTTTATTTCATACCTTGAGGTATGTAAATATTATAGAATTCGAAACTCTATTAAATATATAGATATGTTGAGTTCCACAGTCACTCTTAACACTAGGTTCCCTCTACCTACCCTACTGTGCAGAATGTACCTACATTCTATTTTATTTTTGAAGTATGTTGCCGTCTCGCAAAGTATATTGGATTATTTATTTATATTTTATTTAGTTTTTTTTATAATTAAGATGTTTTTTATGTAATATATTAAAAAATAACGTCTTTTATTGAATACAAAACTCACACAGTAGTACAGTCATAAAAATCTTATAAGTAATTCTCGTACACGTGATTAATTTAATACGTTATAAAACGCCTCGAGCACCGACTGTTGGATTCTGTAGCAAGTCAATAACCTAATAGCTACTTAAATGTAAAAATCGTAACAGGATTACAGCTATTTAATAAATTTCGCCATTTCTAAAACTGGTTCTTTGAAAATGTCTCTATAAATTAATTAAAGGTTAATTATGTTACGCCAAATGACAAGAAATAAGAATACATAATTATCGAAAAAAGAAGTTAAATACCGAAAATTCATTGTCAAAGTTGTCATTAAAAAAGTGACAGTGACATTAATAAAAATATTAATTTGCATGTATTGCAAGGTTTTTTAAAATATTATTTTTAAATTTTATTTATTTTTAAATATTATTAAATATTGTTTTTAATATTCTAGACAAAATGTCATTCAAACGTCTTATGTTAATTCGGTTACGGTATTTAAGTCAAATTGCTAAAACGATCTGTGGGACAAATAAGTATAAATTACATAACAAAATTTATAATATAATGCTTGATAAAACTCGGGTTTCATTATTTCATTATTATAAGTAATATAAAAATTATCAAGTATGGAAACAACTAAAGTTGTTACGCGTGCAAATATAACGTGCTTTTGTTTTCACGATTTCGACATAAAAGTTTATGGGAACGCTCACCCCGTCTGCCTTAGAACTAAACATACTAATTACCTTATTTATATACCTTAGTGAATTATCATGAACTAGATATTCAAACGCGGATTCGCCCGCTTATGGTTTTTATTGTATTAAAGCTAAATTATACTAATTGCTTACATAAATTGTAGCCAATATTTCAATTCAAATTTCTTTCCATAAAAAGTCTAAGTAGGCATATTATCACCTTATCTAAATAATATTAAGCTATGATATAATAAGCGGCTTACGGGGAAATCCCTCCCATTTTATATGAAATTGGTAATTAATGATGCATTAAACATAACTACTTATGTCTTTTATCAGTTAATATGAATTCTCAAGTAGTTATTTTTTTTATTCAAGTGGTGAGTTTAAAACCAGAATAATTATACAAAATGGTTTTTGGCGAAATTTTTTTCTTTCGAACTTTTATATGATTTTTGTTTTGAGTATATTATTGAATGTTAACAATAATAAAGGTTTTTCGAAGGTAATTTATTATTCCAGCAAGGTTCTAGTGACCTTGATATACTTATTTGTACAAATGTTAACAGCTTTTTGTTCAATAAATTCATATTTCGAACGTGTTATATGTTTATCAAAACTTGGTATTTGCTATCACTCTCCTTGACATTCATATAATATTTCTTAAGAAAGTAAATATGTTTCGTAAAATTCTTATTTCAATAAAAAAAATATATGAAGATAATTGTAGAATTTTCAAGTCGTGGATATATAGATATATCGATACATCTATAACAGCTATTACTTAGAAAAAGAATACTACTCAATTTAATATATGTATCTATAATCAAAAATAAATAAGTGAATGTCAAACTACTTAGTTTAGGATTTGAACCCGCGCCTCTTGGAAACCTCTGACGCTGAACGCCCTGACTATCTAATTCTAATCTAATCCCACTACGTTCAAAGTTTTGTTTGTTTGCTAAAAATTATTTCACTTCCCTTAGTGTTGAATAACAATTTAAAAATGTAAAAAAAATAGTTTAGATTTCCCAATCTGTACATAATATTTTTTATAAGACTCAAATATGTATACAAATTATTAAAATTCGAGAGACATATTTGCGATAACTATGATTGGCACAACTTCTACATATAACATAACAACAAGATAACTATTATATTATCAGAATATTTATGTTTGTGTATCAGTGGGTAAATGCATTATCATCAGTACTTGTAATTTTGTCAGTATAACCCGACACCGCTGTCGTGTCGGGGTCAATTATACCCCAAGCGGATGTACGGTACAGGACCTTTTAGAGATCTGTTGTGGTATTTTTTTATTTTTTTTTATTTTTAAGTGTTTTCCTTTAAGTGTTCTTAAAAGTAATAAAAGCTTATCTTAAGTTAATTATATAATAATTGATGAATTAGGTCTTAAACAACATTATACATGTTATCACTACGAGGTTAAATTGAAAAGAACCAAATTGTTGTATGTATTTAAATCGTAAACAACTTCAATGTCAAGTTCATTATTTCGTATAATAGAATAAAGTGACTGATTAAATTATAATCAACAAAATGCAGAAGACGACAAAGAAATGCCTTAAATAAATAGTATAGTATATGTAAATTACGTTACACATAATTGAAAACAAATCGATATTAGATATTAAATACGGAACCCTAATAATTTAATGACCCTTTGCTACTCGTCAAGTTACACCACGAATGAGATGACACAGAGACTTGACATGTGTAACCGCGACAGGCCATTTTCCGAGAAGGTCACGCTTGATTTAATTCGGCTAAATGTCACCAGATGTCCTAGCCGGTTTTTTGAGAGATTAAAAAAAATGCCGCATCCGGAAGATAACAAAGTGTTCATTGATTATACAAAACATAATTCATCTGGTAGATATAAGTAATTAATGGATTATTCTTTTTATCTTTATACATCTCCCGCTTCATGTACAGCAACTACACATATGATGTAATGGTGGAAACTAATAAAAACATTTCCACGAGTGGAAATCGAAATGAAAGTGATTATGACACTTCTCAATTTCGCCACAATGGTCATGAAAAATATAATATATGTACATACCTACCTACTTATATATATTTGACATTTTAAATAACATAATTATAATCATTATACTTCAGTTTTCGACATACAAAATACGGCATATTGTATAACCACAAAGCCTGTTTAATGTTTACAACTCGCACGCTATCTCATTCTTAATGGGTTATATATTTACCATTAATGTTATTTACACTAATCGACATTAGTGCCATAAAACATTCCTGAATATTCGATTAAATATTTCTAAAGTACTAATCATCCTCATAAACCTTTAAAGTTCGCAGATACAATATTTTCTGTTAATCTCTAAATGGTGGCCGTCGCGTCGTGTCGCAATGGCACGAGCGTGTGATTGAAAGAGCGAAGGTCGTGGGTTCGTTTCCCACTCGGGGGAAAGAAATATTTAATATTGGCTACTCTCTATCTCTAAATATACGCTTAGTTATACCTATAGCGAATGCCACGGGCTAATGATAATATTTTTAGCTTAGAGTGAATTCGGACAAAATAAGCGAAACTTGACGATGATGCTTAAACTACAATACATATAATGTTTTACGAAAGTTCCTAAATATTGAAACTGATATGACTACTTTCGTATAGCTTACTCTGTCGAATGCTAAAATCCCACGAGAACGTCGCCGATACAAAAAAGGATGTAAGCAAATTAATGTTTAAAGTACAGCCATTATGATAGGATATCGGTCGCTTGTTTTATTGCAGGCTTTATGAGCGATTGTATGTACGAGTATGTCATAATGTTGCCATTTCCTCGATACAAGTTTACAGTGTAGCGGAAATCGGTGCGAGCAACGATAACAATTTTCGTTTTTTTCCTTTCCTTTTTCGTTTAAAACTCGACTAATGACTTTTTTTCTTTTCAGGTAAGTGGTATGGAATCGGAAAATGTAACGAGCACGTTGTATAGTAAGTGTTAAGTTAAAAAGCCAACACGTGGTAAAAGAGACCTTAAGGTGATTAAAATAGGGTTAACTTTGTAAAAAATGACTTACTATTGGGACTTAACGTTCAGTTAGTTATTTCTGACTAAGTAATAAACTAAGAAATGCATGTGTGAATTGCCTATACTAGCTGTACAATGTCAATGCTACTCTAATTAATATTACAGGTCACGTTGAGGTCGACAGCCTCGAAGAAATTTCGACAATCGTGTCACGCATCTTTAATTGCGTGCCGGTTTGCATATCCGAATCAATTAAATGTTATTTTAGGTGTAATAAGTGAATGTTGTATTAAATTTAATGAAGATTAAAAAATATTTGTTTCAAGTTCAAGTTCTTTTTCTACAAATAGAATTTACAGATATTTTCAAAATGGCTGATGCGAATCACTGTGTTGGCACAGCTTAATTTACGCTATAAGTGCACAATATGAATTGAATAGCAAATATTCTGAGAGTTTAAATTCCCCTATTAATTATAAAATTACAGTATGAAAGCACTTTCTTCAATTTCTAATTCACACTAAATACATAATATAAACAAAAATCAGTCATCGCTGAATGTAGATTCACTGTCCAGTTTTCATAGTATGTTTTTTAACAAGATTTTTGTATAATTAAAGTTTAAATATTATATATATTGATATAATTAAAGTTTGTATAAGTAACCTGCAGATATTTATTTAGTAAAACTGAATGTTGCCACATTTTCAACAAAATATACCTACTTGAAATTTATGGATCAAAGAAATAATTATTATCAATGAATTATGATATATATTTATGATTTTGTTTCCGTATTTAATATTAAAAACAAAATATAGGTACCTGATGATGATGATGATGATATAAAAAAAAAACAAAGTTAATTTATCTTATATCTATATGTCAGATAGCATCAAAATCGAATTTCAATGAAATTACAGATAAGATTGTCGCTTCAATACTGTTATACGAGGATACTTGTGTATTGTCTAGACTAGAAGTAAACGTGTTTATTTTTGATTTCATTACTGATTAACTAGTAAAGATTATATTAATCAATTATAATTAATTATTAAATAGAATTATCATATATTATATTATAAACAGTAAGGTTTTCAAATATTCAAAGTACATTTTATTTTAGATTCAAATCCCAATCATTAGTAACATAAACAATAAATACACTCGATGTTTACAATGTAGTTTGCACTTGCGACATTATCGATTAATTAAGTAAATTCAGTATGTGAAAGTAAAATACTTAACAATCGCTTGTGAATATTGTTTGATAAGATAAATGTTTATTTACTTAAAAAATTGCATAATAAAGTTATAAAATTATATCTCATAAAAATACATATGTGCTAGGTATGTATTTTTTATACGTACTTACGTTTAAGTTTTTCTTGAATTTTGTAAAGTGGGTGGATATATTTATTATCTATTCTTATAAAAAAATCGGAAGACGTCGGTGTCTGCACTTGGAAGATAAATAAAAAAAATGTTATTGGGAACCTTTATTAACCCAATAGAACCCAAAACAATGGCTTTTAAAATTTTTGTCTGTTTGTCCGTTTGTCTGTGCGTTTGTTATCGCTAATCTCAGAATCGACTTAACCGATTTAGATGCGGTTTTCACTATTAGATTCTGGCAAGCTTCCGAAAACATATAGGGTTTATTTTATTACAATCGGTTCATAAATAAAAAAAAGTTATGTCAATTTAAAATATTTAGTTCGACAAATTTGCTAATTGCCGTAACAGTTATTTTATACAACTGTTTTACTGAATTGACTGAATTTTTAGATTTCAATTTCTTTATTAATATTTCTTATCAAGCGGGCGTAGCCCCGCACGAGCCCACTAGTATATTATAATATATTGTTTTCTGACAAAGAAACTACACTACCACGACACAACCCATTCAAACATATTTTATGAATTATAAACATGCCACCATTGCTAATTATTACATAGAAAATAGTATACTAGAACTAGAAAACAATCTAAGCAACATTGTTATGGCAAAATATACTTATAATATTATAATTAGCTATAAACACGCGTGACTTGCAAGTGCCTACTCCTAGCTCATCTCATTATCATTTTTATCGCACGCGCTCGATCCACGCCGATCGACACCGTTCGCGGAATCCGAAACGGTGTTGGGAAACTTAACCTAAACCTGTTTATCTAATGTGCATTGGTTTATTATTGGGAAAAACTACTTAATTTTGTGGCCGTTGTGGGTGACTTTGGGTTCGATTCCTAATCGGCAGGATGTATGATTTTAATTTTTCCGCTCGGCTCTGGTAAAAACAGTGCAGCGTTGAGTTTCATAACTCAACACGCAGTGTATCGATTCTGCTCTATGTCTTCTGTCTTCCCAACCTTCTCAATGTAGAAAAAAAATCATGAAATAAATAATAATTACTAGATAAAAAATATTTTTATGTAACTACTTGTATATTAATTCCTATTACTTAGTTGCCTCATAATAATAGTAGCATAACATCGAAATTACAGACATTATACAATATGACGGACAGTATTGCACGCTTTCGACGATCTATAAAAACAAATAAAGCGAATTCAGTGAAACAAATTATGTAAGTTTCCAAAAAACGTAAACACGTTTTTTTGTGAAATGACGTTAGGCATAAAAACCAAGGTTCAAGAAACGTAAGGTGAACAACCCCCCCGGAAACCAGTTTCGGATGTGTCGCTGATAACGTGATTACCATATTATTGTGATGTATGTACCTACCTACATACGAGTACGTGACTTAAGTTTGGCAACAAGCTGACTTAAATTGTTTTATGTGACGAGTTCGTTTCAAAATTAACTTTTATTTTATGTTTTTAATTTTGTTATAAACAACTTAAACTTATTTATGGTAAATTTCATGTCTATTGTAGCTATTTTTATGCATTTTCCAGATTGTATAGATGTATATTAAACGTACAAAAAAAAAATAAGAAAATAAATGAGCCGGTAACTCTAGTTTTTTCATTTTCGCCTATTCAAAGATATGTATGTCATGCTCCTCTAATTGCGCCAAGATATCGTAAAATAAGTGAACAAAACAAATTCTAAATCGCATGGCCTAATAAACACCCTACTATACGATTTAATTTTATTTGCAAAATCCACGAATAAACACAATCAATAAGATATGGAATAAATACAATCCATGATTTCCGTTATAGTAAACAACTATTACAATCACTGCGCTCCGTAAAACACAATGCCATAAATACATGAGCGTAGTAATAGGAAGCCCCGGCCTGTGCCCACCCCAGAGTAGTTTTGTGCCCAATCCAGAAATTTTACTAACAAAAAATTTGCCCAGAAAAATGGAAAAACCTTTACACGAACATGTTCAAACAGAGTCCAGGCCCACCCCAGAAAATATATCTACGGCCCTGCATACGGCATATATATAAAATATATTTATAAACAGAAAACAAAACAAAAATCATCACACCGTGAAGGACGACAATGAATGCTATAAATAATTTCTTTTTAATTTCCTCGTTGAATCACAAACAGTATAACAACAAAGTATGAGGAATGTCCGTTCACATGTTTACATTACAGTTTCTGTTAAATTGAGCGGTTATCGGGACAATTACTTTGCTGTCAAGGACATGGACAATTGCTCGTTGACATTATCACAGTATTTACAGTTGACACTATCATAGTATTTACAGATGACACTATCACAGTATTTTTTACTTTTAAATTGTTAGGTTTGCGCATAATACGGATTATGAACACAAACATCGGCTTAATAACAACTTAATGCTTGTTTAACACCTGTTTTTTATGTGTCGTATAAAATTTAATATTTTATTTCTTTTAATACTGTTGATTTCTATTATCCTCTTCTTCCTCCTGGCATTAATCTCGGCGTTTGCAAGGATCTGCCTTCTTGATCAACCTTCTCTACTTTGCACGGTCTTCTTATTCTATTATCCAAATGTATACTTAGTTAATCTATATGGAACTACTATGCGATGTAATATTCGAGGAAACAGGAAAATTGTAGCAATAAATATATGATCAAAAAAGTATTAATTTGAAAAGCCAAATTGGTAGTATTAGAAATTAACGGAATGTAGTCACTCAAAACCTGTAATAGATTATTCTCCATAACGTATATCTGTACGTTGGGAAAGTAAGTGCGTTCACACGAGCTTAATCATGAATTGGGCACGGACCACGGTAAAAGTTGCCATTTTGGCTTTAACAGAAAACACCGTTACCTAGTTCATTTTCAGCCATTTTTCGTTTTCAATAATATATGATTTTAATATGGTTTTATATATTTTGTAAATTAAAAATAACCTATATCCTTTCTAATACCTCTAAGAATATGTGCACAAAGTTTTATGATAATCGATTAAGTAATTTTGGCGTGAAAGCGTAACAGACAAACTTACATTAACATTTATAATATTAGTATGATATAGGTAGAAATTTTAACATTGCTGTTCTTTAAATATCTACAATCTATTAACTCTGAATACTTATTTGTAAATAGTTAATTATTTGCATATTTCCATAATTAACTGATTTCATTTCTTATAAAAGAACAAACAAAAGAAGAATTTGCTAGAGAATACGAAAATATATGTGGTGCTAATATTCTATTAAATAGTCAAATAAAACTTGATTAATATTTTAAATTCTAGTTGATACGCTTTTAATAGCTCAAAAGAAGAATCTCACGCTCTCCTCCGACTTTCGACTTCTCGTGCTGACTTAGGTCGATGACTGCCAAAGATGCGGGCTATTTATTTAGTATTTGCTTACTATTATAATGTAATGGCGTTTGCATTTGTTTTATTTAACATTTCCATAATAATATTTGTGTGAAGATTTTCCTGTTTTTGCATATTGGTTATTATCTTGACACACAATGACATATTTATGAGCGTCACCGTGAAATAGGATCAGAAGAGCGCGGCGGTGCCGTGATATTAGGAGCGATTAATTTTATGTAATATTTATTACATATTTCATTCCTTCGAGTGGGAATCGACCCAAAACCTGTCGCGTGTAGACACGCTGGTACCCCTGCGCCACTACTGGCCTCTATCCATAAATTCAAATTCAAAATATTCTTTATTCAAATTCAAAATATTCTTTATTCAAATAGGCAATTATTATAAGCACTTTTGAATCGTCGAACGAACATATGAACAAAAAGCTACCACCGCACAGTGGGACGGAATGACGCGCTTCGTGTCAAAAATCCGTAACTCATTCAGTTTTCATCGCAAAGTGTTGAAATTTTGTATATATATACTTGAATATATTTGCTATCAATGACATAAAATAGATATTAATAAAAGTCATGAGTTATTTAATAAAAAAAATCAAAGTTAGAAATTGTTATAAATAAGAGCTTATTAAGATGTTTAAAAATTATTATTATTTTTAAATCATTAAAAATAACTTAAGTATACTGAATCTAGGCTGTTAAACAAAAAACTGATGTATCATATGTAATATAAAAATATTTTTTATAAAAATAGTGACGTAAACAAGGAATTTATTCTGTGATTTGCAGAAGTTCTTTAGCTTCGTCAAACAGTTCGTTAGATACTTTTGTAATCCTTATGTCTTGCTTCCTGAGCGTCTTCAGAAAGTTGCCCAATAGGAAGAATTGCATAGTACTGTATAATTTGAGCTCCATGTGTAAGAATTTTATGCACCGAAGGAGGCATGTAATACTTGTTACATTTGTTAACATAGAATTGCGCTGTATTAAGTATATATTGATCGAATCTTTCGACATTTACGGCAAGTCCTGATGACATAGTTTGAAGAGTTATATAAAAAATTTTTTTGAATGTTGTTCATCATAGTTTGTACGTCTGATAACGACAAATTGAAGTTCTCCTTTTAAAAGTTTTCTATTTCAGAAATATTTCTCCCTTCAATTATAAAAGTGCATAAGTTACGTCTATTGCAAACGAATTCACTCATGTTGCACAAAATATATGTATATATTTTAATAAGGTAACAGTAATAGAAACAATGTGGAAAAGTCCGGTTATTCTAATGAAAGCAACTATCTAGAATTGGTCTTTTTATGCTTGCCAAGAAAACTGTTTTGTGCAAAACCACATAAAATTAATTAAATATTTTATTTTGTATTTACATAATATTGTTTATTCACATAAAAAATGATAATTTTATCATGTTCATGGTTGGAATGACCACAAAAAATGTCAATTTCAAAACAAATATGCTCTATCAAAAATAGTCAAATTATAATTTTTCATGTTAAAATAAACATTCTGATAGTTTTTTTCTACTTATAGAACAAAAAAGAACTAAATAGGACGCCAATTATTTAAAATAAAAGCAGTATTCATGAAATATCAAAAATTGACATTTTACTACATTTTGGTTTTTTTGCTCTAAATCAAAATGGCGCAAATATGCGCAAAATTTTATTCTTTCCCATAATTGTTGAATAGTTGTAGTATACATAAATATAGTTTTCTCGGCAGCGGCAGCCAGCGGCAACAGTGAAAACTCCAATTCAAAATATGAAAATGTTAAAATATAACACTTCTAAAAATTTTAAGATATCTTTTTAAATATAGCTTTTTATTATACACTAATTACATTTTCTTAAAGAAGAGACAATGAGCATTATAAAAATGTATAATATAAATATAGTTACTATAGAAATTTATTAAGAAACTAACGCTTAAATATCGCTATATGCAGTATGGAAAATAGGGAAATATCGAAGTGTATTGTTTGAAGGTCATTTTGGATACTTTAAACTGCTATCAAAAATAAAATTTTTGTTGTATTGATAAGATAGTCTATTCTAGTATATAGAACAATCAACAGAACTTTGAAATTACGACTTTTGTTTCGACCATTTTTGGCACGCTTTTATAGAAAGCGTCCCATAGTGCACCGGTTCGGAAGGCAGTTCTGCTGAGAAGAGCCGGCCTGAGAAGAAACTCAACAGTTGCTCTTTTCAAAACCAATGGTACAATCTATTACATTAGCTGGCAGCTATCCTGCATTACATTAAATAGACATCAATTCCATACATGCTTATCCTCTAAATATTCTTGAACAGTGTAATAAGCTTTACTTGTTAGAATTATTTTTATAGATATTTTAAATTTTGGTAGAATAATTTTCATATTAAGTGAAAAATGAAATATTTCACAGTGTGAAAAATAATGTGATTGCAATTATATGGTAAAATATTTTTCATGTGCGCGCCTAACTACATTTTATGCTAAGGCTGTTTGTTGCTAGCAGCGATAAGCGACGCCCGACATGATTAATGGATGAAAAGAAAATATTCACGTTGTTAGTTATTTTTTTATTGAACGTTTAGCATATTTCTGTGTGCAATCATGTAAGTAGGTTCTAGATTGTACTAAAAACCTTTAAACCTTTGTATTTTGTATTACGTCAAAAATATCGACAGTATGAACTTGCAACATTACAAAAATTTTAAGAAATTAATATAAATTTAAGATACAGTTCTTGCACTAAAATTTAATTAATAGAACGCTAGTTTGTGGCTCGATTGCCACTCTAGGAAAAATTTAATATTTTCATTTTCTCGCTCTGGCGCGTCATTCAGTTCTGCCATTCAACACTCAATGCCTACAGAATTCGACGGAAAACGAGTAACCGAAAAGTCTTAATGAGGAACTTTATGACTTAACACTAAGCTCCCAGGTTCCAACTACCTACCCTACCATGCTAGCGGTGCGAGATACATCATGAGGGAAAAAAAAATCTATTTTTGTGTATCCTACGAATATCTCCGTCCATCTGAGACACAGTTTTACACACGTGCCATTTCACTTTGAAAGCAAACGATACAGTTTTCAACAACAGTTGCGAATTTTCCCACGATCAGTCGTTTACAGCAATCTTATCAGAGAAAACTGATCTGATAGCGATCTGCCCGCTCGTCCGTGCCGTCGCATCCGCACGTCGCATGTCAATTACACTTTTATTGTGAAAACATTCATAATATATAAAAATGAAAACAATATCCTAAATCATATATATGACATTGAAATTGTGTAGAAATACTCGTAACTTAAATATCTTGTTTCTAAAAGCTAAAGTTATAAGAATCGTCAACGAGATTCGAAACGGACGGACGGAGAACGGTCTTCAAATGACGTTTGTAGTATTCCTGCTACGTTTATTATTTTGCATATATTTTTTGCTATGTTTATAATTTTAAGGAATCGAACCCACATCCTGTCGGGTTCAGAGTAACACGTTAGTGCCCCTGGCCTCTATACAATACAAATGTATACTTTTAGTACAAACTTTTAATCCATACCGCAGTTATTCTCAACCTTTCATTATGTCTCAATCTACCAATGAATGACAATATTGTCGAAATCAAATATATTTTCGATGACATTTTATTTCACAAAGCATTGTCCTGTTTGATCACTGCATCGCGTTAATAATATTGGCAGACAATTATTTAGAAAGGTGTTACGCAAGCTGTGGGTCCCACTCACGACTAGCTCTTTGATTGCGAACGTGCCTTTTGCAATTATAAATTACTATAGTTATATCAACACACACGTTTCGCGAGTCGGGTCGGTGATAATTTTTATATATATTTTCTTAATATTTAAATGGGGAACGGAGTGTCTTAACACTAGGGTCTCTCTGCCTACCCTGTTGTGTGCAGGATACAGTGTGAAGCTAAAAAAACTATAAATTTTGAGTATATAACAAATGGTTGCGGCTATTTACATCAACCAACACACATGTGGTTGATCATTTTTATATCAATTTTTATAATAAACCAGCCACTTTTATGGCGTTTTTAAATAAACAACCCGTTTTCTGATCCGGTTACGTGCACATTATTAACAAGACTGCTTGAACATAGAATTGCTTGCTGCAAATTGTTTTTTTTGTTGAACTAATGATACTTTTTTATTTTTTTGTAATTACTAGACTGAAGTATGTAAATCTAAAAGGGGAATAACATATAAAAAATTATCCTCATATGTTGGTTTTATTTATACTATTTGCTTTTACGAGCTTTGCTAATTGAAATAGAATGTTAGACCCAAGTATCTACCAATATTGAATCTTAAAAAAAATAATTATTAAGTCAACAGAAGCATTTTAAAAATATAAGTATGTTTTCTGTATTTACCTGAAAAATATAATTATCTATATATTTTGCACTAATTTGTCAATTTTATAGTGTAACTCTATTCTTTAATTTCTCTTTCTTCTGAAAGATGACTTCTGAATGAATGATCGGCGATATGTCGCATCACCTACTTTCTACATATTCATTACGCAATTGGACTAGAATTCCCATACCATGTTTTAATTGCAAGCACTCTTGCTAGACAATTGAAAGAGATTGAGATCGATTGTATTGTTCTTGTTTTCGGTAAAAATGAATCAGTTATGACAATGAGTTATCATATTGAAATGTGAATGGAGTTTAAAATTCTTAATGAATCTTTCTATTATAGGTGAAAAAGGTTTTATAGTTAATTAATACTATATGTTATTATGAAACATATTATCGAATCCTATTCAGCTAATATATACTTACTATTATATTTATTATATCGTCTATAGGAAGTTACAGCAATAATTGCATGACGATTTCTTACGTATTATAGGTACCGCTATGTTAAACCTCGTAGCGGTGCTGCATTTGCATAGGTTAAGAGATAATACCCTCAATATCGCACGTAGCCGCCGCACGTGTTTCCGCGGCGTGACTGAAATATCGACAGCGCTCGACGTGAAAGTGAATTTCTTTTACGAAACTGCATTTATGTCTGAAGAAAGGCATTCGAATAAATCTAAATTACATTTTTATTTGGTAAAAGTTTAAGAAGCACTGACCGATTAATGAAATTCTGTTGGTATTTTTTTTGTTTTCGTTGTGAACGGGGAAAATGGAAAGATTTATAAGATTTCTTAAATATTATTTTTTCTTAATTTTTTTTTGACGCAATTTGAAAATAAATAGCCACCTATGAACCTAAATCCATTGTAGGCATCAGTGTGTAAACTATAAGTAAAAAGCAAAAACACTTAATAAGCAGCTTGTTTCTCACGATGCCGCTGTAAGCGAATATAACTGATTTCACAATAATAAAATAAACTGGGTTAAATAAATCCACTTATTTGTGATTATTTTTCGTTGTCAACAGATTTTTGTAGATCTGCAAACAAGAATTATGAAATTGAGATATTACAGAATATTTATTTTTCTCAAACTAAAATGTTGATTCATCTTTTGTTTTTTATTAGGACATATAATTACTCATGCAAGCTGAAAAGCCACCATTTAGTTGAGAACAAATTGTAAAAAAATATACATAAATAAAATATGAAACGATCAAGAAAGTGAGCTGGAGACATATACAATATCGTAAAAAAACATATTTTAAAATATAAGCCATGGAATGTCGTCCAGGCGCGGTGTAGGTACGGTGTGAAGGTCGACCGCGTGTAGGACGTCCAGTCTCTGCTGACTCTGAACTTTCTACCAGATAACTTCATTTATTAGGACTAATTGAGAGAGCTATTGATTTTCCTCTTGTTATTACAAAATAATTTTCTACTATATTATGTATAGCTATTTTATATACCGTTAGGTTTTACCTACGGCTTCGCTCGCGTAGTCAAATGGAAATAACTAAGAATTGTGTATAATGTCAATAAATCGTTGTAATATAACATATAGCCCCCGACAAATGGGCGCAACACAAAATATTTTTTATTTTTATTTACTAGTTCCTAAGATAACCGCGTTTAATCAAACAAACTCTTTATATTTATAATATTAGTATAGAAAGATAAATATTTTTTATTATTTGTTTAAAGGCAAGAATGCAAGATCTATTTTCATCTATTATTATCGAGATATTTACATAGGTATATACTGTAATGAGTACAAAAAGCCTACGTTTCACCAAGTGCAGGTCAGTTGAGCAAGGCACTCAATCGACCGGATCTCCGGCTACGTAAGTCACGAGTCTACCACTAGGCTATAAATGTATTATTAAAAACCTCATTATTAATTTAACTTGAAAACAAATAAAAAATATTTAAATATAGGAAACTTAATGCTCTTGTAAGCTTCTGTGTATATTTTTATTTATATGTATTAAAATAAGAATTATTATAGAATTAGAACTTATTATAATTTAAGTTCGTGATGATGATGAAGAATTATGTATGTAATCAGTCAATAATAATTTTTTACATTATTATAATAATAAAACTTGTTTCAATTTAATTCGAATAAAAAATTGAAATAGTTCAATAAATAACAAAAATATAACATTATTAAAACACGTTGTAGGTAGGTAGGTTTAAAAAATATTAGAACAATAATAATCACTTGTCATTTTTATTTTAAATTGATGGTAACACTACTCGTGAATAGGATACAGAGAATGGTATATGAATCATGGAATAAAATGACGGAACTAAGGTCTGATATTATACATACATATTAAAGCAAATACATATATTTACATTTAAATTACAGCCCTACAGCTAGACTCTATGTCTAATAGTAAGAAATGGTAAGGGCTCTCTCTATATTATTATTTATAAATTATATATATTTGTATGTTAAGAGTTATTACCTAAATATCTATATATATAAAATCGAAAGGTCACTCATTCATCACGAAATCTCAGAAACTACAAGTGCTAGGAATCTCAAATTTTGCATAGGAGTTACTTATAGGACGTAGGTGCTCGCTAAGACGGGAATTTGTAGTATTCGACTTCTAAGGGGTTGTTTTTGGGGTTGAAAGTTTGTATGAAACTTCGTTACTACAAATTCTAGGAGTAACAAATTTTGCTTAGACGTCACTAGGACGTAGTCATGGAGACAGAAATTAATAATAACGTAGTTCACGCAGGCGAAGCCGCGGGCGGGCCGCTAGTTATATATATTTGAATATTCAGTGTTATTACCTAAATATTATTATATATTTTCATTAAAAGTGTAAATACAATTTTTTTTAAACGATTTACGTAATTATTTCAACAACGTTTAGTCGTGAAAGTGACGAACAATGATTATCCTTCAACAATGGACCACAACTAGATCACAGTGAAAGTTGTCATTGCCATTATATAGAATCAGTTATTATTATTACTATTATAGAGTATTCTATAAATAGTCGTATAGCCATGTAGTATGGAGTGACTAAAAAAACAAGGTCGTCCTAAATGGTTGATATCATTAAATTTTTTAAATATTTTTTTAACAATGTATTGTATTGTTTTTCCAGAATTATCGTCATATGTTTAGCTTTTTATTTATTTATTTTAAAGAATGAACTAATTGTTTTACGAATAAGAACTGTACCAACTCCAACACTAGTATAGGTTATGTTTCAATCTCTATATAAACGTTCAGAAACATGACAATGTGCTTAATATCTTTAATTTTGAAATTAATGTCTTTTCTTTTTCTGTTACAGGTAAGTTTTCTGAAACCACTGGCATCCGATTGAAAGAGTGAGGTTTTCATAAAATCTGTGAGTGATTTATGTATATATCTTCGTTACATTTAAAGTGCATGTCCCTTTAACTTTACATTTACCCTAATTTTAGTTAACGTTTACGCTACATTTAATAATATTTTCCTCAACTGATAAACTTCGAAATCCAACGCAACCCGCATCTAAAAAGTAACACAAAAATATTCTACACCATTATTATTGCGAATACCGTTACCCACTCAATCAGTTTACTGTTAAACGTTATCACGACTTTAGAGTTCGCCATATTTTTTGTAGGATTTTTTGCAGAGCAATAGCAACCATCGATATTGACCGAGCATAGCCTTAGGTTACAACAGGTCTTATAAGACAACGCCTGTCGACTCCATTAAGCTGCCGAGGCGTGGTTTAATTGACAACTGTCACGCGTGAAAAAAAAGAGAAATTATATTATTTGCTTTGTAGCTAATGTTGCTATAACTATTAATATAATTTAGAAATAGTTGTATTTTGAAATATAAAAATGGGGTCTTTATGTTCCCTGTCCGAAATGCAGGATTAAACTGATGAAAATGGAAAATTTTCATAGAAAGATTGAACGGTTGCCTCTGTAAAAATTCGGTGTTCGTGTGGAAAATGGAACTTTTGAAACACTTTTTGTATAGCGTTATTTACTCAGATGTACATATATTAACAAAATTAATATTTAATTTATGAATATAAGTTGTATTTTGCGAAACAATCACCAACTCATATATTGTAAGTAAAATTCTGGATATTATTTTTTTTTAAATGAATTTCACTTTACATTTTGAATGCAAAAATAAGAAAGTTTATTTTAAGAACTGTCTGTGAATAACGGGCAATAAAAATTAGTGTTGCAAGTATAAAAATGTCTAATGTATACAGTGGACTTACCACAGTATGATGTTATATAAATGTGCATCAAGTTGTATGCACTATATTTCATCTTTGTTGAATGGCAGGAACCTCGCTTTCTCAGTTTAGCAAAAAGTGGTATCGCTTACTATGAGACGGTGAAGGCCGAGAATAAATAAAATAACATATTGCAGTACCTTACTTAATGGCGAATGTAAGCAGTGTTTTCCTTTTAAATTTTTCGTTGTAAATAAAATTTTATTGGGTAGTTTTAATTCCAAATATATTTCATTCGCATAATCATATAATTTTAATTCAAGCAACACTTCAACGCTTGTTCATAAATAAAATATATTTTAAACACTTGTAAAAACAAATTTTAATCAACCATAAATTTTCGACTGCCAGTTTGCGACGTCTGTCATCTTTTATTCTGTGCTGTATTTTACATAGTTTATTGTGAAGTTTACATTTAGCTGCACTTCAATGGGGGCTTCACTTTCTTTGACAAATCGGACCAGATAATAAAAATGCCCTTACATGGAGTCAAATGCCATCAGTATCATATACATAATATAAGAAGATTCTACTTATTATAAACCTTATATTTACTTGAAATTATAAAAATGGCTAAGATTTTATATACGAGTACGTACTAAAAACTCTAACAAGGTTTATACCTAATATTCTTAAAAGTAAAATCCTAAAAATAGAAAGCTTTTTATACTTCTGTCTATTTTAAGTTCACATTTCTTACCGCTATGTAGAAAAGGGCCGAACGTCGTGCAAAGACAAATAGATTGTTTACCTTCTGCCGTCCTTTATTGTTGTCGGTACATTTACAATAGGGCTGTCAACTATATACTTATTAAAATTGACATTAGCTTATAATAAGAAAAATAAAAAAATATTACACAATTACCATAATAAAAAATAATTTGAATACATTAGAAATTAATACACCAAATCAAATTAGCGTCTTGACATTTAATTTAATTAAGAAATACTGGCAACCCTGACAAAGGAAAGGCGAGCCTTGCGTGCGCTGCATCTCAAGACGGTCAGTATGGGCCCTGACATCCCGTTGAACACATACCATGGCCAACAGAGATAATACTATAATCCGTGCTTCTGGCAGAGAGAGATGGAACTACCTGTTCACTCAAATTTAACAGGTTTTCGCCATACTGGTTATGCAGGTGATGCGCTATGAACTATGAATGATTCCATCTAAGAAAAGACATTAAAACTGGTTTCTAAATGCATGGAACGTTTTGTTCTAACCATTTATGTCTATAACAGATTTTTTAAGTATGGTTTGTTTTTTATTTTCAATTACGTCTATAATTATTTTTTTAAGACTAGCTACTACTTAACTGTACTATATGTAGGGACAAAAAATTTTGCTTCTCCTTTCTAAACTGGTTTTGAAATGCCAATTAAATTTATACATTCGATAATTAATACTGTGAGTTATAATATATGAATATTTTTTTATATTTATGTGTTCTTGTCATTTTATTTTTTTAAAATATCTCTAAAATAATTGTTACCATGAGGAGGTTTTGCATCAATAAACATCAGTTGAGTTGAGTCAGATATTATAGATTATAAAGGCACAATTGGATTAATGTCATGAATGAAAATTAAAAAAAAAACAAGAATAATTAAACTTATTGAAGTAATAATAACTTATTAATGCATTCCACATAATGCAGAGTTTATTTATAGCATGTTTGATAGCACACGATATGTATATAATGTCGGCTCTCACGGCCCTAGCTTTAACTTTTGGGACAAGCATACGTGGAATGCATGGTAATTATATATCGGCCGTTTTAAAATATTAAATATCCTATGTAATAGAAAATTGCAGACCGTCGGTTGCAGGTTCGATCCCCACTTGGGAGATTAAATGCGCTCTGGCACCAAGACAAAAGATCGGCTATTCGAGAAACATAATTACTGTTACTATCTAAAAAGGTGAATTTACAAATTTTATTTATATTAAGATATAGAATCATTAATATTAATAAGATTTTATCTACAGCATTTGCATTGACGTAGCTACTTTCTTCGTCTACAAGATAATCAATGGAGCTTAGCGAGTACTGTTGATATCTACTGGGTGGGATAAACATCAAAAATTAGTAAATATTTACTATTAACTTGAAAGTATTGAATATTAGCCCTACATTAACTTTATGAAAACGATAAATACTTATTTGTATGAAATTTCCCATACAGATAAGCTCTATGACGTAGATGAGTTTATGACGTCGATGAAGACGTAATTTCTCTTAATCACCATAAATGAAACGATTTAACGAATGGTATTATATTTTTATAGAAAACACATTTAATTTTCCTATAGATCCTGGTTTATGAAAACTATTTGAAAATAAGGAGCTTGTAAAATATATCAACAGTGGGCCAGTCGCGGCGCAGAGGCACAAGTGAGTGTTTCATTCGAGGAAATTAAATATTCTATATTTCTGTTTCATCTCTCTAGCGTAAAGGCAAGAACGCGGCGTTGAGTTCCGCACGCAATTCCTTCAGATAAAATGAACAGTAGCTGTAAGTAGTTGATTGTATCAGTTAAAACGTCTAGCCTGTCATGTTTCTACGTATCAGGGAATGGGCTTACATGTCATATGCACACCACAATCGGATTATATGTAAAGTAGACTTGACATGTCCATGTGGAACAGTTCCTCGTGTATTGATTCTTTACTATTTTCTTCCGTTTGCTTTAGAAATGCTACTTTCCGCACGAAGCCACATAATTATACATAATTGACTCAAAGTAAACGAAGAAAGTATGAATTTCAAAAATTACAGTGTATGTAAATAAAATTATTTTCCATATGAGTGCTTGAGACATAGGTTGTGGGTTCGATTCCCGCTCGAGGAAATGAAATATTTAATATTTTCATCGCTAGAATCCGGTGGAGAATGAGAAACAGAGTGTCTTAACACTAGGCTCATTCTAAATACCCTGTTGCCTGTGGGAGCAGTAAAATAAGTACTTGTGATAGCTTAGTCAGATTTCATCATCAAAAATTTCTATTTATAGCGAATTCTATGAATCTATTAGCTTTGCTAGGTAGCTGACCTTTAGATGTCCGTCAATAACATTCAATGGCAGGTGTAAATTATAATCTGTAAAGGAAAATTTGTGCTCATAATATATCTACTATTCGCATGTTAATTAAAGTTTTGCCACTATTTTTAGATAGGAAAGGTTAAATGACATTATTTTAAAATATTGTTAAACACATTTACCACAACCTATATATTTTAAATCAAAATATTTTTTATTCAATTATATTAAAAGCACTTTAGAATCATTAAGTACATATGCTGGTATATCTTTTATTCAAATTAAATCACTTAAACTCATGCATAGGTATCTACTATTAAAAAAGTTGTTATATTATTATTTTTCTTCCAGCTTTGGACTTAGGAATAGAGCCTCAAAATATTTTTAAAACGTCGTGCCTACTATTAATATTTAAGACAAACAATAACATCTGTATCCCAGACTACTGATGCTGATGATACTTAAATCCTTAGGGCTTATTAAAATAAAATATTAATTATAACTTTTTAGAAATAATAATAATTTTCACATTTTAAGTTACTCACAAAAATTACCAATAGCATTTACTAAGAAATTAACTATCAAAGGGAAATCCATTAATAATAAATAGTAAATTCCATATATATATATAGATAAAATAATAGATAAATAGCACTCACTCTCGCTTCTCTGAATACGAGTATGTACCAACATCCAGCTATAACGTTATCACAATTGTAAACAGATACAAGTGCAACTGGCGCAATGTCACCGACTGTCAATCTGGGGCATTAGGTACTGCGGTACTGACCTCAGCATAGATGCTTGTAGAAGGGAAAGAGCATATGTTAATTAAGACTGTAAACGAGCGTTGTGGGTTCGATTCCTATTCGAGCAAATGAAATATTTTATATTTACATTTTTTGTTCTGTCAAGGCAAGTACTAGTGTAGAAACCTAGGTCAGTGCGAGATATAGCGTGAGGCTATTAAAAATAACTAATTACATAATATTGTATTTTAATAGAATAATTTGTCGAATTTAGGTGAAAAGTGAAAAACGCAGTAATATGAAGGTATAAACGTAAGGCCTACCTACCTGTTTACCTGAAAAGCAATAGGTAATAAAAGCCGAAAACATGTCTAAATTACTGAAAATAGTTTTCAAATATATTCAATACAAATTCCATTTATTAATTCCGCTGCTAATTTCGATACCTGGCTATATCAAAATATTACTCAGAAAATCACTAAGACATTCCCGTTATGCCACTTCCAATAAACGCAGCACTGAGGTTACTATCATACGAAACTTGAACATGTGACCCATAAACGTTGCAAAGTAATTTAAACTCTATGACTAATACAAACAAAGTATAAAAAGCTAAATATGGATTCGACCGACGGCTTTATAAATTTATCTATGCGCGCTCGAACGGGCCGGGACGATAATTGAGTAATTAGGTACCTTGCAACATAATTTTTACTTTGGTTTCGGTAGAAATATATTTTTTTTTGTCGGCTTCACGTACAAAGCAGGATAGGCAAAAGGAACCTAGTGCTAAGACTAGTGTTGAGTGGCAGAACTCAACGCCGCAACACCACGTAAATATTTCTTAGTGATTGTGATATATTTGTTTTGTAATACTGTAGTATTGACGATGACGACAAAACAAGTCTAAAACAGTTTTGACAATTGCCAATCTTTACACAGCGGTAAAACTTTTAAAACGTATATAAAGTAAGTAATTAACTAAAATTACATAATTATATTATTAACATCTTACAAAAACTAATAAAAGTTCCTTAAACTAATAATAATTTTTCTTTTTATGAAGTTAAATATCCGGGTTTTTAATATCCATATCGAAAGAAAAGCCTAATTAAAATGTTTTTCCAAAGCGCGAAATTGATCTTTGAATTTCATTATAAGTGTGGATTTACGTAAGCAGTGGCTACACGAGATATGAGAAAATGGTTGATATAGAAATTAAACACACTCAAGAGTATTACGTAACTCATAAAACATCACGAGTAATTATTAATAAGAAATTAAATATATTACTTGCTGAGTTAGTATAAAGTTCGTTGACCCCACATTGTAGTTGTAAATAAAATTGTTTAAGAACAGATTTAGATATATCGCTAATTTTTAGATAAATATAACTAACTAAAGATATTGATTATAATATTTTTAATATATTTTTTTAATAATAAGTAAAGCAAATATTGGTCTTAAAAAAAATTGTAAATATCTACACAAAGGTATTCCTAGAATATATAAAATACATGTACAATAATAATTTCAACCTAATATACTGCCATAAGTGTATTATTTACTTTTCTGATTATACCGAGCAAAGTCATTTGCAGTTTTAACCAGAAAAAATTTAAACTAGTTTCGTTTTTAACTATGTACTCACATTTTACTTAAATATGAATTGTTTTGTAATGCATATTAATATTATTTTAAAAACTACCGCAATTATATAAGAAATAGGAAATCATTTTGGATTACTTTAATCTTCGTTTCCTCTTAAGAACATAAAAATTAAGTATCAGCAATTGCATTCATTATTTCTGCTTATAAACATAAAATAAGGAAAATCTATTAAGCTAAAGCAGTTCCTATTTTTGTATTTATAACTAGTGAAAGATCACTTCCTTCTCCATATTCCATCGAAACTCAGCTACTATGTGAAACTGGTATGGGAAATTAAAAATATTTTTCATATTCGATGGGATTAGGCCGGTCTTAAGTCGATTGCGATAAATCGCATTATAACGTATTTTAGTTTCACGCTGTATCACGCACATATCCCGCAGGGTAAGAAGAGAGAACCTGGAAGCCTAATGATAAGACATTTTGTTCCCATTAAGACACTTACGTTCTTAACTTTTCGCCTAATTCCAGAACGCCGAGATTTACCTCGGTACGAGAGCGAGGAAATGAAAATACCAAATATTTCACATTCACGCTTATGCACGTTTGTCCATAAACGTATATGTATTTTAATTTATACATTATACACATTCTCGATGTATCCCGCACAAACCAGGGTACGCAGAGGGAACCTAATGTTAAGACATTTCGTATAAATTTTCCGTTGAATTTTTCGAAATTAAACAATTGTTTATAGCAATTTAATGTTATTCTACTTGACATAGCCCAAATAGAATAGTTCAATACATTCGATCGACTTCTCATACATACATACATACATTGGAAAGCAATGCACGCAAACAGTGTCGCGCTATGCTACTGCGTTACGTCAGGCGGCCAGGCATGCGGGTGCCGTTACCTTACCACATTTCTAGGCATTGGCGGTACTTGGGTTGCTTAAGCTGTCAATATATTTTTTTTTACTTAAAATTTAAGGTTGTTTTAAATGAAGCAAATCGATTTTTTGATATTTTTTCCCTATTTGTTATGCGTTTATTACTTTAATCAATCAATCAGCTTCACCCTGTATTCAGCACACAGCAAGGAAGGCAAACAGAACCTAGTTATGATCCTACGGTCCCCACTGTTTTTTTAGAGGAATTGTGTGTTGAGTAGCGGAATTTAACGCCGCGCCTTACCTCGATACCAGAGCGAAGATACTAAAATAGAAATTTAAATAAATATTTAATTCCCTCGAGTAGGGATCGAACCAACAACTAGTCGTTTACAGTCACACTTTGTGCTTCTGCACCACGACTGGCTTCTTAACGACTGGTGACTTTAATAATGTAATTTAATATAGATAAAATAATAATTCATTGATTCAAATTTAATAAATATAATAAATACCTTTCACTAATGTTACATTCTACTTTCGTTTAATATAAGCTTGTGTAAGTATAAGATTAGCATATTTACATAATTTAGTTAATTTTCGTGATGAGTTTCCGTTGATAAGACATCCTTCCTGTAACAGTTGTTATCATATGCTACAATAAAACTGTTGTACTAAAATGATATAACTTAGTACGTGACAAATTAGGTACTATTCTAAGGAAAAAATCAAAAGAAATAATAAAATCTTTGCATAATGTTTACTTTATTAATTAATTATTATTTATTTAGGCATATATTAAAAAACTTATAACATGATATTAAATACATATTAAAGAGCATTTTCGTAAATTCCAATAAAAGTAAGGCACGTCCTTCGTCACGACATTGTCTACGTGTGAGCTAAATTCCATCACGAACGGTCGAGGAATCTAAGAGATAGCGAATAAACAAAACTTACTACACAATAGGAATAGTATTGACTTTTAATACAACAAAGGCACGAGAAAATTATATATAAATATAAATAAATAGGTATATCTTCTTTTCTTCGATGTACCTATTGAAAAATGGATGTCAAGATCCACGGCATCCATTTTTTCGTTTATTAACTGATATCAACCTTTTCCTACAAGCTGTTCAGGCGTCCTCGTGCTGTATAAGTCACTTCTCTGGTGTCATTTGATATTAAGACCAAAGAAGTTACAATTGTAGTCTAAAAGAGTGCATACGCCCGCAAATGTAAGTATGTCAATTTTCAAAAGTTGTACTTCCCGTTGACCTACAATACAAAATTGCTACGGAACCCTCAGTGGACGAGTCTGACTCTCTTGACGCTTGTTTTTTTTAAATATATTTGATCATTTTTTCTTTACTTATGACAAAACTACCAAAGCATCCTTTTCTATCTTACATATTATTTTCCTATTCATAATAATATTTATTCTCACCCTATCACTTAATACCAAGTATATTAAATAATATCTTCACTCTCAATATCTATTGATTTCCATCGGCCAGCTATGAAAGGGTGGGTAATTGGATTCGAAGGCTCTACTTACGTCTCAATTAGTTCCCACCACGCGCCCATTCACGAAGAGGCGTTTTTAATTAAATATTATTATTATTATTTACTATATAGGTTATTAAACAGTAATATAGAAAATTGTTAAAACTTTTTTGTAGATGATTAATTTGTAACTTTTCTATTTTATTTAAAATAATTAGCTTATATATATCAAAATATTCATAATTATTTGATGCCAGTGAAGTGGGGTGTGTTAACTAAATGTAAAGCTGAAAATAAATAATAATTAACTTTATTTATGGGAAAATGAAAACGTTACTTTTCCCGCAAAAGCCGATTACGAGAATTGGGTGACAGGTATTATGTTATTCAATACTCACAGTTTTGTTACTATTTGTAAATATTTTTATATCTTATATTTATAAAGAGAAGAAAAATAACTTCCTAGTCTTATATACTTTGGATATAATAAGTAATAAATAAATTATTCTCTTATTAAGAGCTATGAATTTAATTTACACTAGATCCTATATAAAATATATGTCGAACGTTCTACATTACAATGCGTGGGCTATCAAATATGATAACAGGAACTTCATCTACCTTATATTTTGTTAAACCATTTTCAGATCAAAAAGTTATTTTTATCTATCATGAAACATTAATCATTTTAATATAATAATTAGTAGTTATCTTTACGTAATTTTTATTATCTCCGTTTAGATACTTATGGAAGGTAGGTGCAAAATAAAAAAAAATCGAAACACCATCGAAATTAGATCAGTGGGATGAAAGTAATAGCTCGTGTGAAAGTTATCTGGCATCGCAGGCGGTCGTGCCAGAGGAAAATTGTAAAATGAAGCCTCCTCGCACCCGCCATGGTGACGACAGTGGCGCCCCCGCTCTCTCTTGTACACTTGCGGAGAAATGGCGTAACCTTTTAATATTTATGAATACTATTTTC
>JAEBDU010013428.1:369727-399984 GCA_016802625.1 Heliconius numata | reverse complement strand
ATTAAAAAAAAAAAAAAAAAAAAAATATGTAGCTATTTATCTCTGTTTCTTTGTATTTGTCTTTTTTCAATTTTGTCCATTTATTACAAAAATTTCTGGTAGCTACTATTTTTCAATTTTTGTTTGATTTATTAGACCTTTGAAATAATATGGTTAAGTTAACTTACTTATAATTTTGACTTGTATACAACGAACCGTTTATAACAATAAACTAAATAAACAAAAGCAAATTTAACTAAACTACATAAAACTTTTGCAAGTTAGTAGAAGCTAGGAAGTACATTTCCAAATGATACTTTCCATTTAAAGTTGGTTAATGTGGCACAGAACCCCCGACGACTCTACGGGGTACTAACAATACTAACAATACAATAATATGAGCGCCTCGAGGGTCCATTAGTATGCTAACGAAATACGGAACTCCAGTTCAGGACCAGGGTCTGGATCCTACAAAGGATCAAATATGACACCGTAGAAATTATACCCTAAATCTATAACTATAAGGTCAAATTTCAAATGGCAGTTCAATGTGTTCCCATAGATTTCTCTAGCCCATTATAGTTTAAACTTGGTATAGAACAATAGAATTGTTATAAGAGTGGGACTAAACCGTAATATTTTATATATTAAAATGATAATACTGAATTTATTTGGATCAAAAACTTCGATTTGAAGTTGTTCTTTTATTTAAAACTAATAAATGACATGAATAAAAAGAACTTAAAACTACAACAAATATTATTAAAATAAATTTCCCTAAATTCGAATAGTGTACTAGTAATCTGTGCAATTTTCCATCATTCAGGTCCTATACCATAATTATTATTGCATTATCACCTAAACTATTATTATATTAATAATACAAGTCAAGAATTTAAAAGCAATTTAATTTAAGCGCAATCCTTTTTTTTTCAAAAGTTATAGTTAAGAAGAATTTCTTCATTTAAAGAATATACAAATTTAGTAAATTAGTAAAATATTTTAATTTATATAAGAAAATAGATAAGAAAGTACTTAGCATTGAATTAAATTAAAGAACAAAGATTGTTTTAATCGCAACGGGACTTGAACCCGTTCCGTTTTAACGTAACATTGATTTGAACTTCCAATATCTATACTAACATAATCAAGCGAGCAAGTAACAGGATTATCATATGTCGCGCGAATCGGATTTGGTCGAAGCGTGATTAATTTTCGTTAACATAAATTACCTACACTAAGCTTGTTTAAGCGTTTGTGTATAATTAAGGTTAGGTTTCATTATGTAAGATTTATATTGTTGTGCTTATATCTTAATAGGTATCTTGTAATTGCAGGCGGAAAGAATAGAATTTAGATATTTCGCCAAGTGATCTCAAAAATTCCTGAACTAAATGTAATGAAACTTATGTAATGAAACTATCATCATTTCCTAAGTTAGAATATTCAAACTATATTCTTAATTAATATAAAGTGTTAAAAGACTTGGTCCCCATGTAACGCCATTCGAGATACATAGTTTATACATATAGTGGCAGAATTAACTATGCGCTCCGTCTTGTTATTAAAGCGAAATAATTCACCCCCCAAATAAGAATCGAACCCGCAATCGTCGTTACTCTCAGACTAATAACTCTAATACTAATACGAAAGCTCTAGAATAATTTCCATAGAATGTCTAACATTTCGTCCCCAGACATTTATATTGTACCTGCACAGAAACAGAAGTGCCTAGTAGCGTAATTAAAATCGGCACCCCCCGTCGATGTCACACCATTTGCTAATTGAAGTCGTAAACGGACAAAGACTGACGGCGACGCTAGTTTAATTGGTACATGCTTTGACGACGCACTTAATGTGCATTTCAATGAGGGCCCATTTGTTTGAGCGCTGTATGTATGGGAGTATACAGGTATTGTGAGTTGTAATATGTTTTTGTTATTTATAGTGTTATTTAAGTGTATTGCGATTAGTGGTGCTAAAGAAGACATGTTGGGTTATCCCGCAGAGCAGGGTAGGTAGAGGGAACCCAGTGCTTAGGCTGGAAATTGAGTGGCGGAACCCTTACTTTTTAGAGTGGGAAAATAATTTATTCCCTTGAGTGAGAATCGAACACACACTCTATCACAATATTCGCGTTTATAATCGGCTCGCTTTCCCATTTTTATTTCTATTTTTGATCAGACTTTTAACATATTATCGAATTGAATTCTCGTATGACCCGTTGACACTATGGCATAATGATAATTCTGTACGGCACTTAATTTTTTACTATATTGTTTCTAGTATATAAATTTTTCGAATGAACAAAAAAATTAAATCGAATTAAAATCGAAAGGTCACTCACTCATCACGAAATCTCAGAAACTGCATGTGCTAGGAATAGGAAATTTTGCATAGGAGTTATTTATAGGACGTAGGTGCTCGCTAAGACGGGAATTTGCAATATTCGACTTATAAGGGGTTGTTTTTGGGGTTGAAAGTTTGTATGAAACTTCGTTACTACAAATGCTAGGAGTCTCAAATTTTGCATGGACGTCACTTATAGGACGTACGTACTCATTGAGACAGAAAATAATAATAACGTAGTTTACGCAAGCGAAGCCGCGGGTGGGTCGCTAGTATAAAATATTATTCAGAAATCCATTCAAATTCCGGATATCCCGTGAACTAGAAGGGCTAATTAAGTGCATTACGGTTTCGACGTCGATTTGTTTATTAATGTGAATGACGTTAATACTCATCATACAGGTGCTGGTGGAAAATGTAGTCATAATAATATGGAGATCATATAAATGTATGACATATAAAGGTACATACATATATACATATATATTATATGGATTTTCAAATTATGGATTTGACATTTAATGAAATGTCGAGCTATATTTATGTGGATATTCCAAATGTGGAATTGACATTTATTGATATTTTGAACTTTGACATGTGTGAAATTTGTATGTGCACGTTTATTAAGCTCACCTAGCTTCTAAAGTGTTTAAAATTTGAATATAAAAAAAATGTAGCTTTAGGCGTACTGTTTTCTTTGGGTACCGTGCTAGAGACAACGCATGTGAAAAACTCGACTTTAATTTTTTTAAATTTAACTCTTAATTAAATCGACTTCACGCTGTATCTTGCACCACAGCAGGAGAGGCAAAAGGAACCTAAGTTCCCCTAGACTAAGACACTTTGTTCCCCACTTAATAATGTAGTTAAATAAAAACCTCTCGGATATTTTAATTGGGACTTTTGTAATGTGCATATTTAAAATCTTGTAATTTTGTCGATAAAGAATAAAAAAAAAAATAAAATGATTCTAATCAAATTTTAAAACACAAAACCCACAATACATTTGAATCATAAATAAATATCGACTGACATAGATTTATGGTAATAGTCCTAACTGATCTAAAAGGTCCGAGTACTATTTTATACACATGTATGAATATTTATTTAAACTGACAATTCTCCTCTCTTTCTCTCTTACATGTTTCACGTAAATAGACTAAAATATAATCATTCTCTCGAATGGGAACCCATAACCGCGGGATTGAACCTACAACCGTCTTGTATACGGTCAAAGGCTATCTCACTACGTCAAGACTGCAAATATACACCAATTCTATTATGATTCAAATAAGTATAGACATAAGCTAGGATCTAGTGTCATGGTGAGAATTGGGGAAGGCATATGTCCAGCAGTGGACGAAGATGGCTGTTGATGATGATGATGATGAAGTATAGACATCGATTATAACTATACGTTTAAAATAACAAAAGAAATTAGGATATAAAGTATCAAAATTAGGACAAATCTAATCCCATCCCGTTACCAAAATATAGCTTGGAGTTCGTCACAGCTATAAATTAGGCATCGCGGTTATCCTACAATCAATCACATCGTTTGTTTAAGAGTGAAATATCGGAATTAGAGCATTAATCTTCATTATGCTGTCACTGTAATGTCTTTTAAAGTGGTTTATAATAGAATAGAAATATTTTATTTTATTTGTTTTCTAGTGATAAAACACTCTGTTCTCTAATTTTACATTTCCGCAATTTTATCACATTCTTAGCCTTTCATTTTCATAACTAGATGGAAAAGTATGTATAAAAATAATTAATTAATTATGAAAACAAAATAGATGAGGTTGTGGGGTTGAGACCAGTAGTGGCGAAGAGGCATTTTATTTCCTCGACTGGTCATCGAACCCACAACACGCCTTACAAGTAGCATAAAGTACCAGGATCACGATACCTACCGAACTTAGTGCCAAGCTTTGTTTAACTAGAACGGAAAGTGTCGTATATTTAATGTTTAAAACAAACAGATATTCCCTGGAGTGACGTTTCATTTAAAACCGTCGTCGTTGGAATTAAAAGTAAGGGATTTCGTGATTGTGTTTTATAAGTATTATAATATGAATCCTATTATAGATGCTAAAAATAGATATTCATTATATTTGAGGCCAGTCATGGCGCAGGGCCACTAAGTGTGCCTGTAAACGTGATTAGTGTGGGTTCGATCCTCACACGAGGAAATAAAATATTTATTTAAATTTTTATTTCCATTTCTTCGCTCTGGTGTTCCACCACTCAGCACGCATCCAGAATTCGGCGGAAAATGAATGAGTGTCTTAGCATTACGTTCCCTCTGCCTACCCTGTTGTATGAGGGATACAGAATGAAGTTGATGATGATGATTTTTATATTTATATCAACTAGTGCTTCTCTTGATTTCGAACTTTCACTTCATTTCGAACGTGCACTTAAAAAAAACTTATATCCCTTATATACCACAAGGATGTTACTTCATAATATTTCGTAATCCATAGAAAAATTGTTTCATCGCGGTCGAATAACCGTAGCGTTTCCCCTACATTTCCTGATTCGAAATCCACGCGTTCTGGTATCGAAAAAAAGTTAATCTGATATTTTGATAGGCGCTTTATTTTGCGAATTTTCAAGGAATATTTAAAATGGCAGCTCTGGTGTAAATAGAGTTCATTTGTTGTTTTTTTTTTACTTTTTACTTATTTTGTACAGTATAAAGTTGATTTTATTATTTTATTAATGTTGTCATTTTTTTTTTCAAATTCAGTGGAAATTAGGGAACGGAGTGCACAATAAGTACCATTTGTCTACACTGCTATATGCCGAACATAACGTAAAACAAAAAAATATGATAGTATATAGTGCCGTCGGTACGGTGCAAGTATTTAATTTTGGTCTACCATACAGAAAGTTATCGTACTCATTATTCTTTGTTTTTATGATACCAAAAATTAGGCTGTCGTAAGTAGTAAAAACAATTTTTATATTATCCTAGAGAAAATAAAAAAAAAACATTATTACATAACAATAAAAACATAGATAACACAAACACTTCAATAGAAAACGAGTCGTTCTTCCCATTCTACATATCAAAAGCGTGAGGGCGGCTATTGATTGTGTAGCCAAATAAACTCAAAGCGAGGGCCCTTACGCACTGACGCGATAGAGCACGCGCCACTCGATACTCAACTGAACTAGAGCCTCAGCAATTAGGTAACAAAAGTATTTTACTTTGTATTTTAAAATCTTATTTGTTCACGGTTCATATCGAAAAATATTATGTTACTAAATTATTATTACAGCTTCACGCTGTATCCCGCACACAGCAGGGTAGGCAGAGAAAACCTAGTTAAGGTTAACCCGTTCCCCACTTTCTGCCGAATTTTGGAGACATTGCGTGTTGAGTTAAAATATATAAAAGTAAAGTTATATTGTAAGTGCTTGGAGAGCGAAATTTTAATTTAACTATATATTTTTTTAGCTTCACACTGTATACTGCACTAGCGGGGTATGTAGAGGTAACTCGGGAACCTAGTGTTAAGACACTCCATTTCCATTAAGACACTTCCGTTTCTTGCATTCCGCCAAATACTGGGAACATTAGATGCTGAGTGACGGAATTCAACGCTGCGGTTTGCCTCGTTACCAAATTGAGGAAATGAAAATATTAAATCTTTCATTTTCTCGAATGGGAAATGATGGGTGTGGGTTTTCCTCATCTGTTAAGACAGCTCTATATATCATATTAGATGCAGAAAAACCATAATGATAAGGCACATCGTTATCCAATTTCCATATAATTTTTGAGTCATTGCATGTATCATGTGGGTCCGCGGTACTCAACGCCGCGCTTATTCACATATCCATCCATCAAATTTAAATTCATACTTAACAGTCGTATATTAAGAAATAATTTTCATAGTGTTTATGTAAACGGAGAGAGCTACAGAACAGCAACCCTTGTGGTAACGCAAAGGGAAACTCATGCATGTAATTAGGTCACAGACCGCTCCATTTCTTACTGAACTGAACTGCCTCGCTTTGTCCGGATATACTCACTTGTTTTAATATATTCAAGTTTTACCCGTAACTTTTAATTGTTGGTATATCTTCGTGAAGAGGGTTTGGTGAAACATCATTCTGTTTATTGGTAATTCTATTTGCTTAGGAAAGTTTATTTCAGTTGTTTAAACTCTAAATATACTTTATTTAAATAGACTTCTATACTTAGTACTTGGGCTATCCCCTAATTTGTTTTTCTAGGCTTCACGTTATATTCTGCACATTGCAGGGTAGGCAGAGGAAACCTGATGTTAAGACGCTTCGTTGCCCACTTTCCGCAGAATTCTTGAAGCAATGCGTGCTGAATGTCGGACATCAACATCGTGTAAGTTAAAATATATTTCTTATACATGAAAATGGATTATCTAGACATAACTTTTAGTTTCCAAGATGTTTGTGAACAAACATTTATACACTTCTAGAAACAACAAACATCGTGTGACAATACAAAAAGAACAAAGTTAACATATCGATAGCAATCGCCCTCGTGTCCTTTCTTCCTTCTATAAATAATCACAAAGGAAACTACGAGTAAGACAAACGCGACATACGGACTTCCGGTCAAATGAGGAATAAAGGTCTCGTAGCACTTATTAAATTCTACAGAAAAATATAATATTAGTTGGTAATAATGTCATTAAAATTATTATTACAGAAAATATTTATTTTGTATCTATACATTGACAATATCTTAACAATGATAAACCAAAATTATTTACCTAAATTATAAAAATATACAGTACTAGCGACCCTCTTGCGGCTTTGCCCGCTTTAACTACTGATTATATAATGTATGTTTGCAAAGCACTTAAGATAATGTGAAAATTAATTAAACCCTAATGCAACCCGCATTTTCGTAGTTTCAATAAGGATTTTCCAATTGTTTTACACAGCAAGGATTTTTTAGTAGGAACCGTAATTGTAAATCTGTGCTACTAATCTTTTCAAGTACTTATCCTATATCTTATAAAACAAAGTCACTTTTCGTGTCTGTCTGTTGTTTCTAACTCTTCTTCTTCTAAACCACCTAATGGATTTTGACGCGGTTTTCACCATTAGGTCGAGTATTTTTCGTAGAAGGTTTATATATAGTTTATTATTTCTACATTCTTATGTAAATTAACATAAATACGACAAATGTGTATAAAGTCCTACCCGTTGATACACTCTCGCGCATGCGCTGCTTTAATGGTAAGTACTACATGAAAATAATGTACTGAAGTATTGTTCCTCTTAATAAGATCTACAAAAAAGTCCGCGAGAGCATATTCGTATCTTTTAAGAATAACGTGTAGTGATCATATTTCTGTCTAAAAATAATAATTTCAATATATTTTTTATTGTGAGCGATATTTTTCCATAATGGTATCCTAATCCTTATCCTTTGAAATACTTTATAAAATTTCTACGTTAAACGAAGATAAAATTTTCTTTTTACACTATTTCGAAATTGCGTATAGTTTTACAGAAAAACGCATTTAATTGTTGACACATCCCGCCGTTGACACATCAGCTGTATGTTACTCAAGTTTCGCTTATCCCTTACTCTCAGCATATAAATAAGTATATTAGTTACGTTGGCCATTTAATGTAGACCAAAACTGTCTTTTACTGTTTTTCATTTTAATAAGTACTTTGGAAGTTGTTACAATATCAAAAAATCCTTGCTGCGAAACGACTCGCCACTCGCCATGTGTCCGCTGCGCCTGCCTGGCTTACAAGCATCGGTGGTTCAGTGGTAGAATGCTCGCCGGCCACGCGGGCGGCCCGGGTTCGATTCCCGGCCGATGCATTCTATTTAATTTACCTCACAGGCAGCCACGTAGTGCTTGCTTTTCATCAGGGACAGAATACCCTCTTCAGCATTAACCACAAGCTCGAAAAAAAAATCCCGCCTGTCTCTATAGCAACGAAGATTTACATGCGTTTGCACGTATTGGATAATTGGAGTTGAATGTATTATTTCAGCGCGATATATTTGGTTTCATATTTTTTTTTGTACAAACATACATTATTTGAATAATCCAGTAGTAGAAGCGGGCGAAGCCGCAAGAGGGTCGCTAGTTAAAATATATTTAAAGGACTATTTTTAGATAGTTAAATGACTATTTATAAAAGGAAGAAATTATAAACAAAAACCTACCTACTAATAACTACTACAAAAAATAAGAAACCAAATATATCGCGCTGAAATAATACATTCAACTGAAATTATCCAATATGTGAAACGCATCTAAATCTTCGCTGCTTTAGAGGCAGGCGGGTTTTTTTCGAGCTTGTGGTTAATGCTGTTAAAACAGCGACACCGTTTGGGTAGGCACTACGTGGCTGCCTGTGAGGAAAATTAATTAGAATGCATCGGCCGGGAATCGAACCCGGGCCGCCTGTGTGGCAGGCCCGCGTGGCAGGTGCTTGGCAGCATTCTACCACTGAACCAACGATGCGTGTAAGGCAGGCGCGGCGGACGCGCCTGTATAAGCAAAACATCGGGAGGCGCGTTTCGCAGCAAGGATTTTTCGATATTGTAACAACTTCTAAAGTACTTATTAAAATGAAAAACAGTAAAAGACAGTTTTGATCTACATTAAATGGCCAACGTAACTAATATACTTATTTATATGCTGAGAGTAAGGGATAAGTGAAACTTGAGTAACATACAGCTGATGTGTCAACGGCGGGATGTGTCAACAATTAAATGCGTTTTTCTGTAAAACTATTCGCATTTTCAAAATAGTGTAAAAAAGCAAATTTTATCTTCGTTTAACGTAGAAAATTAATAAAGTATTTTAAAGGATAAGGATTAATACCATTATGGAAAAGTATCCCTCACAATAAAAAATATATTGAAATTACAATTTTTAGACAGAAATATGATCACTACACGTTATTCTTAAAAGATACGAATATGCCGTCGCGGACTTTTTTGTAGATCTTATTAAGAGGAACAATACTCCAGTACATTATTGTCATGTAGTACTTACCGTTAAAGCAGCGCATGCGCGAAAGTGTCTCAACGGATAGGACTTTATACACATTTATCGTATTTATGTTAACTTACATAAGAATGTACAAATAATAAACTATATATAAACCTTCCCTGAGAAATACTCGACCTAATGGTGAAAACCGCATCAAAATCCCTTGGGTGGTTTAGAAGAAGAAGAGTTAGAAAGTTCAGACAGACACAAAAAGCGACTTTGTTTTATAAGATATAGGATAGGATAGGATGCTCTAAATAATAAATACTTTAAATCCACAATAATACGCTTAAGTTAAAGTAAATTTCGTAGATTTTAGAAAAAAAATGGTCTTTTTGCTAACAACTAATGTTTTAACGTAAAATAATGCCATAGACTAAACAACACGACTAAATTTGGAAAATTACCTAGACACATCCAAGAGGCACAGCTTCAATTTCTGCTAAATCTACTATTATAAAAAAAAACAATTTATTACATTAAAAAAATATTTAATTTGTCACCGTCACGGTCCCTGCGTGTAACGGAAACGGCGCCTCATAGATATCAGTTTATTATCGTGATTGACATACGCCTTAGGAAAAAATATGGCTTTCAAGCCTTTATTAAGATTGATCGACCACGCCTCGGATCGCAATCGCGTCTGCTTTTAGCCTGTAATGATCCACTGTCTGACGTGATAAAGAGACGGTTAATGTTTTGTTATGGCTTGTATTGGAAATGAGTGGGATGATGGGGTTTATAATATACTCGTATCTACACACAGCTTCACGCGTGTTGTCATGCGTTCCCCATTTGCGAGGAAATAACCCAATAACCCTTATATTAAAAATAAATATTCTCCGAGTGGAGGTCAATCCCATAACTGTTACATTTACTGACAAATGATATTACTTATTTTACAAGTAAAAGCTTCTTGGTACAAAATCATTTAATCAACTAACTGCTTTGTTGATAAAATGAAAACTAAAAAAATATATAAAATATATTGACTGTAAAGTTTTTGTGCCTCAGATCTGTTTAGACGAACGACAATTTTAGGTTTGTATGTTTTTATCGAGCTTCAATTTATTCAAATATTATAATAATACAAGTTTCATTCAATCATTCTTCATTCAAGTTTTCTTTATAAGATCTAGTTCTATAGACGTATACGATATTCTCACAATAAGAGGGCATGTGTATTCAACAGTCGTTACAGAACGCCGTTAGTTATTTGCGATACAAATAAATAGTCAGCTATCACCTAACGGCGGCGATAAGGAGGCTGGCTGCTCTCACGTTCGAGATATCAACTCACATGCAATGGGTTTGTGTTCACAGAAACGTTGAATGGTTACACAAATTCATAAAATATAAGTGGAGGTTTCATTATTGTGAATGTTTTAAAAATATTTTATCAAGGCATAGGGAAGGTCGATGATCGTAGGCCTAACTCATAGAGATATCTACTAGCCCTGTTTAGGGCAGAGAGCTACATCTTATCCAACACAGGCATCATATCAAAGTAAAATGCTAGGGCGTCCCCCTGAGGTGCATCATTGCAACAATTATAAGGAAAAAGACAAGGCAAACGAGCGTACTGGTCACTTGATGGTAAATGATCACCACCGCCCAGGACCCCGTGTAACACCAGAGGAACTAGGTACAGGTGCGTTGCCGGCCGCTAAGCTGATAGACGCGCTTTTTGAATAAAAACTTAAAATATTTAATTTCCCCAAATAGAAATCGAACCCACAACCGTTGCGCTTACAGTCACATGCTTGTGCCTCTTCGCGCCTCATGCAGCAAAACACACGTACAACACTTTACAATAAAGAAATAATGTCTAAAATAAACGATACATTTCAACCAATTTTTTTCACGTCAAATTCAATTGACAGTACTACGGTGAAAGCACCTTTAGGATTTATGTGGTTTTTTACGTTGCGTTAGAAACGTTGAAACATATGATATCGAATTCACATAGGTACCTACTTCATATTGAAAAAGTACTCGATTTATCGAAATAGTTGTTTTAAAAGTGATAGACGTCTGTGTAATATTTATTTCAATACACCTGTATTCTATCATGATGTATTGCTTCTGCTTTTCTTCTTTATATGTCATAGATGTCATTGTGTCATGTGGGATATACCGCATGAAGCTAAAAAAACTTGTTCTTTAGTTCTAAGTTTGGTTTTAAAAGTACCTTGTGGCTGTTCTACTCTGAGTTAAACTGATATGCTAAGATTTTTAAAATTTATTATTATCAATAGGGAATTGTGATGATACTAAGGAAACGTCATATTTTATGCTGAATTGTTCTTTTTTGGAGTGACGGCCGTGAAAATTCTCTTTATTTTGTTTTTTACTTTCTTTTCATATAGAGATGTTATCTTGCAGCTTTATTAACTGCTGTTAAATATTTTTCAATTCATTTGTTCCAGTTGGATTTGAATATATTCAGTATGATATCGTTTATACCATAAAACATATTATGCACGTGCGAACTGGGCGATCGAAATGGGTGAACCAATAAATGGGCACAAAATTCAATTTTTAGTAATTATTAATACTTATTACAAACGCCATTCTCCATTTTATAATAATTTTATGGACATTTTACCCAAGCCAAAACCAGCGCCACCTTTCATACAGTATGAATAGAAGATTTAACTTCAATTCTATATAGAATTTACATTTCTCACTTGACCAGATCTGTGCCTCGCTTCAGTCACAAACAGCCTTCGGAAATACAATAATATTAAACATCCGTTTTGAAGCCGCACTCACTCCGTCTATATTATTTGTATATCTCCAATAGGGGTAGTGATGCGACATAATATATCGATATTCTAATACTACATTATAATAATGTTAAGCATCTGTTTTTAAAAATACATATAAATATTTAGAATGTAAAAATACATATTTTTATATATGTACATCTTTTAAGTTTCGAGCTATTAGTTGCATATGGTCGAAGGCTTAAAACGTTTAAAGAAATTCTATATAATAGTTTTCCTCTATCAAAGAAATATCTAATAACAAAAAAATACTTATTTAAACTCTTAACCTTTATAATATCGATGTTTTATAAATACAGATGTTACTATATTTATTAAACATCGATATATTCCCATCTCTACAGAAACGATGCATCCTTTGAGAGCTGCATGGGATAGACAAATAGGAAGCTGTAATATTTAGTGACAGTGTCTATAAAGCCGAAGTCATGTCATTTATCAATAATAATTAATTACAGCATATAGTTGCCATATTAGAGAGTAATGCTTGTATTTTAGATGGAATTTTCATATCAATAACAGGATTTAATATTCTGTAAATACATATGATGTATGTTCAATCCACATTCGGGCTAATGAATTATTATTATTTTCCACTCTGGCAATATGAAGCGCGGCGTTGAGCTCCGCCACTCAACACACAACGCCTCGCCAAATAAGCGGAAAGTTGTGAACGGAGTGTCTTAATACTAAATTCTCTCTGCGTTCCTTGTTACTCAAAAAAGTGTTGTTGTGTAGAATATCCAAAATTGTAAATTATTAGAAAATTACTGTTGATCATAATAGAATATTATATAATTAATATCCAGTTATCACATAATATAGTCTGAATCGTTCAAAGTGCATGAAAACTAGAATTACCATTTCAAATCCACATCGTCAGTCGTACGTTCATAAATCTAAATCATGATATAACTCGCATGATACGTTGTTTCCCGACGTCTCTCGGAGGGCGCAGGCGGATAATAAAATTCAACTCGTGAAACAAATGAAAATCATTCACATTTGAAGCCGCTTGTCTTTTAGGGATGAACGTTTTAGGAAAATGACATATTGAATATATTTTAGAAGTAAAATAGTATTTTTGGTCTAAAAAGGCAAAACGTGGACCCATTGCTACACTACCTGCGGACAAAGTTACCTGAAACATTTGGAAAAGATATAGAACGAGCTAGTACAAAGCTAGTAGATATTGATAAATGAAGACGCTAAATAGAAGCAGCTGTCTTCTTTCAAGATATTTAATAGTAGTTTAATAGCTTCACGCTATATCCCGCTCATAGCAGGGTAGGTGGAGGGAAAGTGGAAACGTAGTGTAAAGGCACTACGAATTCAACGGTGCGCTTTGCTTCGTTACTAATCAGGAAATTAATAAATTAGATTTCATTACCCCGAATGGGAATCGAACCTTCAACTTATTACATTTACAGTCACACGCTTGTCCCTGTGCCATGACTGGTTTCATTAGAATATATTTATAATTACAAAACCTATTTTCCTATTTGTTTAATTTTAACTAAAGATATTCCACTCTGTATTCATACCACGCCTCCGTGAACAACGTATACAGGTACCTAAAGTTAGGAAACAAAGGTCAAGCTAGCTATTGTTACACTGACCTTTGCATAGCAGAAATGGTAAAATAATATTTGGCTGTTAAAAATATTGTAGATTATGCCTTCATGTTTAGACATAAAATAAAACAAGAGTGACGTAACACTACTTTCTGTATAACAAAGCAAAAATTTTTAACTTTACTCAGATAAATTTTTTTTTAATAATTGATGCCGTCGTACCTCAGTGGGCCAATATCTGACTGTAAACGTGAAAAATGTAGGTTTGATTCCCGCTCGTTAGACTGACATATTGTTTTTCATCAACTCTAGATCAAGGGCGGAATCGAATTTCACCACTCAATACGCAATGTCTCGAAAGAACAGAAACCGGAGTGTCGTGACACTTAATCTCCGCCTGTTTTGCAAATAGAAATACAACTTTACAGAAGCCAGCAACCCTGTTACAAATCAAGAAAACGAAATCTGTAGAACAAAGTGAGTTGTTCCAACAATAATTTATGCGAGCTACGAAACGGCGCTACGAAACGGTGCTACGAAACGGCGCTACGAAACGGAATGGTTTTTTTCCTATCACGATCGAGTCTCATGTACCACGTGTTTTACATCTTATCGCTATAACCATAAATTGGTGTTCCTTTAAGAGCTCTCGCGTCTTAAAAGTTTCCTTTCGCTACAATTAGGTGGATTTTGGTTGGCGTTACTTTAAATTGTTTGATTGCTTTAGTTTTACAGTAAATTTTGTGAATTCTTATCTAATATAATATGATTATTTGTATTGATGCGCGCGCTTTGCCTGGAAGCCTCGATGAAGAAATGAATCAGTTCACGCTGTATCCCGCACACAGCAGGGTAGGCAGAGGAATCCTAGTGCTAAGACACTCCGTTCCCCATTTTGCGTTTACATTTAAACTACGTTTTATATCGTGTTGAGTGCTTTAATATCAGATCTAAAGTATGAAAATATAAATTTAAATAAATATTGAATTTCCTCGAGTGTAGATCGAACCCACAACCAATTGCATTTGCAGTCATTCTTTGTGACCCTGCGCCCTAACTGCCTTGCTACTAATTTTCCTAAACATTATTATTTTCTGTTCATACCAAAAAAGAGCTACGTATATACATAAATTCAATTTTATGAATGTTTTAACTGATTCAGCAGTTCGATAACCTATATTTTTAATTTATTTTAATAGGTATAATTAAATGTATTGAAGCAGCAAATATTGGGCCATAGCTAGTTCAGTTTCATTATATTATAACTAAATTCGATATGAGATTAAAATGGAATTCAATGAAATAGAAAATTGTTATAAGGTGCTTTATTTTAACTATGTTGAATGAATAAATTTCAATTCGAGCCAGTCAGCCAATATTATACTACAGAAAATCAAATAAATAAATCAGCTGTACGCTATAGCAGGGTATCCCGGAAATAGCAGGGTAAGCAAAAGGAACCTAGTTTATTGGGTTCCCTCTGCCTACCCTTCTCCATATCCACTCCACTTTCCACACAGTTTAAAAGGCGCCGCCTGACTTATTGAAAAGCAATAAATTTGATTAATATTACAACTAATGTACTATAATCTGTCCCGTTGTATGGTAGTTAAAAAAACACTAAGTGTCACGTCACGACCTACCTTACATGTCACATTGTAACCATCACCGTGATACATGCGACACGCGGCACGTTCAGATTGAAATTTATGAGTTTTATTATTTTATATGATATTGTATCTATATACGTTGTAATTATTATTATTTTTTTGGTTGAAATAGAGAATTTTCGTAGTGGAAAGAATAGACATCTTCTTTTATCTCTTCCATTCCCTTTTGAATTCACTTGACTTGACACTTGAAACTTTTAGCCATAAAAATAGTAAAAAGTTACTATAGCTAAAAGTAAAGGCTTAAATTAAACAATGTGTCGGCTGTAAAAATTAGTAATAAAATTGTATTCACAAAACTAAATCTGTAAAATCCAGAGCCAAAACGAGCTAAAGCCTCCTCATACTTCCCGCCTCTTATTTAGAGTAATTGAAATTATAATTATACAAAAAATAGTGATTGGCGTATCGTGACACTATCACGCCGTCACGTCACGACGTCACGTCAGATTGTCTCCATAACGCGACAGTGATTAATACACCGCCGCGGTATATTGTCATGTGATGAAATGTGAAAAGATTATTTGGTCGAGTTCAATTCATATTGCTCATTAAGTATTTAAAAAATGCTTCATGCTGTATCACGCATATAGAAGGGTACGCAGAGGGAACCTTTTTCCAGAAATGCAGTGTTGAAGCAAGTGGAAATTCAACGTCAAGCTTTGTCTACAAGAGCGTGAAAATAACAATAATTAATTCGCCCAAGTGGGAATCGAACCCAGCTATGGTTACGATCTCAATTATCTCATACACTTAGAACGTGTCATGTGTCATACATAATTCTCCTCCGTTTGCAAAGGAAAAGAAGGAAGGGAAGCTGCAGATAAATAACTAAAAGTAAATATGAAGATAATAAAGTTAGAAATACACAAAAGCTAACAGATCTATTATTGCATCCGGTGTGTAGTTCAAAAGGTAACGTTGAACGTAATTTGGAATGTCGCATGCTTTGCTATTTGCTAATGCATATAAATTTTAATATTACATTTTAAACTAAAATAAACTCTATTTTGTACATTATATGGTATGTTTTCGACTATATATCGCGTTGCACCTGAGACATCGCTGAGAGATTGATATGAAAACCTTATAAATAGTTTAATATTTATTCTATGTTAGTTAGTTAGTATTTGAATGAAACATTTATTTTTGTTTCAAAGAAAAAATTGTTCTAAATTTACCTTTTAGTCACTGAAAAATTTTGTCAGCCGTGTTTTATGACTTGCTTTAAAAATGCATGTTTATTAGTAAAGATAGGTTATTTGTATTTTTTTAGCTTCGTTGTATCCTGCATATTGGATAGGCAAAGAGAATCTTAAAAATATAAGTAATTTATATTTTTTTCTGTCCAATTTTCAATTACCAGCCAAAAAAACAGTAGTCATCTCTTTCTTTTTTTATTGAAAAGTTTAGCACATATTTGTTATTAGATCCCTAAAGATTCAAACGGCTCTACGCTGCATGCAATCAAATGGTTCAAGGTGCAACCACCCCAGTACCCCAAAAGATGAGAACAGTAGTCCATATGAGGCCGAATCTGAAACCTACACAGGATTGGGAAAGATATACAATTATACATACATATATTATATAGGAAGAGATATATTCTCTTACGTAAAATTGTTCACAAAGATTATTTTATTAAGACAAAAGGCAATAACTTCATATTATTTTGTTTAATGAAGCAAAAATATTGATTTATGACATTTTAATTCTAAGCTAATTTCATCTAGCTACATATATAATATACTTATAGTAAGACTATTTAAGAGTACTGCTTTGTAGTAAGACTTGGCGAATCCTTTGAAACTTCTTTGTAAGAGCCTCTTGATGTAATTATACTTTGTTGTGGTCACCACACACTCGCTGCGTAATCGTCTTATGAGATGCATGTTCCAAATACCAGGAGATTTTGTGAGTTAAAAGTAGAATACTGTATAAAAAATCTATATATTTTTGTACATCTATTATTTGTGAACCGATTTGTATATATTTTTTCTTTGGAAGAGCGTTCTATCCAGGTATCTCATTGTCACCAAATCATAATATCTTAAATTTAATTAGTTTTATGTAATTTAATTATTATTTTCTACTTTTTTGTGTAACTTTATGCATACATATATATTTTTATACTCGTTTTTTTGTTTTTTTGCAAAAAAAAGTATACATTTCAAAGTCCACGCAAACAGAGTTACTGGCGATAACTAAACTATAATTAAAAAAAAAACTAAAACACGTATTAAATATATTACAAATGTTTGATATATTAAAAAAAAACTATATTTTAATAAGACAGCTTTAACACAAGGTCGGCGGGTGCGGTAGTGTAGCTGTAATCTCTATGTATATATATGTTGCAAGTAGAGCGTGAAGAGACCTCAGTCTGAGAGGCACTAATTCCAGTAATTGCTGACGCTTTGAAGCAAATCGTGGGGAAATTAAACAACCCTCGAGACGACAATGTATTGAGATATAAACATTATATGTTTATATTATTTTACTTAGTAATTTATATATTTTTTTTGTATACACAAATACTATATATAGAAACGATATCAGATTTTGAATTCCATATCTCTTGGATATCAACACAGCAACTTGTATGACAGCTGTGAGTTCATTTTCCATTCTGGTACAGTAAGTGGCGTTAAGTTCCGCTACTATACACGTGGAAAAACAACCCACAGCCATATTCTCCTGTAAAACCAAAGGGAATATATTACAAAACTATTAATAAAAAAATATATATATTATATAATCCTAAAAATTGACAATAGTCCAAATAAACCTATCTGACCCAGCACCAGGTGACAAGCATAAAAATATTTTCTCACGAAAAAACGCGAATTACGTCAAAACTTTTCACAATTCCCTCACTTATATTAGAGCAAAAGCTTCACGCCCACCACTCCCATATATTGAAGAATTTCGCTTAGTCACAAACTATCCGCTTGACCCCTATTCAATGGATTACACTGTATAATAAATATTAGATTTAGATTTCAAATGTATTGTAGAAATGGTTTGTGGAAGAAATTTATTACTGTCCAGTAATTTTCTTATTATATAAGTCATCCGTCAAATGCACGGCCAATTGAAGATGCGACGCGACGGTTGTGGGTTCAGTTCCCAGTCTTAGGAATGAAATATTTAATATTTCTCCCTACGGTAACGAGGCAAAAGCGCTTATTTAATGTCCCGCTCAATAATTCGACGGAAAGTGGGCAACAGAATTGTCTTCATGGAGAATGGAAACTCTATGTTTTTCTATATTTCTATATTATTCTTTAGATAATGAATAGATATTAAAACGAAAAAATAGAATTAAAAAAATTATAATCGCTTTGCACGATGTAGAGCCGACTCTACAGAACATTTTATTTTCAATATTTAAAAATTTTCATTTGTTTTTATATGCCCGTTTCACGATCACATTTTTCAGGTAAAAAAATATATTTTTCGGTTTCAATCGTCCCAGTAACGTTGAAAGCTTCTAAAAATTGAAGTGGACATGTCACTGACCGATCCGTCAATATGTTCACATTTTTAAAATATTATATTTTCAATCTTTTGCCGGTATATCAAATAGGTTTCTATCTATTTGTGCCAATATATTCTTTATAACCTGAAAGCAATATCAGGACAGACAGAGAAAACGTAGTGTCAATACACTCTATTTTTACGCACTACCCAATATTCGGTACATTGCATACTGAGTGGCGGAATTGAACGTTGCGCTTTATTTGGTTACCAGAGCGACAAAAAAAATCACTTCACTTCGAATCGAATCGAACCCACCACCCATCGCGTTTCCATTCAGACGCTCATTAAATATATTAAGAAATCTATATATATAAAATCGAAAGGTCACTCACTCATCACGGAATCTCAGAAACTACATATGCTAGGAATCTCAAATTTTGCATAAGAGTTATTTATAGGACTTAGGTGCTCGCTAAGACGGGAATTTGCAATATTCGACTTTGAGGGGTTGTTTTTGGGGTTGAAAGTTTGTATGAAACGTTACTACAAATGCTAGAAGTCTCAAATTTTGCACGGACGTCACTTATAGGATGTAGGTATTCATGGATAGATATTAATAATAATGTAGTTCACGCAGGCGAAGCCGCGGGCGGGCCGCTAGTATATTATATTTATCAACCAAAGTGAAGTCAGTAAACATTCCGTTTTACGACAGTCCTGGTTTCACAACAAATAAGAATATATTAGCGGGTGCTAACGGAAAAGCGAGCAAGCGGCAACGGAACGCTAAATGGTGAACAGCTACAAATTAATGTATGACATTGGTGTCGTGTGGATGTCTGTGTCAGGAGCTGCGGTCTGCGGGAAGCGAATTTCTGTACTTTAAAACGTGCGTTACATTTTAATTTCTGAACTTTATTTTTGTGTTTTTTGTTTGTTTAATATGTATGTATTTATTTATTACCATTTAATATAAAAACATCAATATATCTAACATCTAAAAAACCAAAAAGGTTTGTAACGATGTTAAAAATGTTCATACATTACACAATTTTAAATTAACGTTAATAAAAAAAATAAATGTTATGATTTATATATGTGGTTTGTTAGTTTTTGTATTGATCAGTATATATTTTTTAAAAGCTTTTTTGAAGCATACGATTGACATTTAACAATATAAGTTAAGAGGCCGTTGTGGCGCAACGCATGTGATTGTAAACGCAACGACTGTGGGTTCAATTGTCAACTTGGGGGTTGATGAATTTTAATTTTATTATAGTTTTCATTTTCATCATGAGGGTGAAAAAATTTATGAAAAAACAGAGAGAAGAAAAGGAACAGAATCGAAACTACAACTATTGTATTTAAATCAGACGTTAACTCCGTTGTACATGAGACGTTTACGACAATAGTATATACAAATAACCTAATCCCGATATTCAACTAGCTTTTAGCAAATCTTTAATATAAATAACGAAATACTGTATATATATTTAATGTTTGACATTGGATCACAGACCTATTGTATCGACAGTCAAAGCTGATCCTAGGGATTATTTCATTTGAATAGGCTTCAATTTTCCTTTATATATAATGTCTAGATAAATAGTGATAAAAAGATTTAGTTTTGCCTCTAATATGCTTACATTGTTATATTAAGAAACAAAGGCCTTTGAGAGTTCATCATTACCTTAAAAATATAAAAGAAAATAGCTTAGGTTACTTCTATTTTCATTGCTAAGTACATTTCGTAATAAACGTAATAGATAAATTATACAATAATAACAAAAGAAAAACAGATTAATTTTAAAACCATAAAATTTTTTCTACGCGTTTGTGCACGCTCTCATTGCATCTCAGAAACGGCTTAGCTGATTTAAATGCTGTTTTCACTATTGTATTTAGCAAAACTTCCTTTAATATTTTAGTGGAAATCTTGAAAATTATCTTTAAAATGATAATATTGTAAGGACACGATAATTATTCGGATTACTAAACAAATAATTGTATAATTTAAGTAGATGAAGCCGCGAGCGGGTTGCTCTATATGTATATTTTTTTCGACAGTATTTTATTTAACGCGATCGAGGCCAATAGCCATTACTAGGTGTAGTTTTAACGAATACGTATGTAACGTTGTTTTGGAGGCTGTGGTAAAAATATTTGAATGAAAAATAAAAAAAATATTGATATAACTTGTTATTGAATGTTTCAGGTGACACTGCATCCCCTAATTCACGTGACAATATAATTTCCATAGTAAATATTTATAACGGATCGATCGATTGTTTTGTATTTATGTTTTTTTTTGGCTTAATACCAGAGGTAGAGAGCCATGTTAAGATTTTAAGTTAACGCCAAAATATCTTTTACAAAAAACTAAGGGTTTCATTACAAGGGTCTCTGGTCTATTAGAGATAAGTTATCCATTGTACACATTTTTTCTGTTGTCATAAGTTTTCTGTACTTTCTTTCTTGTGTGGTACATAAATAAATGAAAAAATAATAATAAGGATACAATACAATACAATACAATACAATACAATACAAGAGAAAGATCGTCGTTTAATTTAAAAACTGAACAAACACTGTCTCATATTTGGATGAAAAGCAGAGGACAGAGTGTGTTATCACCAGTGTGAAACAAAAAAAATACCAATACACATGTTATTTCAAGCTATTAACATAATTTAGTACACAAAAATGTATTGTACAAACAAAACATGTATCATATAAAAGCTAATGGCAACGCCATTTCAAATAGTCTGTACTTTACTACATAAAAGTGCTTAGAATAAAAATAACTGTCTCAAGGCTTGCAAGCGACCATTATCTCTCTTCCCATCGTTTGATGTTCGACACATGATCCAGTTAGCGTCGTTACGCTTTTACTTATTTATGTTCGTACTAAAAAAGCTATATTATTATGTTATTTTTCTTATGTCTCTATACTTCACGCTTTATCTAGAGTGGAGTTGGAAGGAGTAGTAGAGGAACTGTACAATATGGACCTGCATACACTTTGGATTTCGTAATACCTACCATCCAGAATAATTGACACTGTTATCGAAGGTAAGCCGAAGTTTTTCTGCACCATTTCTCCACTCACTCTTGCGTCATATAGCATTTTTAACAATTTTTCTCATCGTGCTCAAACTATCTAAATAATAAAAGGTTATAATGCTTTCTTCGTTTAGCTTCACTCTGTGTTCATAATAGAGTAAGAAAAGTAGAGGGGACCTAATGGGTAAAACTTTTCATTTCACAATTTCCCCTTATTGTCGTGGCATTGCATATGAAGTAGTGGAACTCAATGTTATTTTTTATCTGAGCAAGGAAATGAAAATAAATCATTCACGTAAATGGGAACAGAACCCACACTACTACGTTTTGTGTGGAGCGTTTACAGTTAAATGCTACAGTGCAATGACCACCCCAAAAAAGTTAAAAAATCTTTCTCTAAAACATTTCAATTCAATAAATAAAGCTTCCTGTAAAAGGCACTTCATGAAAAATACTTTAGAGTAGCGGAATCAAAAGTGGCACAGGAAATATTTTTGATGAATATAAAAAATGAATATAAAACGCAAAAGTTAAAGTTTGTTACATATAATGCTTCAATTTTTTTATATATAAAAAATATTAATAACATTACTAAAACTTTCCACAAAACAATAAATATACTAATAAAAAGTAACGGGACCATCATAGCGTAGCAGTATACCGTCTTCACTGTAAACGCGACGGTCGAGGGTTCAATTCCCACTCGGTGTAACAAGAGAAAGCACGGTATTAAGGACTACCATTCAATAAACAAATTTTAGAGGACAAGTGACTTAAAGAGGACAAGTGACGAAAAATTGCAAAGCAAGAGTGAGCGGTGAGTTATGTAATGTGAGACATCGATTGACTATTGAGTAAACAACATAAATGATACTCGAGAAAGGTCATGTAAAAATAATGAGAAACCCTGGAAGGACGCGTGTGAAGAGGTTGAAGACAATGCATGAGGCGAAAGAAGTATGCACAGGCCGTAACATTTGGACCTGGTGCTCTCTAGCTACAAGGCTAAGGATAAAGCTTTTTGTTATCAAATCTAAGCTATAATAAAAAACAAGTATAGAAACCACTGAACTATAACCAGCAAATTCAAGTAAATTATATTTAGGAATACTTGAAATCAAAGACAAAGTTAACTGGATTCCATTCACAAAGTTGCTTTGCGATAATGCTCGCTTAAATATCTAATGCTAACATTCCACGACTATTTGCCTTAATCGTTTGATAATAACTAAACTTGGCAAGTTACTACTACTGGTATAGTTTACTATAGTTATTAACGACGAGCTACGACGAGATGGTATAGTATAGTGGAGTTTTGGAATTACGTTTGAACTATGTGTATTAATTAGATTTTGTAAAATATAATGTGAACCTGAACCTCTTGGAACCACCTAGTTAATTAACCTAAAAGGTGTATATTATCATCACGTCAAAATTCTTATAAGGTTATGATATATCTAATAAAATTAAAATGAAAATTAAAAATATTAAAAACTTTAGTAAATTAATAAGATAATAAGATAAAAATATTTTAAGTGACTTCTATAAAAAATATTTTAAGTTTCGTTTTGGTCACAATAAGACTTGACAGTGGCGACCGTTGCGTGATGCAATAAATCGGTTCGGTGTCTATCGATAAATTACTTAAATTTATAAGATATTTCAATTACGCCAGACAAAACGCAGCGTTGAATTCCGCTAACCAATTCAAATAACATTTTTAACAAGTTAAATTTAAAAGCAGAGTGATTTACCACCAGATTCACTATTCCAACCCTACTAAAAATAAAAAATAAAGCACACATAACGAAAAAAATCAAGAAAACTTGCTGTTACATATAATGATATTATACACAAATGATAAATGATAGTCTCTCAACGAACGCTCAATTCCGGGACCTCATAATCGCTTACCCTTAAATGTTATAATGTTGCCACATATTTTATTTATGTTGCCATCGATTTTACTTTACTTCAGTTAAGATCATAATTTATTATTTTATGTAGGCTTATTTTTTACTTCAAGACCGTGATAACGCAGCGGTTTAGCCTCTGAATGTAAATGCGATAGTTGATGGGTTGATTTCCACTTGGGGGAAGAACAAATTATTTTCAGTTCCTCGCTCAACCAAGAAGACAAAGCGCGACGTTGAGTTCCGCCTTGACACGCAACGTCTTGAAAATGGGGAGAATTAAAATTAAATTACAAACCGTACCCTATGTTTAATAATACCGTAAAATAATTATTTATATAAATTTATTGATGTTGCCATCGATTTTACTTTACTTTAGTTAAGATCATAATTTATCTTTATATACGCTTTATTTTGTACTCCAAGACTGTGATGACGCAGCGGTTTAGCCTTCGAACGTAAAAGCGGTAGTTGATGGTTAGATTACCACTTGAGGACACAAATTATTTTCAGTTTCTCGCTCAACCAAGAAGACAAAGCGCGACGTTCAGTTCCGCCTTGACACGCAATGTCTTGAAAATGGGGAGAATTAAAATTAAATTAAAAACCGTACCCTATATTTAATAATACAGTAAAATAGTATATATTTTAAGCTTTTTATTATATATTTGTCACGAGAACAAATGTTCGTTTCTTACTGTGTTGGATAGATTTATATCCGGGCAGTGCCATCTGGCTGTCTTCGACACTACGATATATAGAACAAGTATTATTTGTTATCTGAAGTGCTGTAAAACACATTGTAAGTTTCAACTTTATTTTAAAATTGGGAAGTAGTTTATTTAGTTTCTAAAACGATTACAATGAAATTTTGTAATAAACAAAAGTTTTTGTTCAAGTTTATATATTTACTAGCGGACGCGCGCAGCTTCGCTTACGTATTTAGGGGTAAATTCTAATAAACCATGAAACATGTGTTCAATTAAATATTTTTAAGAGTCTAAATTTCAAATTTTATAAAAAATCGGTGGCGTTTTAAAGATTTTTCCAAACAAACTTTCAACCCCTTATTTGCACCTTAGGGGGTGAATTCTAATAAACCACGAAACATGTGTTCAATTAAATATTTTTAAGAGTCTAAATTTCAAATTTTATAAAAATCGGTGGCGATTTAAAGATTTTTCCATACAAACTTTCAACCCCTTATTTGCACCCTTAGGGGGAGAATTCTAGAAAACCATAAATACGTGATTAATTAAATACTTTTAAAAATCTAAATTTCAAATTTTATAAAAATCGGTGCCGATTTAATTTTTTTTCCATACAAACTTTGAACCCCTATTTCACCCCTTTAGGGTTGAAATTTTTCAAAATCCCTTCTTAGTGGATGTCCAGATTACAAAAGTAAACATCTGTCCAAATGTCACGTTTCTACGCACAGCGGTTACGGCTGTGCGTGCGTCTTACCTCAGTCAGTGAGGACAAGTCCTTTTATATATATAGATATTGCAGGAACGTAAATTTGCAAGATTCCTATTTAAAACCACTATATGCATTCAATACAGCATATGCGGGATACAGCGTGAAGCTGTCTAATACATGAAATCTAAGTCAAAAAAACATCAATTAACTAATAACTCTCCATATCCATGACTAATTTAAAATTTACGATTCCAAACCATTTTGCCATTATTTAACGACTGCCAATAAACCATAGCCGAGTTGGCGAACTAATCTTATATTCAGATTAACATCTTCCGTGACGACGAAATATGACTTTCGGCTTATTGATTAATCTTTTTTAAGCCCGATTTTTATTCTTACCAGAAATCGCGATCGGTTGAGGCCAAAAAAAACGCTATGGCATAAATTTACATGCCAAAGACCTCCAGCACCGGAGGACATTACTTTTTTTAAGAGAAATATGACAAGCAACCTCCCTGCAGTCGTCGCTCCAGTTCTATTTCCATAAATAATAAATAACAGACGAGACGAGCGGGACGGACGGGACGGAGCAAAAAGTATTTGCCGATATTTATTCTGATCGCGAATTTTCATCCACTTACCGAGTTTTATCGATAACTTGCGGTACTTTCATTCAGTGATATAATTTTATTGTGATGTTGCCGGAATCGATTATTTTCGCCGCTCGCTCGCTCGTATTCGGTATTCGTTATGCTTTGTTAGTGATGTCTTCCTTTATGTGGAACAGCGGGAACTTTTAATATAACTTTTTGTCACATTCTTATTACGCCTTTGAAGTTTATGTATATTTATATTAGCTTTTCTATTGGAATTTATTGGTTTAGATTGAAATTGCACAGAGAGCTTTAAGTCATTTGTTATAATGCACGCTCTTGTGACAAGACGAAGCGCGACGTTGAGTTTCGCCATTTATTAAGTAATCTGTAACAAGGTACACGTAGAGTTCGTTGTGATCGATCACTCCTTTCTTTCCTTTATGAGACAATGTATAAGATTGACGAAATCTAAGGCCGCGTTTTATCTAATCAAATTGTAGAATCTATTTGAACTAGCATTCATCAACATAAAACAAGAACGAAACACTAACAAAAGAGAAACTAATACAAAATAGAAATAAACAAAATAATGGTTTACAATACCCAATTGATTCTCAGAGTAAAAAATTCATCAGCACCTTTCTATTCAACTAATGCATACATTATGTAAAGTACTTAGTTAACGTGTGCTTTAGTTGAAATTGCTGAATATTTAAAACCTGTTTCAAAGCTTTGATACACTAAAGTGGTTGAAAATGGATAATTATAGTATATTATTGTGATAAAATTACATATATATTATATATTATTATAAATAATTTATTGAATTAACTGAGGCCGTTGTGTAGTGGCGCAGGAGAAAAGATGTCACTGTAACGCGACGGTTGTAGGTTCGACCCCCACTCATTTATTATTTAATAAGGTAAAAACTCGGCGTTGAGGTACGCCACTTAACACGCAAAGCCTCGAAACATTCGGCGAATTCTTAAATAAAATAAGTATGTTTTTTTTACGAAGAGAAAAAAAATCGAAGAGCTCAGTTTTAAGTCATTTTTTCCTGACTCGCGACTTTCCAAGTGGCATCTGTTATGAAAATTTCGAAAACTGTGACTTGTTAACATAACATGACTCACTTATAAATTATAGGTGAGTTTGGCAAATATACACAACTATTTTTATGTTATATAAAATATGGTATATCATACGTAAAATACATACATTCTCTAATACCAACAAAATTGCCACAAAAAGGAATCAAACCTGTTCCTTCCATCGGGAAGGGAACCTAAAACATTTAGGAATGCGACGGAGTGGTAATTGTGATATTAAAGCTAAGCGTTTCTCATTCTCATTACACAATAATAAAAAAGTGTGTCAAGCGGCAAAAGTACAGTTGAGAGCGCTGTAGGCGAGTTTTCTGGTCCGAGTGTACGGGGCTTTTTTATACTGTAATTATTTGACACGTCAATAATTTTTTTTTAGAATATTCTTTTTTGCCTTTATGTTTTACTTGATTTAGACAAGAAAAAAAAAATATAGAAAATTCAAAAATTATCTTTGTATCTCACTTATAGCCGCAAACAGCCGATAAACGTTGAATTTTCTTAAAAAAAAATCAGAATTTCATTAAAATTCATTAATACACATTTTAATTAACAATTTTCTTTGTGAATGAAGAAAAAAAAACTCTTAGCAATAATTATTCTTATAGCACTTGACACAATCGTTAAGCGCCATTAAATTTTGTATTGTCAGCGTATAAATCATCCTCAACTCAACGTTATTAGCCGAATTGTTTCTAAATCCACTTGTTTTTCTTTTGTGAGTTAACGATACTTATTCAATAAGTGAATTAGGAAGAGAATATAATTTATGAGGCCATAATGGCGCAGTGGAACAGGGTTTGACTTTAAATAAATAATAATTTATGGTTAGGCGCTATCGACAGCCATTGTGAAAATAGTTATTTTATTTTCTTTACTTTAATAAGCTTGATAATCATTATTTTCAGCTTCACAATTCTTGAGGTTCAGTGTTCAGTGATGCTTCTGTTAACTGATGGAATCCAGTGCGACCCTTTGCCTCATTACCAGATGAAAATATTACATATTTCATTTCCTCGAGTGAGAATCGAACTCACAACCTGTCGTGTTTGCAGTCGCACGCTTGTGATCCTTCGCCACGACTGGTTTCAATATTTATTTACAAACAAATTTTATGGTTATTACAAACAATTTTGAATAAAATAGGTCCCAAAGTGAAACAAACAAACACCTCTCATGACCGTTAAAAATTGAAACAATGTACAGTTTAAGCGTTAACTAAAATTTCAAAAAAATAACAGAAAAAAAATAAAATAAACAGTTTTTCAAACAGGCTTTACAAGCTTTCTGAAATAAAAAGCGGTAGAGTTCAGAACGCTGTTAGTAGTTTCTCTTTTTCAGCAAATGAGTTGTAACTTTGTAATTTTAAAAGTTGAAATGAGTTTTAGAAATCTTATATGTATAATGTATATATATTGTGTATTTTATTTTGTATCTAATCTTGATATTATTAAAATAAAAAAAATAATAAAAAATATAGTATGCCTTAATAATAAGGAAGTTGTCAGTTTACAATATTTTTATTTTATTTATTTTTTTGTAGCTTCTTTTCTTCCTGCACATTGCAGGATAGGCAGAGGGAACCTGAAAACCTCGCGTTAAGAAGCTCCATTTCATTTAAGATACTTCTGTTCCCCACTTTGACGGAATTTAAGTTCTTTAGATTTTTTTCTTCTTCTCAACATAGATACAATGTCTTGACAATTAGAGGAAAAATAGGATGGAGTGTCTAAACACTAGAATGACAAGGACGGACATTATATTTGCAGATCTCTATACTCAGGAAAAGTTATGCAAAAAATAGAATTTAGTACTTGCATGACAAATTTTATTTGAAATCGATGTAATAATATAATTAATTCGGTTTATTCTGTTATCAAAGTCAACTGGCCAAATTAGATGTTCCACGAAAATTAATTTTACAATATGCCAATGTCATATTGTAGTTAATAATTGATAAGAGCCTTTGTGGAAACGACTCGATCGGCCTCGTTTGATACTGGCTTACTAATGCTTTATTATGATTGAAATTTATTTTATATTTAGTATCAGCTATTTTTTCTGCACAATATTGCTTATTGAGTGGTGAAACTCAACGCCGCGCTCTGTCTTTTAACTAAAGCAAAAAGAAAGAAATAAGCGGGAGATAGAGAGAGAGAGAGAAGCGGAAATAATTAATCCCCAGAGAAGAATAGAAACAATAATCATCACTTTTACAGTCACACACTGTGCCCCTGTGAAACAACGGCCTCTACGTAATGATCATTATTATAATATATTCCTGTTCCTCAAATATACGTACATAAGATTTTTCAATAATGTCCAAAAATCAAAAAAAAAATTAAACCAAATCATTTAAAGTTCTACGTCATTCATTCCAACTCCCATTTCAATATAAACAACTGTATTAACTTAACAAAAATAAGCACACAATAAACACGAAGCAAAAATACACTGTATGTTATGTTGAATTCGCGAGCCTTCTAAGAAACAGTTCACTTCTGTCCTTTGACATTTATAAATGACTCGCTGTAAGCCACTTGAAAGTCGGAACTGAAACAATACTGGCCACTCGTCCACTTTAGAACGTGAAAAACCGTAGGTGATGAATAATACTACACTGTACTGCAGTTGTATTATATTTGTTGTATGTTTTCCTTATTTTGACCCATCTTTATCATCTGTACTAATATTCTGAAGCTGATGAGTTTGTTTGGTCTCTCTCAGGATCTGGTCCAAATCGAATATTCGGTCAGAGTTACTCTCGCTGCTTAGAATGGTGACCACGTGCAACTGTAGGTAAAAGTTAGTAAATTATATAAAGAAATACTTAACAGATGATATATTCTTTATATTCTTTATTCTCTATCCTAGAGCCAGCAGATACCCCAACTTCACCCGATGTTTTGACTAACCATACCTTTACATTTTTGAAATGAAGTATTAAGTGGCGAAACTTAAATCAATTTCTTGAAAGAAAAAAGAAAAGAAATAAAATTATTCATTCAATACACGACAAATAATTAATTGAATTCTCAAATCCACAACCTTGGTGCTCGATGTGCCCGCTAGCCCACAACGGCCTTTATTACATATTAAAAAATAAAACTCTACCTTACAACGTAAAGTACTTACCTATCGTACACTCTACAGAATCAAAACCATTAATTTAAAATAACATACAATTTACAATACAAATCATTTAATTTAATAGTTTTCTTTCGTTTAGTAAACGCGGTTATTACCGCTGCATCGAAACGTTTTTAACATGCCTCTAACATGGCA
>JAEBDU010013428.1:244988-344727 GCA_016802625.1 Heliconius numata | reverse complement strand
ATCCTACTTTATCTGTAATACAGCGTGTAGCTAAAAAATCTACAATATTATTAGATTAAATAACTAAGTTATTACTAGATTAAGTAACTAAGGTATTCTATATAAACATATTCTAGATGCAAGATCAATTTCATCTTAACGATGCGATATCTCCATATAATCGAGATGTATATTAATTTCAAAAACATAACAAGGGCCGTTGAAAATCGAGTTCGCCATAGACTAGAAAATATGAATATTAAAAAGCTAAGCTTTTATTCGGTCTTTAAAGTTTTTATCGATATATTCGTTCACCAGATCGCTTATGACGACCACTCCGCTCGTTTTCACTATCAACTTACTATGCATGAGGTTTAAAAACATATAGCAATATTCATATATGTGTAAGTTTAAAAATGAAGCAGTGATTTTATTAAATATTTTCTGTATGGGAATTGCGGAGCGTGTAGGATTATTTGGCGTTTATACGGTAAAGGAGATGTATGGGATTAGTTGTAAGTAAATATTTTTATATATAACTTGTTTTATTTGGAATTTTATAGTAAAATTCCACACGAATGATTTATTTTTATTTTCTTACACTGGTAAAAAGAAAGCTAGGCGTTAAGTTTTGCAACTCGCAATATTTCAAAGATATGCGGAATACATGCTTGAAGTTTAAAAACTATAATAAAAAATCACATATTATTATACAATTAGGCCGATAATATTTCATTATATTATATCTTACAAGTAACGAACCAAATATTTCTTTTTAACTTACAATGTACAGCCAGCGATGCTTAAGTATCCATTAAAAAATAATCCTTCAACTCCAACTACTCGTAGTGCTCTAAGATTAACGCGTTCAACCTAAAAAACTCTTTAGCTTTACAATATTTGTATATATTCACATGGCAAACGAGTAGAAAATATTTTTTTATATATTAATTGAAAATATTTCGTTTATAAACTGTTTTAATAATAATCTGATATTATATACTGTTAGATATGTACTGTACATTGACCGTGAAACCGCAACTTTACTATCGATTTGTCATTATATCGATGCGTAATAATTGACTATTCTACATCATTAATTTATACACAACACTAGCCACAAACAGTTTATTATAGTATTGACAGAGGAAATCTTGTATTAAGACATTTAAGAGAAATTGTGTTATGAGCAGCGGAGCTTAACGCCGCGCTTTCATCTTGTTACCCAAGTGAGAGAAATTAAAATCATTTATCATCATAATTTATTCCTCGAGTAGAAATTAAACCCACAACTGTCACGCTTACAGTCAGGCCTTGACCGCCAGCGAAGTTTTGATAAAAAGGAACCTAAAGTGATTTATCTATATATAAAATATAAAATCGAAAGGTCACTCACTCATCACGAAATCTCAGAAACTACAAGTGCTAGGAATCTTAAATTTTGCATAGGAGTTATTTATAGGACGTAGGTGCTCGCTAAGGCGGGAATTTGCAATATTCGACTCCTAAAGGGTTATTTTTGGGGTTGAAAGTTTGTATGAAACTGCGTTACTACAAATGCTAGGAGTCTCAAATTTTGCATGGGCGTCACTTATAGAACGTAGGTACTCATGGAGACAGGAATTAATAATAACGTAGTTCACGCAGGCGAAGCCGCGGGCGGGCTAGTCATATTATAAGTTTCTGTCTCTCCACTTTTCAAGAGACAAACAAAAAAAATCAATTAAAAAGGCCACTAAAAGTAACTGGAGCTCTATAAAATTCTGTATCTTTACACAAAAAGTACTTAATTAAGGGCAGAATAATATATTGGATGCACACAACGCTTCTTTATTTACTGTGCTGCTTCTTTGAATTTACAGCCGGCACGTGTTTACTGGCTCGCTGAGATTGGCCGGTATTTTTTTTATTAAGTAATCAGATTGTTCTAGTGTCTCTATATATTTATAAGTTAAACCAGATTATACTGGAAATTGGTCTGAATTATATTTTTTTGATTTTTCTAGGACTAATTGTAAATTTATTAATAAGAAACCCTAGTGTATAAAATAGATCCAAAATTTAATAAAATAACATATTAAGTGATATATTTTAACTTAGGTAGGTATATTAATTGAATTTCTAATTCTAAGTATTTAAAGCAACTTAGTTAACTTAGAACTACGCCACAGCATATTTGACTAACAAATAAGCTACGGCGTAGCATCGTAGACCTCAAATCTCTTATATCATGTTTAGAAACTAAATATTCTATACTAACTTTTAAGATCAGCCTTTCACTCTGTCTTTACATCAGTACAGATAGTTTAGACACTAGCGAGACGACACGGTCTAGAAAATTAGGTAGTACGGAGTGTCTTAACACTAAAATATGTAATATACTGCGGGATGTTAAAAAAATCTGTAGGATATAATAACACAACGATTGAAAATCGCATACTCTTTAAAGACCCTGACAATATTAAAATGAGTCGCTCTCACGCTATTTAAGCATTATTCTTGTATACACGCTTATATCCGGCTGAAAAAGTCGTGTTAAGTGATATTTGAAATTACATTCACATTAATTTATTATTAAAAATGGCGTGGTTATGGTCAATCAATGATAAACATTTGGATTTTTTATAAATAGTTCGGATCGATTTAGTAATAAAATAATAATAATCTCTCTTAAATGTTAATGTACAATACACTAGTAAGTTATAGCGCTGTTAGAGGAATCGATTTTTATTGCATAGATTGGATATGCTCATTTTAAAAGGAATATTTGGTGGAATGTCAGATCGCTAAGGTTCCTCTCACTTTGTATTCTCGGTTCGTGGGGTACAGAGTGTTTCAATACTAGGTTGCCCTTTGCCTACCTAGATATACAGAAAAAAGCATTTAGCTGCTTTTTTATAATAAATAACTTTACAAGCGACATGGAACATTTGAAGAAATTTAAAAATTTTGTTGCTAAAATCCACATTATTATAAAAAATAATAAATTGCATGTATTAATTGAAGAAGAAAGACATTGTTTTATTAAAACAGGTCTCTGTATCTCTATCCGAGGAAAGGAATTCAGTGTATATTTTTAAAACTTCTATATTATTTTCATACAGCTGCAGCAGCTAGGTTTGTTATGAAAACGAGTCACACACAACACGAAATAGCAAATCTCGTATATTCTGACTGTCTTGTAAGTAATATTTATTTCTTTGAAGCTCCCTATGTATAACAGTTCCAAGAAAAATGCTTATTTTTAGTTGAATATGAAATATAATTTAATAATAATAAGATATTGTACAAGTATTGTGACTGAATAAAATTTTCACATAGTTCCAAAAAAAACAAAGTAAAAGTAGTAATATTAATTGCAAAAAAATTAATAATGATTAATTTATGAGGTTGCTTTAAAATTGTTGATTTATTTGCGATATTGGGGACGGAGTGTATTAACACTAGGTTCCCTCGGCCTACTTAACTGTGTGCATAATACAGCATTAAGCTTGAATGATTCATTTATATTTTTCTTTATACAAGGAGACACAATTACAAATTTTCCCTTGCACGAATATTAAAAAAGAACAGCCCAAACGTAGCGCTCATTCGAAAACGCTCAAGGAAACATCTTTACAGCTTATTAATTTTCTTATTCAACATGGAAACAGCCATAAGGAAGGCAACAACGCATAAATTTAATATCTAAAAACCGTAAGCAGCTGAGGCCCAGTGACGTTACGTGGAGTGCGTATCCAACGAACGACGCCTATAAATTGTATGGGGGGGTGACTTTATAAAAAATTGACGAGAAATATTGAAAATTTGCGAAAGAATTGCGGTGGAAAATTTTTTAGTGGTACGTAACGCTCGTAAAACGATCAAGCGGCCGCGGCAACGCATTTAGGAGCAATAAAAGCAGACATTCACAATCGTAACTCAAGTTGAAGTTTTTTTTTTTGCACTCATAAACCACTAGCGCCATCTGTTTTGTGTATCTGAAGTCCGGAGTCGTAATAGCGGAGTTAATGTCTTCGTGTTATCGTAGAATCGTTTAAATTAACTCAAATTATGCATCATAGCTACTTTTGTATGTATTAGATGGGCGTTTTTGAATTGTCCACCTGATGTTTTTTAAGTTGTTAATGTTTGTTTTAGATAAAAATTTCGAGGGAAAGTTGGTATATGTCTGTTTATATTTTTTTAGTTACTTTAGGCGTTATTATATTAGCGGTATTCAACGCCACTTAATTTCTTTATTCAATTATAAGCTACGCCACATTAATATATGGACGTCGTAATAAAATGGTACAGTGTCTGCACGAATGTTGTGGGTTCAATTCCTACTTGGGGAGCTGAATTATATTCGGAGACTCGAATCCACAACCGTCTGAGTTTAGCCACTCAACATGCAATATCTCAAAAATTGGGCAAATAAACGAAATAAAGTAGGGGAGAGCGGGGCCAAAAGTTCCGATTTTTTTTTTAACGTCAAATATTGCTACGAATACTTGATTTCAGTATTTATACAATATAATCAAATTAAACTTACATATCTAGACTTGCAATTAAAACAGTAATTTGGGGTATTCTTTGTAAGACTTTTTTACTATGAATTTTTTTATGACTGAAGTCGGAAAGTAACAACTTACCCCGACTTGGGGCAAGTTGTTAACAGACCGGGGTAAATTGTTAGCATATTTCTAAAGCTATTATTTGCAAAATAAAAAACAATAAATAATCGAACAAAGCCTGTTCATTTAAGGAATAATCAACAGTATCATTAATAATCACCAGGCCCCTAAAGCAAATCTTTTTTAACCGACTTCTGTAAGAAAAGGAGATTATCAATTCGAGTGTTTTTTTTAATGTATGTAACTTCATACATTTTGATAAGGTGAATCGATTTTGATGATTTTTTTTCTTTGAAAGGTAGTGCTTCCCATGTGGGAACCAAATTTTTTTTTTTGGTCTATTTTTGACAATGGTATCTATGAGAAAATCACATAAGTATTTAATTTGTATTGGTACGTGTGCGACAAAATGACGAATAACTCAATATCACGCCAACTGATTCCAATGATTCTTTTCTTATTTGAAAGGATACACTTCAAGGATAGTTTGATGAAAGTTTGGTTAGGTTTGATTATAAAATCCGGTCAAAATTTAGAAAATTTATTTTTGTTTGGTAAATTTTAATTATACTGGAATAGTTACAAGGGTAAACTTTGTTAAAATTATTGTCAGAAGTAAGATTCCCCATAGTTGCATTTCATTTCAACCAACTTCAAAAAAGATGTTTTCATTTTCAACCGACTTCAAAAAAGGGAGAGGTTCCGCCCGAATTCGCCCGAATATTTTTTATGTATTTTCTTATCAATATACCAAAATGTTAGTTTCCACAAAAATAATACCTAATTGAGTCATATCACAACAGATGCCACTCGTTAACAACCACCACCACCACAACCAACACTCACTAACTTATCACTTAAAATCGTAAAAAGAATTAATTTTGAACAAAAAAAAACCGAACCGAAAAACGATGAACTAAAAAGTAAAAGATAATTTTACATAAAATAAAACTTATTTTGATTTTGTTAAACCAAAATAATAAACAAAGTTTTTATAACTTTCGCTTTTCCCGCTCAATATGTATATATAATTCTTTGGTAACAGTTTTTATCTTATTCCTGCAATCTTTGAAAACTATATCCGCTGCTTTTTGCATCAACTCATATGACACATAACCTCGAGTTGATTTTCGAGCATAAGTCCGCATGTTACTTAATTATAATATTTTTTAGTATGAAAAATGACAATATTTACATCCCATTATTGGTACAAATGAGTTGACGAAAGTTTTTCCGAGGTCACAACATGCCCCAAAAAAAGGGAACATCTAGTCCCAATAACAGGTGTTGAAAAAAAATTAAATATAAACAAGATTAGGAAACATAAATAATTTACAAATAGTGTTCCGAAATAATAGATAATATATGTAAAAAAAACACTAACATACTCGAGGCTAATCGTTAAAATTTGTGAGACAGACCAAATATCAAATGCGAAAATATTTACAATCGTGCACCAACGACACCCGTGTGCTATTCCATTGGTTTCGGGTGCCACTGGATTGTTCAATATGCTGGCCATGGGTGCGCTATCACATGCATTTCACTATATGTTTACTAAATATTCTTATCACTTTTCTCCACGAAATTATTTCCATCGGAACAACTTACCTCGGTAACTTTTAGCCCCGCTCTCCCCTAAGCTTTAGCTGGCAAGCACTTATACATCAAAAAAATCGAACCTAGAACTACCTACATATAATCAAATTGCACCCAAATTAAAACAAACTAGCAAACCAGACATTCACATAAGTCGTTTACCATTCATAATTATATGAATTTCATGCTCGACCTACACCATAAGTGTAGGACCTCGATCCAAAAGCAGTACCTTTGTCTCGCTCTACGTACACTAAATGCACCTTTGACCGCTCGCACAGAAACACTCCAAATCTCCACTCTTTCGAAATTTTTCAAACGGAATAAATAAAAACGGAAACGGTGGTCTAGTTGACTAGAACTTTTAGATTTGACTCTTTGTCGAAATCCATTTTGAATTATAAAATATGTGCCATTTTATGGCTTTAGCTTAGTTTCACTTAAGCTTTTCTAAAAAATTTTGCTTAGTTCAGTTTTTTTTGGATTCACACATATCTCGCACATAGTAGTTTAGGCAGAGGGAACTTGGGAACCTGGGAACCTAGTGTGAAAGTGAAGACATTACGTTCTTATTAAGATAATTACGATCCCCGTTCGCTTAGTATGGTTTTTTTTTATTTTAAATTTTATTTATTTGCATTGAATTTTTAAATTCACTATATTGAGTCTACGCATATTGTCCGATTTTATTTACTCTTTTTCCTGTATGTTACAATGCAACCTGTGTATTATGCTTAAATAAATAATTATTAAAATTTTATTGTTATAGTTTTCTATCTTAATTTAACAAAAAAAATGAAATAAAAAATAATATTATGTTATTACGACGCAAACAATGAAATTGGTTACACTCCATTCTCCCCTTTCCTGCTAGTTTTCTTGAGGAAATAAAAATAATTCATTCCCCAAGTGGGAATCGAACCCAAAACTGTCACGTTTACAGTGTGTGTGTAACTGCACCACTAGGGACTCAAGCCTCGGCCTGCTTTCTCTTTATTTACAATAAACGTAATAAAGAGAAGAAATAAACAAATATACTCTAATATGTCTTCCTGACATCGAGTACTGTGTCATTGGCGTAGTTCCAAGCGCCTGCATTAAACCGCATGGCGGCCAAAGAGGACTATAATAATAAACCCCCTTTGAAATTAATTAAACATCAACTTAGTAAGTTTAAATATTATAAGTATAATGGAGGCTAAATCCCGCACACAGCGGGGTAGGCAGAGATAATATAGTGTTAACACACTCCGTTCCCCACTTTCCGCCGAATTCTTGAGGCATTGAGAAACTCAACGCCGCGCTTTAGCCTCGATACCAGAGCGAAGAAACGGACATATAACTTTAAGTAAATATTTGGTTACAGTCTCACCATTAATACCACACCACAAACATATCAATCACAAAATTAAAGCCTTTTATACAAAGTTCCTTCCATAGCACAATATATTACATATTACCATATGATTCCTCCAACAGATAGGGGTTCACCTCGAGCTCAGAAATTGACAACAAACGTTCACGTCCATACATAAGTACACAACAGCTATCGTCCCGCTGGCGTCACGCCAGTACTGCCAGTGCTGCGACCAGGCCGACAAGGACTGTATTAATAAGCCTCGTAACGATAAATTAACCTTGATTCACTGATACGGGGGAATATTGCCGAATTAATGCCTATGTATGTTATAGACTAGAGGCCTTTGTGGCGTAGGGGCACAAGCATGCGATTGTAAACGCGATGGTTGTAAGTTCGATTCTCACTCGAGGTAATGAAATATTTCATATTTTCATTTCATCGATATGGTAGCGAGGGACAGCGCGTTGAGTTCCGCCACCTAATACCCAATGCCTGTCTTAACACTAGCTTCCGAGGTTCCTCTGTCTACCCTGCTAAATAAGGGATACAGCGTGAAGCTACAAGGGAAACAGAAAGTACCGAATCAACAGTTTGTATATAAATAAATGCTTATAGGTAAGCTTTTGTGAAAAAGACCTTTTTTTTTCTTTTGCAAAACTATTAAAAATCCTTATAAATAATTATATAATACAACCTCTAAGGTTTTAGTAATTTTCTCTTTAGAAATCACTATAAATACGCTACATACATACATATATTACAATAAACAAAATTTACTGTGTAAAAAATAATTCAAGCGGGCGTAACCGCAAACGGATCGCTAGTGTATGTAAATAAAATCAATGTATACCTATAAAATATAAAAAAATTAAATACATCAAATTTTGCATGAACGTCTCTAAAATAGTATACTAAAAATAAAATATAAATCGGCACAATAAAAATATCAATATTTCTAAATCAAATACAACCAATGCAAACATTTAAAGAATTAATCTTTTAACCAATATCGAACAAGCATCAGAAATCTCTTTGACAGCAATATAAACTAAATATTAAATTTTCGATACTATAAACGTTCCAAATAAACTTTTTATAATATGTTAAAATAAATAAAATTAATAAATATTTAAAAAAAATAAATAAATATTTTTTTTCAGATTCACGCTGTATCCTGCACATAACAGGATAATTAGAAAGCTGTTTAACACTAAGTCATTCGCAAGACGAAACCAAACGGCGCACTGTATCTTATTCAAGGGGATAAATTAATAATGTATTCATCTTCGTTCAGATGTAATTAATTATTCATTTTTCCCCTCAAAGGAAGAACTCAAACCCACCACATTTACAACCAGAGGTTATATCTCTGCGCCATGCGCCATCGATGCCACCGATGAATAAAATTTCAATTTTTCCATTGCATCCCAGTAAACTAAGAGAGTAAGCGGGTTCGGATAAATTTACCTGTCCAAGAATAATGAGAAAGGTAAGTGGCTCGAACTGAGCCATCATTCTGCAACGAGATCAAAATTGAACCTTAGAAATATCTATGAGAGCTTAGAAAAGTTGGACTGGGATGCCTTATAGACTGGGGTAAGCTGACTCGTAATCTACTCTTCGAACTTCTATATGATATGCTTCGATTGGATCCTGATATATGGCTTTAGTTTCTAGATTTGAAATTTTAGTTTTATGAGAGTTATTTTAAATTGCTGGTATATGCAGAAAAATATGCATTGGAGTACTAATATAGATAAGTTGTGTTAAAGGCCATATTGCATCACGTTTATCGTTTCCATGTAATTCATAGTACATGAGGTAACAGACAGTGGAAATCGAACCTGCAACCGTTGCGTCTAAAATAAGACTGCCCATTGGCCCCACGTCGTGCCCCACACCACTTACCCAAGCTTATAATATTCAATAATGTACACGATAACGTGCAATATTCGTACTCGTACTAAATCAATTTATGATCTCACAGAACATGGTATCTTGGCATGTAGAACGACATTAAATGTTAATTAATGTTAACTTAGAGCATATACTGGCAATGTGTATATAATATACTTGTTTATATACAAGCTATGTATTTAATTAAAAGCCATCACTGATTGAAATTGGGTGCAACTAAGAACGCGATGAATGTGGCTTCGATTCCCACTCGGGAAATAGATTATAATTAATTTATTTTTATTTCCTTGCTCTGGTTTGAATTTAAATGAGATGTGTCTAACAAGTCAATGTGCTTGAACACCGGAATTGCATTTTCATTCATTAGTATATTATACTATTTGTGGAGACTAATACAGTAAAGTAGTAAGTAGTAAGTTGACAATTAAATATTCCGACAGTAAATATTCCAATAAGCAAGCAAACAACCAGAAAAAAAGCTGATAGCTGAATCTTAAATCCTGCTTACTCGTATCTACATACATAAATGTTATATATAGGTAACGTAAGGGAAGTATAGGTGTGATGACGACGGTTTTTTTTATAAACGGAAAACAGAGAAAATGATCACTAATTTTTTTAACCAAAAATTCATACAAACGAGGCGAAACCATACAAAAAAGGCTATATAAATAAAATAGTCGATAAAACCGAATGATAAAATGTATACAAATTTATTCCGCAGTATATTCGCCGCTAGCAGTAATAGAATGTTCAATAAAATACAACAACGGTAATAACATTATCACACTACTGTATGGGTTACTGTATAAATGTGAATATATATTTAAGAAATAAAAAGTATTTTATTATATTATTTAGGGCGTCGTAGCGCAGTGGCACAAGGGTGTAATTGTGGGTTCGATTCGATCTCGAGGAAGTGAAATATTTATTTACGTTTATATTTCCATTTCTTCGCTCCGGTGACGAGGCAAAAGCGCGGAGTTGCAAGTTCTGGCACTCAACACGCAATGCCTCTAGAATACGGCAGAAAGTGGAGAACGGAGTGTTTTAACACTAGGTTCCCTCTGCCTATCCTGCTGTGTGCGGGATACAGCGTGAAGCTGATTTAATTTTATTATATTAGTGGTCGGCGGCAGCGTCGGTTCGATTCCTATTTGGTGGTCATTTGAAGCCGTTGTACAAACGTAGTTGCAGATTCGATTCCCAATTTGATCATTTCCACTATCTAAGTAAGACGAAGCACGGCGTTGAGTTCCTCCACTAAACACGGAATGTCTTATAAATATTTTGATTATAGTAATACGAATAGTTTATAGATCAATTATAGACGGTTATTATTATAAAAGTCAATTTGGTCAGATTTAGAATGGGTGTCCATATAAGTTCCACTAAGTGTCGGAGACCCCATCAAATAGTCAATTCCATTTGCCGATACAGCACCAATAACAGTTAGAGCGTGTATTATTCTAACTAGAACGCGTCTAATCTTAACTAGAAGGATTCTGTAGATCATATTAGGAAAGCTATCTTAGATAAAATATTGATGTTAAAAAAAGCTTCACTCTGTATCCCGCACATAGCAGTGTAAACAGAGAGAGTGTCTTAACACTAGGCTCCCTCTGCTTATCTTATTCGCTCTGTTCACCCTGTGTACGGAAATCAGCGTGAAGCTGATTTTTTGTATTATACACGTAACGGTTATGGGTTTAATCCTTATTTGTGGAAAGGTTAAATCCTGCTAGCAGGGTAAACGGAGAAAACCCAATGCTAAGACATTCGTTCTCTATTTTCTGTCTACCAGAACAGAAGAATGTCAATAATGTAAATACAATAATTCCCTTAAGTGGATCGAGCCTACAAGCATCATGTTTCAACAGTCAAGCTGTTCCCCTTCAATCTAAAAATTCTAACAGCAATTCAGTATAATATTTATTCTGTGACATACCAAGTTTATCCTGGAGCACGGTCTTGGTGTGGCACCTCACCAGGCAGAGGAGGAGGAAGAGTGCGACGTACGCCGCCATGCTGCCAGACCGATCACGTGCACGGCGACGTGTAGGGTCGCCACCGCATGGTTAGTTACTGGAACAAGGATTAGCATTATATATCTGTTGAAACTTGTTTAAAAGTAATTTTCTGTCTTTTGGAGTGATATGAAAGTTATTATTTTAATAATAGAAAGTATCTATTTTTAAATATTTCTTGTAAGTATACAAAGCCAGATTTGAATCCATACACATTTCCTAATGTTCTCAACTGTTAAATTATTAACATTATGAATGTGTATTTTAATTTATATAATTTTTAATTTGTAATGAAATTAGTATTTTACGCGAATCATTTCGAACTATTGAATTCATAATTAGAATTATTTACCAAATCAAATGTCATTGAAACAAATATAATTAAGGTATTTATTATTTGCCCGAGACGTAATATAAATTGTTGTTTATTGACCCTGCAAACTTTTAAGAAAATTCTGCTTAAAAACGATCCATCTTCATTAAAAACCAATACATTTTCTCAGTAACTCCAAGGCGTTAGGCGACAATTTCTTCCAACTTGATAGTTTTCCAAAATCTTTATCCCCCACATAATTTAATATCTAGCAGAGAAAAGCCTTGCCAAGTCGTTTCTACTAAATTTCAAAAAGGAATTAACCTGGTCGGCCTGGCCGGCCGGGGACTGTCGCCCGACAGATTTTATTACTGCCATGAATAAATTCCACCGGGGGACTTCCTAGCACCTCGTAAATTATAACGATGTTTTAAGCCTTCAGCTCAATTTACTGCGATGTTTTAACATGTGCCGTCCTAAACATATGCGGTAGCGGACCAGCAATGGATGATGTGGGGAGAAACGGGTAAAGTGGAACGGTACGTCAACTTGCATCGTGCGATAAGGTTTATTTACTACAGTCCGTGACGGTTTATGGCGTTTTATCTTGCCTTATCCTTTTATAAGTATCTCGAATGTGAGTCCGGTAAATTTATGTTTATTTCGATGTTTACGAGCTCATAATGTGAGATGAACTCGCTCAGGAATAGCAGATGTCTTGATAAGCCTTAACGTTTGTAGGTATGTTTAAAATTAAAATATAAAATTTACCTGCAAAGTTTTATAACGTTTTGTTATCTATGTACAAGTGACAAATAGAAGATGAATACAAAAAGGAAATGCAAACAAAATTAAAATTTTTAGGCTGTGTCGTATCTAATTTCGCGAAGCAATAAAAGTTTCTCACGTACGCCCTGACCTGAGCAACAAAAATAAATTACGAATAAATTGAGCCATGAATCAAATGGGAGCACCTGTGAATTAAATTGCGAATGTGTGAGAGACAAAAAATGCCTCATAACCGCACCCGACCTTCCTCTGATTTATTTACGGCCTTTAGACCTACTTCACCAACTACTTTTTTATGTTTTTTAATATTATCTAGGTATATAACTACTGAATACTGACTTTATTATACTGCTATAAAATGTAAAAAATCTTTGCATTTTGTTTTATCTTACAAAATGTCGTCTAAATATTGAGTTAGATATAAAAACACACACCCACCTATAAATATATGCAAGTATCTAACTTCATTTAAAACGAAAACAACAATTTACTGCGACTTCATTTACTTCTAGCACATCCCGAAATAGCATCTAAAATCCATTTATAGTATATCTGAACGGGAAAATGAATAGAATATTGAATTATTCTCCTTATTTATAAATCCTCGTTTCTCTAAGGAATTCTTAGACAAATATAGGTTTTCAATAGCAGACGATGTTTATTTCGTAGCTGGCCGTTTATTTAAAGTGCAAATGCAATTTGCTCCATCCTTTCGACTGTGTTATTCTGGCGTCGACTTGGCCCAACTATTCAGCCAACGCTTCAGCATTGTATTGTTGCAGTGTTTTACTTAATTTATAGTGCATTTCACATAGTTATTTATTTTTGTCCTTTTAGTAGAAGTTGCAAATTTTTGTTGATTATAAGTTGGTTATACATGACGAAGTGTGAGGTAGAGTTCAACTATTGAATACACAATGTTTCCAATATTAGACGGAAATTAGGGAACAGATTACCTAAAGACTAGGTTCCATTTATCTTTTTAGGGTTCCTTGCCACAAAAGGAAAAAAACCGAACCATTATAGCATTACTTTGATCTCCGTCTGTCCGTCTGTTAATATCATTTATTCTGAGATCACGTTGACATCAAGCTGAAATTAATATCAAATACATTTTGAAAAATCTAAAAATTAATTTACATTTATAGTACAGGTAAAAACTAATACAAATATTACTTAAAATTGTGGTTAGAACTTTTTAAAAATTAATAACTATAATAAATAAACATACACAGGAATAATCATATAGCAAAATAAATCAAATAAATACAATCCCGATAGAGAAATATCTCATATCTTTTTTTGGCTTACAGACGAGCTAGTGCCTAGTATTGGCTCTACAGCCGGATGTACTCTATGAAACAATTGAAAGATATGAATTATGTTTTATTTGAACTGTCTACGATGTTTATTCCTTTCATTTTGCGAATATAATTTTTAATATTGCTGTGAAGTAAAATACTGACGTAGTGCTTTTGCACTGTATCATTGTAAACGTTTGGGGTGCAGGTTCGATTCCCACTTGGGTGAAATGAAAAATTTTCATTTCTCTGCTCCGGCAAGACAGAGAGAAATTGAGTTGAATAGAATATTGAATAAGCATTATCTCGAATTCCGAATATCGGAATTTTTTTTTCTTTTAATGTTTAATATTTTATGGAATTGTTTACATAACAATATCATTAATTCAACTTTTGACTCATACAAAATAAACCCACACCTACCTTCATATTACACACATACATGTAATTAAAAAATTTGGATCCTATTTGTAAAACTACAATCAATATTAGACTTCCAATATTCTTGAAATTCCATACATAAACAAAAATACTTACTGATTCCATCGTGGCGCAGTGGCACTAGAGTGACAGTAAACGCGACGGTTGTGGGTTCGATTCCTCAATCTGGTACCAAGACAAGGCGCGACGTTAAGATCAGCAACTCGACACGCAATGCCTCGAGAATTCGACTGAAAGTGGATAACGGAATTCCCGTTATATCCCAGAAACAACGTAAACCTAAAAAAAAAAAGCAAATACTATCGGATAGCCATTTTGATTTTTATCGTGGCTTTGGAATTGCCAGCATCGCTTCTGAATTAAAATTGCTAACTAAGGCAATATACATTTTGTGTTAGTTAGCATCATAGAGACTAGAGTTTCGCTGCTATTTTATTCAAACTCTATTTCACAACGCGTTTATTATTTGCTGTTGGTTTTTATTTCTTTCTTTTTCATTCTAGTTATTGTAATAAAATGGATTTTAGGTTCATATAAAATATTGATGATTCTAGAGTTCGTGTAATAAAAAATTCTGTATGATTTTATCATTTCTATTTTATGCACTTTATTGGATAACGCGAGCAAATTTAGTTTTTTATTTTTTTACCCGAAACAACCAAGCGAGTTGAATATAGAAGATATAATACGATTAGTTTAAAATTTGTCTGATAGACTTTACCTATTTAAGATGTTCACACTTACTTACTTGGAGAGAGATAGAGACTATTGCCTGCTTAAGGAACGGAGGTCTCATATCTGCCACCGAATGAGTCATGTCTCCAAAAAATCTAGAGATTTATTTAGCTTCACGCTGTATCTCGCATATAGCAGGTTAGGCCGAGGGAACCACGTGTTAAGACACAATGCAATACACTAGACATACTTGAACTAGCGGCTTTAATACCAAATTTTGCCCCCCTTTTGAGGCATTGAACCTTAAATGTATATTTTAATTATTTTTTTCCTGTACTAGTACTACCTATTGGCTAGCTGCCAAATTTCAATTTCATTTATAAATGAATATAATGAATTGTATTTCTTTTTCGTCTTTGTTTAATGCAGTAAGGTAACTCGAACCCGCGCCTCTCTTGGACCATTTTCACATATTTCATTTTAGTTTCAAAGCTTGAAAATGTTTAACTGTTTGTGGTGGTTGTGGATTTAATTTCCGACGACGAATGGTTTTATTTTTTTATTAATTTCTATATCCGTGAAATAAAACGCAGCTTTAGGTGCCGCCTCCCAAAATAAAACATTTCAAAACTTACACACCTATACGTTTGCACTCTACTATATGCTAAAAAAGCGCGTAAAAAGGACAAAAATGTAAAAAAAATGCCTGCATATTCAAAGCTTAGTGCGACAAACGACTTGTTCATTTGTCCGCTAACGATTGTTAGCTAAAGTACACCTGCTCTCTTACTAGCACCAACAGAAATAGAGCCCTGCCTACCTTCTGTCAGTTTGAATATAGGAACCAATTAAAAATGGTCGTTTTAGGTGAAAAATAAAAGTTATTAGTTCTAAGCGTTTTAGTACAATTCTATATTACCTTTATAAATTCATCCTTCAAACATTCGTATAGATATCGTTTCATATAGTTTCACAAACAGACAAACACAATCTCAAGAGCCTTTGAAATACATAAAAAAAAAAGACTTATCTATAATATTATGTAGAAATATGTAAAAATATGTTTCCTTCAAATCATCAGTATTTAAATATGTTCTGTTCTGTTCTTTTTATTATGGCGTTCCGAGCGTGCCAGTTGAGCACAAAATGACTTTGCCAGTGTCACTTAAATATTATGTTATTTTTATAGTACGACTATAACTTAAATCTATGACCTAATAATTATTAATAGAACAATGTTAACTAAAAGTATTCATATTAGTCTGTTATTAAACATTTATAATGTATATAAAAAACATATAAGAGCCGTATAATCTATACTTTTGATGAAACATGACCTACATTTTAAATAAAGAATAAAATTGCAACGCCACTTGCTAATTTTTGTAAGCAAACGCGTGTAGTATAAAAATTAATAGGAAAAAATTGTTTTGTTCTAGTTTACAAAGATAACATATTTCTTTTACCTTTTCCCGTTTTGTAGGTTAGTCGTATCGATCTTTCATGGTGTAGTGGAAAAGCGTCTAATTGCAAACGGAATAATTCTAAGTTCAATCTTAATTTGAAAGAATGGGTTGTTTAATCGATTTTAATATATTTTTTATAGCTTTATGATGCCAATGGCGGGTTTAATGCGTAGCTTAACGCCACGATTTGTCTTCTTGCCAGAGCAAAGAAGTGTAAATTATTCATATCTCTAAATAGGAATCGAACTCACAAGCGTATCGTTTACATTCAGGCGCTGTGGCACTGCGTCTCTACGGCTTTTAACCATGATTATATTCTTATTTACTAAAAAAACTAAATAGTTCTTTTCTCCTTTAATATATGATATGCTCGGAAACCATTCTACCTATAACTCATACGGTGCGAAAGCTATCGATCACACGAAGAATGTATATGAACTATAAATATATTTACACATTTGTACATTACTCGTATATGACACCGATGAACCATCTTTCAAAATATTCGCCGAGGCCGGCGATAATCTAATAAACTTTACTACACTGATCCCTCACAAAAACTTGCTTTATTGGGAGTGTCGATGCAAAAAGGTGTCTTCCACTTATATATGTAATTAAAAAAATAGTTATTTTATATATTTTTCAGTAAGAAATCCTTACTGCCTAATTGCTCATTTGCCTATTAAAACGTATTAACATTTTAGAATGTGCTTGTCTGATCGACATGTCGTGGGTTCGATCCTCATAAGAGGAAATTAGAACATTTAATATATTAATTTCCTCGCTCTGGTAACGAGACAAAGCGCGATATTGAGTTCCGCCTCTGAACAAGCAATTACTCCAGAGTTTGGTGGATAGTGGGGAACGGAACTTAATGGAAACACAGTGTCTTAATACTAGGTTCCCTTTGCCTATCCTGCTATGTGTCCAGATAAACATAATCAAAAATTATATAAAACATACCTTTTGATTATGTTCATCTCTTCATATTTCTATAATTTCGTTGTACTGTTTCATCTATATTTTATAAATATTTAAAATAAAATAAATGTATAAAATATTATATTAATTAAGTTTTTAAACTCATTTAATTTCTGTCAGCGTCAGCGTATCAATGTAGGTGCTTTTAGAATGCACAGCACGTAGGGCACGTAAATGTGTGCTTTAATCGTTCTAAGACTTTAATGGTGCCTCCGTGATAACACTAATATTTGTATTCTTACTTACATTTGTTTTTTTTTAATTATTATTTTTATAATTAATATATATCTTGTATCATTTTGAAAAATTATAAACTTTATAGATAAAAATTTAATTATTAATTGGATTAATTCTGTCTAAAAAAAGAAAAGAATAATTTGAAGAAAATATTCAAGTGCCTATAATTACAACATGTACCTTTCCTAACTTTTATTTTTAAATTTAAATTCTCCTTTCTTATTTTTAAACTTCATAAATTTACACACATTATATTCTCCAATATCAACCAACTACTCGTGGTGTCAAGTGAACCATATCCATTTAAGGTGGGTCGGCCTTCACGTCGGCATTCTACTCGCGTCCGCATTATTAGCCTTTTTACACGCGACCCGCGCCGGGAACATAGGAAATGACTACCAAACTAATTTACCATCTAATTTTAGAATATTTTGTAAACTAATTGATGTACGAACATCAAAACGTGGAGATTTGCTAAAGTCGAGTCGAGATTTTTTTCCTTAGGAAGATCCTAACAAAGTCAACCCATTAAAGTTAAATTATTTAACAAATTATCATTTTCCTTGCCTCATAAGCTATTTTTTTAAGTTAATTTTAGATAATGTTTTTTTTTATTAATCCTCAATGAGATAGCCAGAGAGAACAAAGAGTTCAAAGGTCTCCGCATATCTCTATCGACTCGTCTACTGTTTTCAACGTTCTTCCCGTATCATTGATTCTTGGAGGTTAAGCGAGGTTTAGGTCTTGGAATCTTAAATATAGCAGCAAAGAAAAATTCTTAGCCTAGCACCAATATAAAAAGTACCTTTTTAAAAATAATAACGTCATTACAGCAGCTCTACAATAGTCAATTAGCCATGATGTTCAACATGAAGCCAACCAACTAAGTATCTTATGTGGATTATCCATCAAATGTAGTGCATTAAAAACAAGGTTAAAAGGCACTGTGGCACAGTTGATATATAAATTAATAAACAAGATAATTGTGTGTGCAAACAAAGCATTTGTTAAAAGTAAAAAGAAGTAGGGAACAGAGTTCCATTCCCACTCGGTGAAATTAATTGTTTTCATTTCCTCGTCCCGATATCACAAAGTGCGGCAGTTATTTCCACCACAATGTCCCAAAAATTAAGCAGAACATACAGTGTTAACACAAGGTTCCCTATGGCTAACCCGCTGTATGCGAAATACAGCATAAATAAACAAAAATATAACACAAATTCCCTAAAAGTGCCTCCATCCTAACAGCTGTAGGTACTTAGAATTGTTAATATTACTGAGATACATTTCCTAATTCAACTTAAAAATTCAAACGACGATTATACAATTATTTGACTTAAACAATTCATCCAATTTACAAGACAATCCTTTATCATTAAATAATAATGTATAAATTTGTTTGAAAAGAATTTAATGATCTTCCCGGCCGCGTTTCCGACTCGAACCCCGAAACTCGGCAAAGTCAAGAAAACTTTCTAGAATCTTAATTGTTTCATTTAAGTCTTTCGATTTCATTTGGTATTTCAGAGTTCCCGTCGTCTTGTGGCATTGTGATTATAAAAAAGTATTGGTTTAGTTGGAGGCTAGTGAGGTCAATTGTTGGTTCGATCCACATGGAAGGGAATTCATTGAAGAAAACAAGATACGGCGTTGAGTTCTGCAACTCAATACGTAATATCTGGAATTCATGGAATGTGAAGAACGTCATTAAAACTTACAATGTATAGGAAATTAGGAATAAATAAACTTTCCTTAGGGAATGCCATTTTAGAATTTATCGAATTTTCGGAGAAACGGTCGAACAAAATTGGATTTACTGCCTCTATACAAAAGCTTATAGTGCGCATTCTAGAAATTTTAGCTCTCAAACGTTTTCTGCATTAATTTTACTATAGTTATATTATTTAAATTGGTTATCTTATACAACACAATGAGGTTGTCATGCAGCAGCGGAACGTCTGATGTGAAGGCGTTGGTTGTGGATTCTATTTCTAATAGGGGGAATGAGTTATTTTCATATCCTCGCTTTCCAATCAAATTCTAGATATTGTATAGTGAATGGTTAATATTATGGTAACAATTCATTGCCGCTAGTCATACACACCACCTTTTGGTTTTTTAAACATTTTCCATATATTTCATAAAATTAACATACTTATAATATACATAGTATTTTATGAAATTAAATATTGTTATCATCTAAATCCATGACCAACATACATTAAGAATCTAGAAAATGCATAATAAAACATCACCAGATTTTATTCCATCTGAATAGGAATCAAAGGAAAGAACAAGATTAAAGTTTCGAGTTCAAGAATTGCAGACTGGCTTGAGATTTGCAGAATCCAGGTGGAATTTACAAGTGGGGGAGATGTGCCAAGACGCTATTGAAAATCTAACCGAGTCTACCGATACTGCGCCGCAAAAATGTTACAACTTTGCTGCTATACTCGTATATAAGTGAGTACGGATTCTGTTTGAGGTCACCAATTTATGTTTGTTATGGATTTCTTTTTATCAGAGGCATGGTTTTCATGGTATATTATACTTATTATACTTTTTATTAAAGTAATTTTAACTTTATGTGGTCAAATTGAAATATAATAACTTATGGATGACACATGATAGCAGTGAAAATACAATGTAGCCTATACTCTTACTCGATAACTGGACTATCCAACTTCACGCTGTATCCTGAATACAGGAGAGTAGGCAGAGGGAACCTAGTATTAAGATACTCTGTTCTCCACTTTCCGCAGAATTTTTTAAGCATTGGGTGTTGAGTGGCGGAGCTCACTTGCCTTGGTGCCAGAGAGAAGAAATGAAAATATTAAGGAATAATAATTCATTGACTACATTCACACCTTTGTGCCTGGTCTCTAGAAAAATAAACGTACCATATAACTAATTGATATAATCAATAGAGTGTAAACGAAGTCAAATACGACAAGCACTGTCATAATATGGAAAAAACCCTTAACTAAACGACAAAAATCCTCCTAAAGCCCGCAGTAATTGGACTGTCGATCAAAAACCAGAAATTCTGGCGGAAAAAAAAAGTTGTTCATACAATATCTTCTTTAAACATACATACATACATATTTACGTATATTTAAGTACTTAATCAAAACTTTTTAATGTAAGCAACATTAAAAATCAGTTTAAAAGGCGGCCGTCTCGAAGTATTTGCACAAATCGTTCCGGCAACAACAGAGAGGAAACTTTGATGGTCCGATCCGGGATTTTTCATCTCCCGCATAATTTGAAATTATAATTCGTTGCGAAGAAATCAAATCAAAATTCCATTTAAAGTTCGCTTTTCAATATTTATTTTGTACACAGCTGTCTGATATGGTAATGGGGGACTTGACCGCCTCTTGTTTGGGGTACGATACAAAGTCGTGGGCGTTACGAAGCTCATAAATGTTTTAAAGTTGTAAATTTATTACATTTTGCTAGTTAATTAAATGATTGTAAGTGTGCAGGTTCAATTCCTGTTTAAGGAATGATTATATTTAAAATATATTTTTCCCCATTCCTAATATGACAAGGAAATCGTAGTTATTTGTCACTTAACACATAAAGAGAAAATAGATTTACTCTTATTTTCGAACAAATATCAATGATACTCGTTAGCATTTCATTATGCATTTATTATTCTGAATATTTTACACATTTTTTTTTTAAGTTTAAGCGCCTAAGGTTTTACATTTATAACAAAAATATTTAAATTTAAACATAGTGGCATATGAAGCCGTGCTCTTGGAAACTTTCCAAGCACTTAGAGCACTTTGTCATCTTATCAGAGAGTATTTCTCAAATAGGAATCGAATCCATAGCCCTCGCGTTAACATCTAGATGCTGTGCCGGCCTCTAGAAAGCAATTCTAGTAGGAATTAGTTGAATCGTCAGCTGTTATGGTAATTGGTATCAACGTGACCGATGTCGTATCACAATTTACATGCTCCGGAAGACGTTACAGCTGGACAGATGTGCTGACACCGTCTACCATCGTGCACGGAACGATCCCCTATTCATAGATATCTACATTGAAATGGAAGGAATACAATGTATCTTTGGATATATCGGAGTCAGTTAAAAATTAGGACCAGAGGCCACAAGCGTGCAACAGTAAACGTGATGGGTTGTGAATTCGATTTCCAGGTAACGAGGTAAAGGCGATGAACTCAACATGCAACGCCTCGAGAATCCGGCGGAAAGTAAGGAACTGAGGTATCTTAATGGTAACGGAGTGTCTTAACACTTGGTTCTTGTCTTGTCTTAACACTGGTATTTTTCGAGATATTTCATGTTGAATGATTAAACTCAATGCCACGCTCGGCGGCCTTGTAACTAGGCGAGTAAATGAAAACGTACAAGTCAGACGTTTCACTGCTGCAACATAATGACCTCAATATATGTATAATAGGCGACAACTAAAAGCGAATAAATAAATTATTGAAACTATTTCCTGTTTTTCGTACAAAATTGATTATAAATAAATTATGTCTATCAAATTTTGTCCAACTACAAAGTATTGTAACGTAATTTAAAAGATAATTATGGCGCTATAAAACTGTAAACCCCCCCTATAGTTGTTTTCAATCAAATAAGAGGCAATTTCTGTATTTAAACAAACTAGGGTATTTTAATGTTAGCTATTTTATAACAATTTAGCATATATCATTTCGTAATTTCGTAACAAATTTCTTTAATTTGGTGATTATCTATTTACCAAGCCAGTCGTAGCGCAGGGGTACAAGGTGTAACTGTAAAACCGACTGGTTGTGTTCCGCCAATCATCACGCAATACCTCTAGAATTTGGCGGAAGGTGGAGAGTGGAGTGTCTTAACACTAGGCGCCCCTCTACCTACCCTGCTGTAGGTACGCGGAATACTGCGTAAAGCTGAAACACCAATAATTGAACCCAAAACAATCGTGCTATACTTTACATTAGAATTTATAATAGGAAAACAGTTGAACTAAAGTATGAAGCTATTTTAAAAACTATTTCAGATGAGCGATAAGGGGAATGGAGTGAATCCGTCGTACGCTTAGATTAAGTGACCGATAGTGAGCGTGCGTGCCTTCGATTTTACTTCTAAATAACAATAAATAACTAACGAGTTTGTATTTCCATTGAATTGGACTGAAAATCGAACTTAGTACCTATTAGGACAATATAATTGATTAAGAATTATAACATATCTTAGTGCAGTGGAACAGTATTTTAATGTAAAGCGACGGTAGTGGGTTCACTCGTCGTAGAAATAATATATTATTCATTTTTGTTCATGTCCCTACTATTTATCTGGCTAGATAAGACGCGGAGTTGAGTTATGTCACTTAACATCTCTCATAATAATGAAAGCAAAGGACGGAGTGTCTCGAGGAGTGTCGGAGGTTCTATATGTCTACATGGCCCAATAAAAATAAAAAATAAGTACGTTCAATCGATTTCCAAAAATTATAACATCTGACCTTGATGTTAATGATATGAATCAGCTTACATCATTAATTGATGAGAATACGTTAGATTTAAAAAAAAATAATTTAATATAAAAATTTCATTGAGTATTTCCTCGCTCTGGCTACAAGACAAACTGTGGCGTTGAGTTCCGCCACTCAACAAGCGTTGTTTTGAAAATTGGGCGGAAACTAACCCTGCGGACGAAAGGGTGAAGCTGCAAAAAATAATACATGACGAGAATATTTAACATCTGTTTAATGTAACTTTCATACTTCCCTCGTAACGTAACGTCCGGTAAAAAGTGTCATCTTATAAAAGTTTTGGATCCACTTAAAAATCTTGAACGCTGCAGTGAAAATTTAAACAGTATACTTCTTACTTTATTTTCTTAATATATTAGTATGAGATATAGAATTTGAAAAGTTTTAAATTTTCCCCGTCCACAGTTCCTCTAGAACTTTCAACAATATTTTATATGTATAGATTTTTAGACACAAACGGAATATCGATATTTTGGGCAGTTTAACGGTTTTCCCGAATAGTAGGTAGGTAGGTGGGTTTTGAGTTGTGGAATTCAACGCCGCAGCTTGTTTACCAGAACGAAAACATGATTTAAATATTATCATTACCCTGAGTGAGAATCTAACCCACAATCGTCGTGCTTACAGTTACAACTACACGCTGGGCCATTTTGCTTCAAAATTGGGCAAAATGTGGGCAACGGAGTATCGTAACACTAAATTCCCTTTGCCTACTCTGCTATTTGCGGAATACACCGTGAAATTGGAAAAAATAAATTAATTGGTAATAAAATTTGTCGGATACTCGAACATAATATTGTGATTAAAAATGTCAGATGCAGAGATGCCTTCAAAACATTCAGTGAAGTTCTTTCAATTTTTATTCCATAAATTAAGAGAGCGAAGCCTTCGGTTGTATAAAATATTCTGGATAGATGAGGCTGTCGTGGTGCAGGGCCACAAGGGTGTGACTGTAACGCGAAGTCTGTAGGTTCGATCCCAACTCGAGGGAATGAATTATTAATTCGAAACCCAGTCGTCGAGTTTCGCCACCCAACACGTTTCGAAAATAGCAGCTAGCAAGTTAATGAGCTCTTAATTTATTGTAAATAGAAAATAATATTAAATATACACCAGCGATCGTCCCAAATTACATTGTATCATCATCTCCATACAAAATACATCATTACGGTAATTCCGTTACTTCAAAGGAATCACGCCACTTTGACGTTCACATCTATTTGATATGTTCACTTGTGGACTAGATAAGTAAAATAAATTATGTCACGTATAAAAATCTGTTGGGAAAAAGAGTATGTTATTTGAAGGTGATTTTAAATATGGTAAAAGATGAAGTTTTTCTTTCACAGAGAACCGGGGAACCTTGTGTCAAGACAGTCCGTTCCCATTTAGACACTTCCATTCAACACTTTTCGCCGCAGACCAAGGGAATATTTAATTTTCTTAAATGGGAATCAAGCCCACAACCTGTCGAAACATTATGTGTTGGGTGGTGCCAACACGAACCCCGCGATTTGTCTTGTTGCCTGAAGGACCAAATGAACATATCTCACTTCTCTTCTGCCTCTGAACTGAAAGAAATATTTTTATATGAAAATTATCAAATATCCTAAGAATCTTTTAAATAGCCAGACAAATTGTCATATCGGGTTTTCAATACTCAAATATTCTAACAATGACTTTAATATGAATATATTTTTCTAAGAACAAAGAGCTAAGTGTCTAGATACTATATTTTTCCCCTGTATTCTAACATGGCAAAAGTAACCGAAAAGAAGAAACGGAATGTCTTAATATTAGGTTCCCAAGTTCCTTCTTCCTTACCTGCTTTTTAAAGATACAGCGAGACGCTAAGAATATTTAACCAAATTGAACCAACCATATGTTTAATGTACCATCGATATAATATACTGGCACACACATTTATTACGTTGCCACGTTATCATTCTCATACATCATCACCGTAATTCCATCTTCAAAGCGGTCGAAGCGTTACTTACATCCATTTTTTGGGTTCCGTTGTTCGTAAGAAAAAAAAATGGAACCCCTATAGGATCACTTTGTTAGCCGTCTGTCAAGATCATTTATCTTAGGTTTGCTTAGGTATCAAACTAAAATTAATGTAAAATATGTAAAGTCTAATGAATGTATTTAGCGTATAAAAAAATTAAGCTTTTAATTCAAAAGATATAAGCGTGTATGCATCGTTTTTGCTGCATTTAATCAATACCTATAAGGTACCTTCCGGGGACCTAAAATTATGAAATTTTCAAGATATTTACAAAGTTACATACAAAATGAGTGTACACGTTCCCGTTGACTTATATCTATATCACGTTACGCATAAAATTAGTACGGAACTCTTGGTGAGCGAGACCAACTCGCACTTGACCGGTTTTTTATGTATACTCGCAAATCAGATAATCTAAATTGGTTTTTACACGTAAACTCAATTTTGACGTGTATCGGCTTCAGATAAATTGACTAGATACAGCGCGTGGAGCGCGAAGTGTTCAAGATCACCTCGATCCACGCGAACTGTCGAAGCCTTAAGTAAGGCTTTCGATTAAAGCACAATTTAGTTTCGATAGGTGCCATAAAATGTTATGGCCTCCATTTTCTTAATAAAGTTGTTGTTAGGTTTTTTATTATTCAATTTTAGTAGACAACATTGGTAATGATTTGATAAGCCGTCGTGGCTCAGCGGTATAGCGTGTGAATGTAAATGCGACGGTTGTGGGTTCAATTCTCACTAATTAGGACGGAGATTATTTTGGTAAATTAAAAAATAACTTTATTTAATACATAGATTTTCTCGTACAATAATATAAGAGGACTAAGGGGAATCGAAGTATTTTTATTTCTTAATGCTAATCACAAAACATACGTTGTCTCTTAACTTAGACAGTGTCTTGGGAACCAAATGGCATAACACTAGTTTCTCTCTGCCTGCATGCGGGGAACAGAGAGTAGCTAATAAAAAAAGAACACTAACCATAACATTAGTATCAAACGTACATTCAAAGCAACCTATCCAAATACACGAAGGCCGCCGTCCACCTCCAGCCGTGAGTTATATAAAAAGATCAATACGAATCGCCAATGTGTTACGCACTAAATTACTTCAGATTTGGGCCAAACCTTTTTTGTTAGGTCAACGGTAGGTGCGAACCCATTCAATATTCTGCCACTCACCGTCCGGAATCTAGTGTCCTTTATGGTTGATAAGTTCACTAAGTAATCCTAGATCCTCAATTCTATCTGTATAACAGCCATATTGAAATACAAGTGGTTTGATTATACTTTCTTTATTTTTGTTTCTCTAGCTTCACGCTGTATCCTGCACATGGCAGGGTAGGCAGAGGAAACATGAAAATATTAAATATGTCATTTCCCCGAGTGAGTATCGAACCCACAACCGCTGTGTTTATTCATGCGTTCCTTCTTATGTCCATGTACTACAATGGCCAATACTTTACTTTTAGATTATACTTTGGTTTGTACTTTTGCTTACCTTAGCTTTTGGCTTTCGTAAAATATCACTTTTCTATATGTTATAGCAAAAAAGTTATTTTTACATCAATTTCAACATTATCGAAACATTATCAAGAAATCTAGATCTGATATTGTTTTATTTCGCTTTAAATATTTTTAATGTAATTTTTACAGTATGTGTGGTAGACAGGGTTTAAATAAATAATTTTATTGTACATTTTTCGCTCATTTCTAAATTAAAATAATAAAAATCAGGATATTATTAACACAAGCTCGCATTGGAAGAAACACGCATGAAACAACAAAAAAAAATAGGTTAAATTAATATAAATTTCTCTAACTTAATGATAAGAAAATTACATCGAAAGAGACCAAAATTCCCTTCAAATAACATAATTCAAGATTAAAAAGCTATACAAACAGCTTACGCACACTCAATGAGCTCGCGCCCCGAACCAATCAGAATTTGTTAAATTAAACACGTCCTCAAAAAATAATTGACCGTATCTAATTCGTCTATACCTGTCTGTGCCCCAAATTTGGGGGGCTTGAAACTTTAATGTCTTCGAGGTTTACAAATGATATTGAAACGTGATTCTCGTAGATGAAAACCGTTGGTGACAAATTATTATTTCTTTCTCTTTTTATACGATACGTAAGTCAATGTGATGGAAGTGGGAAGGAAAACGGATAAATTTTGTTTTGCGTTCTGTTTCCGATATTTCTTCCGAATACGCTGCAATTTATTTTGCCATAGCGGAGAAATGAGAATATTTCACCCAGAGAGAATCGAACCCACAGCTATCGCGATGACAGTCACTCTACCATGATGATTTTTCATACTATTTGACTCCTACACTGGACTGACCTCGTTTTTTATAAGTTACCTAAAAAAATTCTAAAATTATACCACACTTAACGCATTCAAGAGAATGCTAACTCATCGTTGTTGAAATTTACTTAAATGAATCGTATTTAATACGTATTATCTGAAATAAGGCAACGTGACAACGTGACAACCATCCAATTAATAGAGAAGCCTTACAATCATTAGATAGTATTTATTTCGTTTGTTATTGAAGCCACATTAAGAATTAGTATTGATACGTTTGCTTAATTGTTATTGATGTGGCGTTGAGTTTCGCCGCGCAACACGCAATGCCTCGGGACTTTGGCGGAAGGCAGACAATGGGGGGCGGAAGTGTCTTATTGGGTACGTAGTGTCTTAACACTAGGTTCCCTTTGCCTACCTCTGGCATGTAGGTAAGCTAGGGACTGTAGGGGAGCACTAAGTGAATATTTTTTAAAATTTCTACGAAAAAGGTTTTTTTATTTTAAGACATCCACGTAAATAAAGTTACAGGTGACGACTAGTATTATTATAAGTACTGACCTAGCTGGGATTTGAATTGACAACTATCGCACTTACATGAATACGTATATTATAATGTACAACATTTAATTTCAATACAGTTTAATACTCAACTACCAACCAACCAACTTCTTGAGAAAAAATATATCAAAAACCCTCGTGGAAACCACTTCTGGTAATCATACTAGCAGCATCTATCAAACAGAGTGCCCGTCGCCATCACGCACACATTTAGATTGTAAATCGGCATTTCCCTTGTTTTTACCAAACATCCATACAAATTTATTCACCGTCGAAAAACCGGGATCGATCCGGGATGGGATATTAAAAAACCATATTACTTCGGGGACACGTAATGACGTGTTCAGTGATGCATGAGCATTACTTATATTATATTATTTTATGTTGTAAGAAATATATTTCATAATTTTTCTTTTCATTCTTATATTTTTGTTAGGAAAAATAATGTTAAGTAACAATCATTTTCTTAGGATTATTTATGCAGAGTTGGGGCAATATTTTGTATATTATTATTGAGGTTATAATGGCACAGTGCGACAGCTCTTAACTGTACACAGTGGTTTTAAGTTCAAATCTACCCGGAAGAATTATAATTATATTGAAACGCGACGGCTGTGACTTCAATTCTCAAGCGAAGAAAATTAATATTTAATATCTTCATTTCCTCGCCCTAGTAACGAGGCAAAGCACTGCGTTGAGTTCCGTCACTCAACACGCAATCCCTTGTGAATTAGGCGGAAAGTAGAGAATGGAAATGGTCTTATCTCTAGGTTCCTAAGTTCCTTTTGCCTACCCTTACTATAGGTATGTGAGATACAAGGTGAAGCTAAAAGAAATCTGTTTCAAATAAGCTAAGATACACTTTATAAATTACATTAAACAAATTAAAACACCTCTGCAGCAAAGAGATAGGAGTGAAATGCGCCGCCAAATTATTCCCTACTAAAGTTAAACGTTAAAAGAAAGAATTAAGTTACCGAAATGCTTAACCTGGACTTCCAGAGCACTTGCGATACTACGTTCATGTTATATCACACAATTTTCTCTTCAACTTTCTGCTTTTCACTGCATGGTAAGCTAGGCAGAGGGAACGCATAGTTAAAACATTCCTTTCTTCATATTCTGTCAAATGCTGCTAAAAACGTGAAGCTTAAAACGGGTAACCATTGCGTTTCATTAATTAAAATAATCACCAACATTATAAATATGCGAAGAGCTGAAGATCGAGCTCAGTGGCGTGCCATTGGAGAGGCCTATGTCCAGCAGTGGACGAGGACAGGCTGATGATGATGATGATGATGATGATTATAAATATTTCTAAGTATTATTTTTACACATATAGCGCTATACATTCAGTGGAAATTCAAACAACCAAATTCTTTATATATCTACATACATAACTGTGGCCAACGAATCGGAACTTTTAGGCGATAAAACTTTTTATTCCACCTGCATAAATTGAGACACACTCCGTAATCCGCCAAGTGAAATTAAATAAGTTTTTGTTAAGCTTCTGCTTCTTTATCGCTATGTAAATGCTGTCGCATTGCTGGTGTGGTGGTTTTTTTATGTGGGTTTCTGTGTTTAAAGGACTTTGTGGTTTTTAGTAGAGTAGGCAGAGGGAACCTAGTGTTAAGAACGTTAAGAACTTTGTTCCCCACCTTCCACCGTATTTTCCAGACATTGCGGGTTGAGTGATGGAACTCAGCGTCGCGCTTATTATTGTCACCAGAGCTGGAAACCAAAAATATGAAATAATTAATTTCCTAAAGTGTGAATCACACACGCTGTACTGTTACGTCTAAACGACCTTTATTCTATCTTTATTTAGTTTCTATTATATGTCTGACAAACTAATATTCAAAAAAATTTGAATGGAACCTCCACGCAGAAATTAACTATTTTGATTTCCGCGTTCTATTAATCGCTGCGTTGAGTTCCGCACCTTCGCACTCAATATCTCGAAAATTATGCAGAAAAGGAAGAAAGAAGTGTTCTAGCACTAGTTGCTTCTATGTACAAGATATAGCGTGAAGCTAAAAAAATATTTTTTTATTAAATTTACTGTAGGTACTATTTACAAAGGTTCATGTATTTGACAGTTGAAACCATATTACTACCACATACGTATGCTAAAATAATTCAAATGTTCAAAAAAATATTTGAAACTGCAAAAACTACCTACGGTCGTAACATCACATCATATCTAACACTTTCAAAAAAGATTTCAAACAAGAAACAATCACCTATTCCAATAATTTTCCTATACATTGATTGTCTTTTTGGTCTATTTAAATGAAATTAGCATAAAAAAACCAATGTATTTCAAATACAGGGAAAGCGTAGAAGTTTTTTATATGTGGATATATAAGGTAGTAGCGAGGCATGCCCTACATTCAAGACCGACATTGGTGACCCAGCATTTAAAATTTCTCCGCTGTAAAAGTATGGAATATAAAAGAAAATATTGTTTTGAATCGTTAAAGTTTTGATTATTATTATATAACTTTTCAGTTATTTTACTTTTAATATTTGTATTAATAAAATCAATTTTGTTATAATTTTCTTCATTCACCTGCAGCTAAGTTACGTATTTTAAAAGAAATAACGTAAACAACGTTTAATTTCGTATATATATCCATTTAGATACCCTGCAGTGGAAAAGTACCTGATTGTAAGCAATTAGGTCATGAATTCTTTTCCCATTTGGGGTATGTATTTAAATTTCGTTTATTTTCCACTAACCAAATAATAGTTTAAAAACAAATTAGCTTCTCCTGCCCAACTATAGCGGAAATAGCTAGCTAAAAACAATAATTCAAAGCGTTTTAGGATAGCACTTTATGGCAATATACCAATGATTTATATAAGAAAGTTTTATTAAAACGCTTGTAACTGCATACGAAAAGTGACCCTTTCAATACCTTTAGGGGTCGTCGGGTGAATTGCGCGAAGTAACACGATATATCAAATATATGATGGCCTTACTCGGACTACCTTATAACTTATTCAACGGGTCTTGATTCTTGCCTGTAACCCGCCTAAATATGATAGAAGGTAATAATAGCATTATTGTAATATTTTTACTATCTTCTGTATTTTGTATGATAGGCAAGTCTAGTGCAGAGTTACTACGATGTGGACTATTAAGAATTTTAATAGACAAAGGAAATTCTAGTGTTGAAATATTTCGTGTTTCACGCTTCACCCAATTTCTACGTTAAGTTGCGAAACTCAACGCCGCGTTTATATGTTACCAGAGCCATATATTGAATTCCCCGAGTGGGAATCGAACCCCCATCACATAGCCCCATCACAGTCGCTTTCCCGTTACGCCACAACAGCCTTTATTAGTTGTTACAAAAAATTTACAAAAGAAAATTGTTTCGCAATTTCGTATCAACAAAATAGCATCCCACAAAGAAAATTCATTTGGGCGTCCGCATGACAGGATAAAAAATAATAATTGCAATATTCCAGCTAAATTCATACGGAACGAACACCTGTAATTGTCAGGTGACAATTCGCATTCATCTCGGCCCGATATTAAAAACCGCCGACGTGAATTTATGCGGAAAGGGCCAGTGAATACCTCTCGGAATCTAAAATTCACATTAAAAATCACTAGAAACTGGCTTTTTGATGTCTAATATCTAACACGGAATTGTTAATGTGTCTGATTTTAAAAGCGACGGTTGTGGGTTCGATTCTTACTTGCGTTAGTGAATTATTTTCATATCGCTTTAGCTCTATACGCAATGTCTTAAAAATGAGGTGTGTGGGGAACCTAGAGTGTTAAGACACTTCGTCTTAGCACTAGGTTCCCTTTGCCTACCTTGTTATATGCGGAATCAGTGTTAGCGTGAGCTTAAGTACGGTCTTGTAATTTATATATTTACTATGTATATTATATAGGTGACGTTTTTCGGCATTTCTACACCAGAGCGAACAAATGAAGATACTAAATATCGCATTTCCTCGAGAGGGAATCGAACCCACAACCTGTCGTTGTCGTTTACAGTCACTCTTTACATACACGTACATAAGATAATTACTTAACCAAACAATAAATAAATATATCAAAAAATAACATAGGTATATTAAGTAGTTGAGGAAGTTATAAGAAGTTATGCGAGTTCGTAAACATGTTTAATATTTTGTTTGAATATTTTACCGCTAACTTCTACGTTCTATTGTAGTGTTTTGTACAATATGGACATACGCGAATGATGTAGTAAATTGTATGATATATTGTAAATTTATTATTTTTGAGCTTAACGTATCGGACGAGCTGTATTCGGAATGAAACAGAGGGAATTCAGTTTTTTTTATGGTTCCGTAACGTAAAAAGGTAAAAACGGAACCCTAGATGATAACTTTGTTTTCGGTCTGTATGTCTGTCAAAACTATTTTTGTAAAGATTGCGTAGAGATATCAAGCTGAAATTAATATTAAATACTGCAAAGATTTTATATACATAAAAAAAAATAATTATAAAACTTTTATTTGTCGTTCTTTTGGTACGAAATAAGTGCATATGCCCCCAAATTTAAGTTTGTCAACTTAAGTTTGTCGTTAACCTACAATCGTGAAATTAGCACGGAAGCCTCGGTGTGCGAATTCGACTCGCACTTAACTGGCTTTTTTTATTTTTCTTTTAGCTTGTTGAGTGTCCCACACATATCAGGACAAGCATAGAGAACCTGGTGTTAAGATAATCTACTCAAAAGAATTAATTTTCAAGGACAATCCACTTTTTTTCTACCAGAGTGGGAAATGATTCAAGACCATGTTTACAGTCACTATACACGATGCCCTTTTAATAATAAAAAAATACAAATGAACTGTTACAAAACACTAATTAATGACCTCGTAATAATTTTACTTGAAGTTTTATGCTTTCAATAAGTTTTAGTGAGAATATAGCAGCTGGAAAAAGTTACGCTTTTCGTCGAACGTTATTTCTCACAGTGGAGTTCGTTGTACTAAAAATTCATTTCGAATTTTGAGTTGTCTAGATTCTAAAATTATTTTAAGTGACTTAGATATCAGTGTCAATGTCAGTGACAATGTCTGATTAAGCGCATAGGTTCAATTTTCAATCAGAAAATCGAATTATTTCTTTCTTTTATTTCCCTGTAATCGATTTTACCCTCTCTCGTTCTCGTCTCATCGTCGTCGACATTAAGTTCTCTTTGCTAACCCTTACGGGAAAGATAATAAAAAATTGAAAGAGAAGAAACTAATTAGCATTCCATGGATTTACTCTTTCAGTCCTATAGCTTTGCAGTCGAAGTAATACATAGGACATTACAGCTCGCCTCCGCTGTCACAATTCAAAACAGTTTCCACCTTCGAAGAACGTTCTAGAATGGAACTGATGATAGTACTTGACAGGCTGAGATGTCTTAGCACTCTCGTCCTTTTATACCTTCATATATATTATGGAGTTCTGCATTCTAGAACGAACTTCGAAAGCGGCAATTCGCTCTTGCTATCATAATGATTACCTTCAAATGTCATATTTCTAGTCAGTTGGTAAGTTCTAAGAATTTGTTAAGTATTAAAAAAATACGCGAGTTACGTACTTAGCGTGGAAGACAAAAATAACTCATTGATAAGATACTCTGTTTTTCTTTGAACTATAACATGGTATGGCTAAGCTGGCATTAGCTTTAACAAGGGCATAGTAAGAAAGCTACCTGTTCTCTCGAAAGTCCCAAACAAACATTGGCTTGAACAAATAAAAAAAGGTTTTAAAGATAGATTTAGAATTCGATTTCCCGATGAACCTATGATTTTGATTAGCAAATTCTAATACTTGCTTAAACTATGAAAAAAATAATATATTAGTATAAATATTATACAAGAAGTATTTTGGTTCGCTTCACACTGTCTCGGCAGAGTTCCCTCTGCCTGGGCACCTAGTGATAAGATACTCGTACTTCGTTCACATACACTCGTATGTGAACGTTGAGACACGTCACTCGAACGAAGAGACACTTCCGTTCCCCACTTTCCGCCGAATTCTTGAAACATTGCATGTTGAGCTGCGGAACTCAATACCGTGTTCTCCTGTCCCCAAACGGCAAAAAGAAAATAATTTATCACCCTGCGTGAGAATCGAACCTACAACCGCCTCGTACAACAGACTTCACCTAAGACAACTAACAAATATGTTTAACGAAACATAAATTGATACACGAAGCGTTTCCACGACGAGAGGGGCTTGTTAGTCGTGAGATAAACCGGCCCCTTATTGAATTAATTGCGCACATTTACAACACTGTATGGGTACAATTTGTTTAGCAAATGAAAAAGAGCACGCATCCCGAAAAGAATGTTTGTTCTTAAATATGAAAGGATATTGTATTTATTATCGGTTTATTATTAAAACGTTTGATTATAAATGTGACGGTTGTGGATTCGATTTCTACTCGAAGGTTTATTTTTTTTAGGGTTCGGTAGCTCAAAAGGTAGCTCTTTTTACTTTTCTTGATAAATTGTGGATACAACGTGAAGCTAAAGTAAGAATCGTAGTGATTCCACTTGACCGCATCAAATTAAAAGAAAAATAATACATTAAAATATATTAGCTTAAAATACAGAAGTCCATTAGTAAAGAAAGTAATTGATAAATTGAATTTATTATCAACTAATAACATTCGTTTCTACCCTTTTTAGGATTCCGTAGCCAAATGTCACAGGAATGGAATGGAATGTCGTAGCCTTTTAATTATATACTCGAGAATAGAGAATTTCACTAGTTACGTCTGAAGAATTGAACGGCTTAGATCCTGTCATTAGACCAGCTTAGTAATAGTGTACATTAATTAAATTACATATTTATGATTACCAGGTTTCACAATGATCCAAATTAAAACAAAGGGGTCTAGTAAAGTTTTTTATATATACTCGTATCTTATATATTTTATTACATAGTTATAAATCAGCTAAAGAAAAGAGAGTTAAAGCAAAATTAGCACTTTTTCGTGACAGTAAATAAGTCTGATATAGATAATCTATGTTTGCTATTACGGAACCCATCATTGTCCAACACGTACTTGACCACTTTTTTCAATTAATTGACCTTTTTCATGGCGATAGGACATCCTCGTTTAATGTACGCAAAAAATATATTTCTAAAAGGCCAACTGAGTTGAGAGTATTTCGAATTATTTATTTAAGCTTCCTCGCTCGAAATTAGTGGAAAATATATTTTGTGCTTTATTTGTGCTTTTAATTTAGTACGTATTTTTCATATATTTAAATTGTGTTTAACACTTTACTGGTTTTTTTAAACCTGAAAATCTTATAATTATCTCCTCCATTTAAAATAAGGTACTAAGCACTTTTATATAGGATACAGCGTGAATCTAAAAAAATATTCTTACTTAAGTTTAGGTTTAAAAAAATTAAGAAAAAGAAAGAAGAAATAACATAATATAACTCCATGTCCAAACCCATAATACATACACACAAAAAACAAGTTTCAATCCACAGCATCCCCACTTGTCAGTGTATGATTGATTTTTACAACCTTTCCTTTATTTGGAGTCGTGGAAAGATATTTTCGCGATGAACTCACGCGTGATACATAACTTCGATCAATTTTCGCTCGCTCGTGAACTTTGCTGGAACATTCTTTTCTGTAGAATGGGATATATTTATTGTCGACCATTCTCCATATGTGCTGGCCTTGTCGAATGTTCTATTTTTTAATCAATGAAAGGTAGCCCGCAATTTCTTTTAAGTGGAATGTAAAATTTTAAATCTTGTTTGTCCTTTTTCTCATGGAGATTCCAAGAATTTGTCTCTTAGGAGGACTCCAGTATCCCATACACTGCCCAAGAAACCTACATCCAGTAATTCCAGCTATCAGTAACGACAAAGTCATAAGTAAAGGTGGATAAGTTAAAATAAAAGAATAATCAAGTAAAAAAAAACTGCCCCAATTCAAAAATTAAAAGGCAAAACAACAACTGCTATACGAAAATTTATTCCATCAAGCGTACACCTTATACAACTCCATGTTACACAGAAGAATCCCTCAAAATTAGGTCACGCGACACAAAATCCCCGTTTTAACATAGAGATTAAGAAACTTTGTACATTAACGGAAATTATTTATTACTCGTATGAAAAGCTCCGCATCTCAAACTTTGGAAGTTCAAATGTGTTCATATTAATATTATAAACATCTATTAACACGATATGATGATGTTTTCGCGTGTTTCAGTGCAAATAAGCTTATTAATAATGGGCGGTCATTAGGCATAGCTAGTTTCAAGGACGAGTTTAATTACTTTGATTATATCATTTATTTGAAGGCGTTTCTTACGCTTTAAGACAAGTGCTTGTATTAGGTTTTCTATCTTTATCTATCTCTGAATAATATAAAGCTGAAAAAATTGTTTGGTTGTATTCTAAAATTTCATGAACTAATTGTTCGAGTTCGAGTGAAAGAACACTATAGATTAGAACCATCTCGATAATCGTTACAATATACCTTTACTTGGCGTAAAAGTTCCGCCCTGGGGCACTCAAAATATTTCATGTATCATGAACAACTCTTAAAGGTTAACGTCTGACCACGACGATTTGTTGATGACGATGACTGACGGAAAAAGACTAGAATTTATTAAATATTATATAATTTTTTTATTTCTCTTACATCAGAGGAGGCGAAGAAGTGCCTAGTGTTATACAATTTGCTTACGAATATTTTAGAAATATGGTGTGATGGGAAGTGAAACTCAACATCGCCCTTGCTTCTAGTTAATAATTAGTAATTATACTGAAAAAAATCAATTTTATGTAAATATGAACATAATTCCAAATGAAAATTGAACCTACAACCGACGCATATATAGTCAAAATATTTCAACGGCACCATGATGGCTTTTACGTGAATTATATTATTTACGAAAGTTAAACAGCTAATACAAGATTATACCTTTTAGCTTTTATATAGTACTTAACTATATCCTATTCCTTTGTTGCATGTTCTAGGCTTAATACTGGAGGCATAATAGCCTAAATCTGAAGCTGATAGTCACATTAAAGCCATTTCACTTAGAAATGACTCACTATAAATTATTATATTAACAACAATAAAAGTTAGAAACGAAATATGTTATTGCGAACAGTGTCTTAACACTAGGTTCCCAGGTTCCCCCTACCTACCCTGCTATTATTACATTTAAATTATTTTATATCATACATACACACATACATATGTAGGTACATACATACAAATAAGCAAAGTGAACCATTAGTTAAGTTAACAATAAATTTAACTAAACGAGTTCATTACTTTACACCTAAATTAACCATATTTAGGGGTCACTGTGATTAAGATATTTTATTACGGACACGAATTGCAAACGTCGACTTTAGGACAAGAATTATGTTATGTGGAAATATTACATTTATATATTAGTTTTATCTAGAATTGAGGGGTCGGGGGTTGAAATATTATTTGGAGTAAAATTAAATTAATATTTTGTACTCGTTAGATAAAGTGAAAAACACTTATTATTACAATTTAAAAATTAAAATATAATTTTCACCTGAATTATTAATAAGCATAACAGAACTAGAGATCTCCTTGACACACAGCATCGATGATACTGGAGAAAAGGCATGTATGAAGAGTTTGTTGACAGCAAACGAGACGAAAGCTATTGTCCATTCTCTCTGGCTACCCCGTTACAGATAAAGAGTGAAGAAAAAAACATATACATATTTAAGTCAGTGATAAAATGAACGTTTCGAACAACAAATGAAATAGTTTTTTTTATTTGTTGTTTCAACACGCAATGCCTCCAGAATTCGTCAGAAAGTGGGGAACGGAGTGTCTTAACTAGGTTCCCTCTGCCTACCCTGCTGTGTGCGGGATACAGCGTGAAGCTGAAAAAAAAAATTGATTGAAAAGGTAAAAATTTAATTAAATCAAATATATTCCATGTATGTGTATATACGTAAACAAATAAAGTGATAAGATTAAAATACTTTTCCCCATATGTCAGTATATCGAACACATGTGGACCTTTAATGGAGCCCAAGCATTGTCATTAAAAAAGGGTCGATATAATAGGGCGGACCCTTTTGTAAAGGCATAGCGGAATAGGAGCATAAGATATACCCAATACCCGTGTAGGAGACAGTGATCTACTCTTTTACTATCTATATCTTTGATGTATACTAATATTATAAAGCTGAAGATTGTGTTTGGTTGACCGCGCAAATCTCATGAAGTATTGAAAGACGTTAGTATTAAGAAATTTCGCTCCGCACTTTCGAGACACTTCTTGTCGAGACGTTGAGTGTTTAATGGTGAACCCCAACCCAACGTTCCATCCTTCCTCCTAGTGAGAATTGAACCTACAGCCATCACATTTACAACCAGAAGCTGTAGCAATGCGCCATGATGGTTTATTCGAAAGTAACATTTATTAAAGTAAAATTATTATATATTACAGGTATCTCGAATGAAACATACTCTACCTAAATTCTCAAATTAATATTTTGATACAAATTCTTGCATGAAATGTAATACGAGTGACCTTATACAGGTCATGTGAGGAATAATCGACAGAAGACCTCAATCAAAGTGTCGATATAATAGTACTTGATACATTTACAGTACATCATTTAGTTCCAGAATATCATCAGGGGCTGTCGTGCTAAAATGGCTTAGCGTCTAAGCAAGCATTAAGGAAGCAATTGCAAGTTCGATGCCCACTTTCGGCTGCGCTTATTTTCATTTCCTTGTCTAGTAAGGAAAAACCACACGGCGTTGGGTTCCGCTATTCATTACGCAACGTTTAAAATTGGGAGTAAATGAGAAACTGAATTTAACACTAATTTCTGCCCTGCCTACTTTGCAACATACGGTATCTTTGTCTTCTTACCAGTACCATAAGCGAGAAACATTTTCCCTTTGAATGAGAATCGAATACACAACCGCCGTACCATTGATCCATTATGAGTTTTCTACAAAATGAAAATAAAATTCAACTTTAAATTGTATCTCTCAATATCTATTACAAAACCAACTCATTTGATCTATTAACAAGCTGGAGGAAGCTCTACTTTACAGCAATTATCTCTTGACTCAGATTAACTGTAACAAGCGCCAAGTAATCAATTAAATTGAACTTTTGTACGTTCGTTGTTGCCTTTAACTAATATTGAGTAGTGTTTTTATACTTTTTAGAGTGTTATTTCACATTTAGAGAAGTAAAATACTTTTTAGAAAAGGTATAAAATTTTGCAGTGTTGTGTTCCGCCACTCGCAATACCTCGAATATTGGGCTAAAAGTGAAGAGTGAAATATCTTAGCACTGGGTTTCCTCTGCCTACCCTGTTATATGTATGTGGGATACAGCGTAAAACTAAAAGAGATTTTTGTTTGAAGATAACGATTTTTAGGTACTTAAATTTTAAAGCAGCTAATATAAATTATATTCGACTCTTTATAAGTAATGTTATACTAATTCTATGGCTTTGAGGTATAGTATCTGATAAACGTGATGGTTGGGGGTTCGATCCCCCCTCGAAGGTATGAATAATTTTCATTTCCTTTGGTAACAAGACTAGGAGACGAAGTTAGACATCGCTCACCACTGTCTTCGAGACACAATGTCTCGAAAGTTTGGCCGAAAGTGGGAAATTGGATATACTAGTGGGAATACTAGAAAACCCTCCACCGGTGACGCCAAGAATGTTTTGGAATTAATCAGAGTTGCGTGAAAAGTGGCAAAGGGAGTGTCCTAACACTCTAGATTCCCTCTATTTACCCTCCTATTAGCAGAATACAGCTACACAATAAATAGAATTTCTGTAAAATTCCTCACAACGATTAATATCAAAGACGCGTACCTCAATTTGTAGAGCGATGTAATCGTAACGTATTGTTTCCGCACACAAAGGATATTCCAGCGTGCCTCTTAAAGTAATTAAAAGTTAAGGTTTCACGATTTTAGTGTTACAATAGTATAGAAAGATGCTATTATTGTATTATTTTTTCGTTATTTCTGTTCTGTTCTTTTATTGTCATTTTGCCAATGTCACGTTGTATGGACAATATATGAAAGAGGTTGTATTTTAAAATAAAGATAATGTTACACAATAAGAGAAGGGATGCTAACAGGGTAGTCAGAGAGAAACGCTACGGTCTGTGCAAACCTCTTTCGCCTCGTTCACTGTCATTAACCTCTTCATACATGCCGTCCGGGGGGTCCTCATAATTTTTACGTGACCTTCCTCCAGTATCTTTGATAATGTGTTTTCGAAGATCAGCCGAAGGGAGTCGTAGGCGGAGACCCCTGTCTCTCTTACCGCTCATTTTTCCTTCATATTATTTTTTTGCCATTCTTACATCGCTCACCGTTTGACGTGTTATAAAATCGCAATTTGAGAAATGGCGCATTGCGTACTGAGTGGCGGAACTTAACGCTGGCTTGTTACCCAAACGATTAAATGAAAATAATTCATTCCCCCAAGTGAAACCCGAAACCACCATGTTTATAGGCAGAAATTGTGTCGCTGTGCACCTCAAAAATTATTTCACTCAAACGATTTATAAAATAACTAATTAATTATTTGAAACCATGACTTATTACTCGAAAATTGGACTGAAATATAAAATAAAAAAAACATAATTATGAAACAAGCAATATTCATAATAAATTGAATGTGACAAAATATTTAATATATATTCTTTATCACGATGCAGTCCTATCACGGCGGGAACACATCACTGTCATATCACATCACGATTCGTGATAAGTGACGTGGCAAGTCGATTTATCAACATTTTAAATACACGCTATTGTTGAAAAATTAAAAGTTATTGTTGTGTTGACCTAAAAATGTATAAATGAAGGTTTGTTTTAATATTCCACTGCTATTCATAGACTATCGAAAGCAATTTTTGTAACTTCACGCTGTATCACGTATATCAGGGTAGGCTGATGGAATCTAATGTTTCTCTGCTCTGGTGACGAAGCAAAAGCGCGGCGTTGAGATCCGCCACTCAACATGCAATGCCTCCAAAAATTCGGGGAACGGAGAATCTTAACTTGTTAATTAATTGTTCATTTTGTTACCAGAGCGAGTAAATGAAAATAACGCTTTTCTCCAAGTTTGTGTTGACAACTGTCACGATTACAGTCGCACGCTGCTGCGCCTCTACCACCTATTTATATTAAACTAGGGGATGCGCCCAGCTTCGCTTGCTTATTTAGGGGTGAATTCTAATAAACCACGAAACATGTGTTTTATGAAATATTTTTAAGAGTCTAAATTTCAAATTTTATAAAAATCGGTGCCAATTTTAATATTTTTCCATACAAACTTTCAACCCCTATTTCTCCCCTTTAGGGTTAAAATTTTTCTAAATCCCTTCTTAGTGGATGTCCAGATTACGAAAGTAAACATCTGTCCAAATTTCACGTTTCTACGCACAGCGGTTACGGCTGTGCGTGCGTCTTACCTCAGTCAGTGAGGCAAGTCCTTTTATATATATAGATGAAGGGAAGTTTTGTATAAAAATATTAAAATTTTAGATTTGAACCTGTAGCCTCTTAGGTCATAAGTAAAAATGCATTAGCTTTTTTACCACGTCCCACAAAAGTCAGTCTAACTAGTAACTAGTGTAATTAGTTGAATTTTAAATGAAAAACCTTACATCACACAAAAGGCTTCATAAAAGTAAAAGAAAGGAAAGTATGTCATATCATATGGACTTTTTTAAGTAATCTTTTCTTTTTTTATTTGGAAGTATTATTATACACTTTGAATTATAAAGAATTCTGAATTTTTATATTTTAATTCTGATATGTTATTTAATCTGATATCCGAATTTGCATTCTTATATTTTGAAATACGAGTACATCCAATCCTTAGCTAAATAGTCCGTTCACATCTCACACGCAGCATAGCCTCCAGAATTTAGCGGAAAGTAGGGAACGGAAGTGTCACAAGAGGAACGGTGTGTCTTCTCTGGTCTTATCATTACCATAACTAATGATTTTTATTTAATGAACTAAACATTTTTTTATTTAAATAATTCGAAAATCTACTTATCAAAGTACACACAGTGTTAAACCACTAAAAGCTTTCAACAAAACAATAAACCACTATTTTCCCCTACAAATTCGAAGCCGTGACCAGCGACTAACATTCGTAAACCCATGTAATCCTCATCTCTCCAAGACTACAGTCCTCATAGAGATGTTTCGTAAAACGACAAGTAGTTAACGTAAATAGAGATTACAAACGCCACTACTGCGACAGCTATCGCAATGGAATTGTAACTGGTGGGGGATAGAATTTAATGTAATGAAAATTTTACAGTACAATTGTTATTAGACTTGTGGGTTTACGCGGTGTTATTTCTTTTTTTCTAGCTTCACGCTTTTTTCCTGCACGTAACAGTAACGGTAGGCAGAGGGAACCTGGGAACCTATTGTTAAGATACACCGTTCCCATTAAGACATTTTTAAACTAATTGTTAATTAAATATGTATGTTATTTTTAAAATAATCTATTTAAAGAAGCCGTAGTAGTTATGGGTTCGATCGCTACTCGAAGGCATGAATTATTTTCATTTCCTTGCTCTGTCAAGACTAAACGCGGCGTTGAGTACCGTTTCGTATAGTAGAGCAGGGGTACAAATGTGTGACTGTAAACAAGTCAGTTGTGGATTCGATTCCAACTCGGCGAAATGAATTATTATTTATTAATATTTTTATCTCTTCGCTCTGACACCAATACAAAGCGCAGCGTTGAGTTCCATCACTCAACACGCAATGCCTCTATAATTCGGTAATTCGGAGGAAATTGGGCAACAGAGTGTACTCAGCTTAGCCATCCATCATTCAGGATGACTTAACCTTACTTAAGTTAACCAAAAAAATTACTAAAACACTTTAAAAAAAATACATAATACAATCTAAGCTTAATTACACTATAGAATATCATACTGTACAATCTTTATAAAGTTAGTAAATAACATATAATTTAGTTTGATAGTCGTCGAAATAACGGGCCTATATTATGCTTCTCACGTCCCAGTCGAACATTGGCTACAATAGGATCGTCGAAATGTATGTTTATAGACTTTATTACTAAAAACATAAGATCTATAGGATTTAGGTTTACAAGTACCGTGCTTGTTTTGTGTATTTTATTTTGTTTTCTCACATAATCATAGGTTTATTATAATAGGATATCCAATTTTAAAGGTATTGTGGAAATGGAAATATTTTCAATTAAAAGACTCTTTATTCCGCATAGCAGTGTAGGTAGAGGACTTTTAAAACACTAATTTTCCCATTTTCTGTTTTTTGTTTGGGATTATGTGTGTTGAGTGACGGAAATCAATAGAGTACTTTGTATAGAAAACTAATCAGGTTCTCAAGTTCCTTCTACTTAGCCTACATAATACAATGTAAATGTAAAAAGAACATGTATTTAATGTTTCACGGTATTTTCACCGTTCTTAGACGGTTTTTAGGAAACCCAAGTAGGAGTTCCGTTACGTTCAAATTTTTTATACGTTTTTTTAAAATATATTACTATTATTGAATTTTATATTATACTTCTATAAGAATACCGCACGTGAAGTAATTTCAAACCGGCATGATACATCGATGTCTTGGCTTCGACGTCTCGAATGAACGATGATATCCGCAACCCGCTTTAGAAACACGGTGTTATATTGGAGTAGTTCTGTTGACTTCTCCAAGTTAACTTTATTATTAATATACGTGTACTAATTTTAAAGTTACTTTGAAATTGTAACAATATATTACTTTACATTCGGAACCACAATATATTGATTTTATTGGTTTTATTTTTCTAAAAATATATTCTCGTTTTAGTTGGAAGTTCAGGAAATATTAATTTAAGGGTCCCCTAAGACCTCCGTAGACCCTACACGTCAAATTTCAGGCTAATACGCTGCTTAGTATCGGCCAAAGCAAAAAGTTTGATATAGATATATACATATATAGTACTATATTATGTAAAATAGAAACAGGGTAGATAATAAATATTTAAGTTCCTACTGAAGGAAATAAACTTTTCTCACACCCTTGTAGACCAATGTCAACCGGTATTTTATTACACTTTCCGTGGAAAGGGCTCGCGGTAGATTAAACGTTTTGAGTCGGAATTATTTTGTATCAAAATCTACCTATTTTTATCTCACTGAGAGATAGGCCATGTTATTGCAAACCACGTTGGTTGTGGGTACGATTCCTACTAGGGGAAATTAATTATTTAACATTTTGCTATCCTCATTCTGGTATAAAACGCGCCATTGAGTTCCACTACTCAGCATGCAATGCCTCGAAAATTAGCAGAAAATGGGAACTGATGGTGTCTTAATACTAGGTTCCCTCTACCTACCCTGCGAAATGCGAGATAGAGCGTAAAGCTAAAAAACGAAATCTCTTTATTTTGTTACCAAAGGTCTGATAAAAATATATATATATATATATATATAATATAAAAAAGCCCTGAAAATGAGAATAACTTTAACAAATAATAGATTATAAAAGAGGGTTAAATGAAGGATGAAGGATGTTTAGTGATAATTAGCGAGTAAATAAATCACATAGCTATTAACAACAGATTAGGCTTTTACTTAATATTTATGTTATAAAAAAATATGACTTAAAAAGTTAAATTACTTGCAAAAATTAGGGATTTTCGTAAGAATTTTGTGTTGCCATCTTTTAATATAATTAACTTATTTACCAATAAATATAAGTATTGCAATTAATTTTCTATGGCAACATCACAATGTATTAATTTATTACTTTTACTTGAATTTATTACTTTTATTTACCAAATGACAGCACTGTTTGTAGCTAAATTGTATAAAACACTGTATTTACTTAAATGGTTTTTAATTAGCTATATTGAGCTCGAGCAGGGTAAGAGAGTGTTAGTACATTGCAAGGCCCCTGGAGCCTGCACTTGGGTTGCAATTTGCAAGATGGGACTTGCGATGCTCCGAGCTCAAAAGTATTTATACACGCTGCTCAGTTAGTAAACGTCTAACATAATGATCATGGTTTCAATTTCATGAAAAATAAATAAAACACGGCGTTGAGTTACGCTATCAAAGATTTTAAATTGGCTTTTTATTGCATTAACAAAAATTAAAATTACTACCTAAATGTAATATAAATTTGTTTATTCAATACAAAATTGGTCTATTATTTTCTTTAAAATCAATTTACATACTAACAAACAAATATTTGTATAAACAATCTGTTTTACATATTCAAATATTTCAATATAAATTTTCGATAACTCGACGACCGAGTTTGATACACCTACAAAAGGTTCACGAAATCTAATGAACAAAGTTCATAGAATTTCATAATGAATGAAATACTATTAAATTACAAGGAACATTGTAAAATAACATTAGTTTATGTAATTAATACTTCGATTTTGGAATGGTTGATTCAAAGTCACATTTTTGGTAAACAATATAAACTAAATTGAAAATAATTAAAATTAAATAAGCTACACATTGAGGCCGTCATAGGGGCACAATCATGTAGCTGTAGGCGTGATAGTTGTGGGTTCGATTCCCACTCGTTGAAATGAAATATTTCATATTTTCATTTCCTCGTTATAGTAGCGAGGCAAAGTTCGGTCCCGCCAATGCATCGATAATTTGGTGAAAAGTAGGGAAAAAAAGATTGTGGTTTCAAGTCCCACTAATGGAATTAATTATTATAATCTATTCACTATGGAATTCTGAATTCCGCTACTCACCACGAAATATTAAAAAAATTGGACGGTGCTTAGGGAACGGAGTGTCGTAACACTAGTTTCCCTGTGTCTCCCTTGCTATGAGGAAAAATTATGAAACTTTTTATTGCAATATTCATATATTCAATACTTTAGGAAAGTGAATATTATAAACAATTCACATCGTAATTATCTATTTTATGAGAAACTGAAGAACTTCCCACAGTCCTTTCTATTTCTATTTTCATTTTACAATCAATTTTCGTAACACACCGATTACCATAATACCAATTAAAAGTTGTTATAAAGTTTTAACAAGTAACAGTCGAAAGCAGAACGGGCGACGTCAAGTATATTTTGTAATAAACACAGGGGTGTCGTTAGGAAATTATAGTACCTTATAAATATTTATATCGAGGTCATTATGGCTCAGTGGAACAACCATTTGGCGTTCGTAACGCGATGGTTGCGGGATCAAAGCTCGCTTGAGGATATTTATAAACTGGATGTGAACTTTAAGACGTGAAATGGAAGAATTTCAAGAAATCATCTTTTAGTGCTAGTTCCTGCACTCCCTTACCTACTCGCAAGCCAGTTTTGTATGAGGACACGTACCAGCTTGTGTCAACCCAAATTTTCTCTCAACTAATCCAGTTTTTATTTAACTTTTCATTACCAACAAGTTTTTAACATAGTTTTCCCGTAATATTTTTTTCGAAAAAGTTTCCAAAACGCCTGATTTTATTATTTTTTAATATTTAATTCCTGTAAACGCGACTGGTTGTAACTTCGATCCCCACTCTAGAAAACGAAATATTTTTTTTTGATTTATATTTTCATTTCTTCGCTCTGGTGTCGAGGCAAAGCACGGAATCCGCCACTCAACACGCAGAACCTCCAGAATTGGGAACAGAGTGTCTTAACATTAGATTTCCTACCCTGCTGTGTGCGGGATACAACGTAAAGCTATTTTTTTATTTTAATTTTACTACAATATGGAATATTTTAGCAAAGACATATTAATTATAAAATTTTAAAAACTGAGTTTAATATATTTCTAAATATATATTTATTCAGACATTTGAATAAATACAAATAGATACATCATTTAGCAACGCGTAGAGCAATATTAATGTCAATAATGTTTTTTTTGTATATATGGCCGTAATAGTAACATATCTTTGTTATATAAATTATTTTTCCTCGCTTTAGTAACAAGACGAAACGCGGCGTTGAGTTTTGTCACTCAACACACCATTTCTCGAAAATTGGGTGGTACCTGGGGAATAGTCTCTTAACACCATGTTCCCTCTGCCTACCCTGCTATATGCGGAATACAGCGTGATGCTATGAAAACACACAGTAATATTTTTTTTTGTAACCATGGTTTTATTTATACAGATGTAATTTTAACAAAGCCATTTGGTTTGAGTAAAAAAAACTATTATAATGTAAAAATAGAGATCCTCGAAAATTTGGTGAGAAATGTAGAGCCATTGCAGCCTTTTTCCACATAGCAGTGTAAGCAGAGAGAATCTAGTGCCATTCTCATCTCCACTTAACTCCTGAATTCTTAGACATCGCGTGTTGAGTGGCAGAACTAAAACCTAACTTTAAATATCGACATCCGCGAGTAGGAATCGAACCGGCAATCACTACTAGTACAATCGTTAGTGGACTGCGCCACTATGGTGTATGTTATTTTTTAGAACCTTAATAGTACAGAAGATGGTCGGCTATAATAATATTTCATTCAAAAGGATATTAAATAAAACACGTTTCTATACACCAAATGCATAACCCGCACACGGCAGGGTAGACAGAGGGAACCTAGTGTTAAGATACTCGTTCTCCACTCTCCGCCGAATTCTGGCAAGAGGCGCGAAACTCAACGCCGCCTTTACTTTGACACCAGAGCGAGCATGAAAATATATATTTTTTTAAATAAAAAAATCTTCTGATAACCCAATATCTATAAGCGGATCAAAATCAGTTTTTAGATTTTATTACATAGTTATAAGTCGACCCTTTATATAGCCAGTATATAATAATAATATAATTAGAACAGAACCTAATTTCATATACCAAATAAGTCTTAGCCAAATTTTATAACAATAAAATTATAATAAATAATTAGCATAAAATTTTAATATAAATTATTAAAATGTTATGCTTATTATTTATTCCTTCGAGTTTGTCTATGATATTGGTTCATTATCATTTATTGTACTGTCCAGAGGTTTTTAAAAATCATGATACCTTCGAACTGTAATAGTTCGTTGAAACTTCTCATTTTACTTGGTAAGTCTATTTTATTTTAATACACGCTATATCCCGCATTTCACATGCTAGAGTGAGAGCCTAGTATTAAGATAACCCGTTCCGCAATTTTTGGAGCACTGCGGGTCGAGTGGCGCGCGTTTTCATTCCTGAAAATGAAAATAGTTCATTTCCCCGAGTGGGAATCGAACATGGTACCATCCTGTTTAGAATAAGACGCACAAAAGTTTCACTATTTTTACTTTAAAGAAAAATTAACGGATAAAATTATAATTTCAGGTACACTAGGCCTAGTATGCGGTGCCAATATACGATGCTACGAAGGGTATGTATTTCTTTATACTAGTAGAATAGTTATTCCATATAATTATTTAAGATATATTCAGACTTTTGATAAGTTTACTGTGATTTTTTAATATATTCTTTATAAGATAGATATTTATAAGATTTTCGTGATTTTAATTAATTTTAGATGATATTCTTAAACCTGATTACATACAGTGAGCACATTTGAATGTCACCTTTGCCTATACGTGATTAATGTTGTAAAAGACGAATTTCCAAAAATGTTTAAAATTGAATGTAATATATGTATGTCCGGTTTAAGAGTTTCATTTAAAAAAACATATTAAATTCTTATTTTACGTGGAGTAGGGTAGTTAACATTTTTAAAGCATGTCTAAATAATTTAATTACAAGTGACAAAAATCTAAATATATTAATTTTAATTTCCAGAAGCCTCGATAAGTTTACTGAAATATCCTTAGACAAACCTGAAGTCTTACTGAACTCCAGTTGCTTCGACGCTAAGAAGGACACCATTATATACGCATTCGGTTTCAGAAAAACCCCTTCAGATCCCTCAGTGATAAACATCATTAAAACATATTTACATTTGAATTATAATGCGCTATTAATGAATTGGGAAAACGAAGCCACGATACCGGGGGTGGGCGACGGTTCTTATGGAATTGTCGTTTTAAATTTAATAGAAGTATGTATTTTGAATATTTTGTGTGTTTTAAGGGTAGTTTTTAGAGTTTTCAATTGAAATTTAGATATTTTTATAGTCCAATATATTTCTTTTGCTGTGAAGAATAGAATAAATCATTACTCGGTTCTGTTTTCCTTATACATTTGATAGGCTCGAAACAGCAGTCAATAGTCAAGCTACCAACATCTCTACTCGCGCCGGTTTCCATACGGTGGTGTTTAATTAGTCATAACACCGGGAACCTTTAAGTGACAGTCGGAATCTCAGTAATTAATATTTAACTGTTTTCAGGTTGGCAAAAAACTAGGACAAGCTATCGTTAAACTTTGTGATGCTGGGTTCTCTCTACCTAAGCTACATCTTCTTGGTTTCTCTCTTGGAGCTCATCTGATGAGTAACGCTGGTAAAGAAGTAAAAAATCACAAACTTTTAATATCGAGGTATTAGTGTTTCACGTTATAGTTTTACTAAAAAAATATATAACAGCTAGGCCCAAAAAAAAAGTGGTTAAGTTTTTTTTTACATTTTAAAATGTTATTCCGCACTTGGGAAAGAAAAAACCAAACACTGAGAACCCGCTACTTGGAAACCACACAAAGTTCCACACGTTCTACGGCTTAGTGGTCAGGACTCTTGGATAGTGTACAAGAGGCGCGGGTTCAAATCCCGTTACGAAATTCTAAATTTTGATTTCATTAATTATGACCATGTCGTTCATAACAGAATATTGGAATTATTCGAATTAAAATTTCTAGAACCTAAAATACTAATATTAGATTATAAGTAATTAAACGAGATACCACCAAAATGACGATCTTTTCAACAGCATGGTCGTTTCGTTTTGTGCTGAAACCTTGGTGATTGTCGCTTCACAATTTGAAATTGAAATTGATTGTAAAAGATGCTTGAAGACTTACGAAGAAGAATAAAAAATATTTTTGTTTTTTTTGTTCAGAATGACACTTTTCGATCCAGCTGGACCACTATTTGACTGTCCAGATTCATTTTCTGGAGCGGCTAAAGATTGTGCTAAATCCGTGGTGGTCATACACAGTAACCCTGGTAGACTTGGCACTACGAAAAATGTTGGTACTGTTGATTTCTGGCCCAACTGCGGCGCTAGTATTCAACCAGGATGTGCGGTTAACAAGACAGGACAAAATCCAGGTAAAACTTATAAAACAAGAAATTGTTGTACAGAGTATTTTGAAAGTTAACTCCCACTGCTTTAGTCAAGATCTTCTCTTTTTAAAGATATAGTTATTATATAGTATTTTTTTTTGGATTAAAAAAATATATGTGAGGTCACACCCAATAAAAGAAATAATTAATAATTCACACTAATGAAGCTCTTTGTAATATTTGCAAAAAAATTTGTTTTACATATACTTTATAGATGGTTGCAGTCACGATCGTGCGTGGAGATATTTCGTAGAATCATTGGGGAGAAAGAAGGCGTTCCCCGCCAGAGCTGCTGCAAGTTGCGAAAAATGGAAAGCTGGGGAAGGCACCGACCAGATTATTTATTTGGGAGACGATATAGCTGAAGGGTATGTTTTTTTATTCATTCTTTCAAGGAAGGCTATTACATTCTCTACTTTTTATTCCATTAAAAATTTAATATGTAGCGCAATTTAACGCCGTACCTCGTTTAATCTAAACGGTAAATTAAAATATTTGGAATATTTTATAACTAACTACTGACCAGCGCAATATGGTGCATACATGTGAAAGTTACGTTGATTTTTATACAACGTAACGTGTATTTTGAAATATCAATCTTCCATTTAAGACAAAATACTTAAAATAAATAAAGCTTCACGCTGTATCCTGCACACAACAGGGTAGGCAGAGGGAACCTAGTGTTAAGACACTTCGTTCCTCACTTTCTGCCGAAATTTGGAGGCATTGCGTGTTGAGGGGCGGAATTCAACGACGCTCTTTGCCTCGATACCTGAGCGAAGAAATTTAAATAAAGATTTCTATTCCTGAAGTGGGGATCGAACCCACACCACCCTTGTTCCGCTGCGCTACGACGACCTATGTATTTATAAAAATTTATTGCATTTGCAGGATTGAAGGCAACTTCTATTTAAGAACTAATCTTAAAGAAAACTTTGGCCTTGGAGACAACGGTACACAGCCCGTGATAAAAGATGTATGTAAAGGATGACCAGCTCGATTAACAGCTTTTTAGGCAATAAATGTTTATTCTTATACTTAATTGTTAATTTAAATAAATCCCTTGCTCTGATTTCCGCCACTCAACCCGCAATGTCCCAAAAATACTACAATAAGTGAGAAAGGGAGTGTTTTAACACTGGGTTCCTTCTCTATTCTGTACTATTTTGCTATTCATTTAATAGTTATGGATTTTTCATTTGTTGAAATATTCACTTATGCTAAGAGCATCGTTAGGTTCTGGTACCTATTAAAGAATAATCCTAACTGAACATTAAACTGAACATTAAAAATCTTTAAAAACAAGTTTAACTAAAGAGTTTCTCCTATAATTAAACAGTTTATTTTATAATATTTAAAAGAGCTACTAGAAACTTATGACATACGGTAGCTTGGATAGGTCTCGACTTACGTGCAGCTACATAAAAATAAATATATTATATTTCTTTTTCTCTTTATCATGTATTTTGTATATGAGTAGGCAGAAAGGACTTAGAGCTAAGACACTCCGTTTCTCACTTTTAGCCCAAATTCGATATATTACGTGGTAAAAAAATAAGAAATATGATAAAATTAGCAAATGAGTTGAATTAAAGGAGAAATTCGTGAATGGGTTCTTAAAGTGCCAGATTTAAAATATGGTACACTGAAATGTTTATATATTATCATCCTTATTATTTTTGTATTATATTAGCTTCTAACTATAAACATGACGGTGGTGGGTCTATTCCCCTCTCGGTCAAATGATTATATTTGAACTTTTAGCATTTTCCTGCTCTGGTAGGCAAAGAGTTATTTTAAGTTCCGCCATTCATAATTTATACATTATTTTATTTCCTCGCTTTAGTAACAAGACGAAATGCGACGTTAAGTTTCGTCACTCAACACACAATATCTCGAAAATTGGGCGGTACCTGGGGAATAGTGTCTGTAAGTCTTGTTCCCTCTGCTTACCCTGCTATATGAGGAATGCAGCGTGAAGCTATAAAAGAATATAGCAATATTTTTAGTATCTGTATTATGGTTTTATTTATACAGATGTTATTCAAACTAAAATATTTGGTCTGCGTAATCTATTATTATATAAAAATAGAGATCCTCGAAAATTTGGTGAGAAACGCAGAGCTGTTATTTTTTGCAGCTTCATACTTTTTTTTCACATAGCAGTGTAGGCAGAGAGAATCTATGCCATATGCCAAGCTATTCTCATCTCTAATTAACGCCCGAATTCTTATATATTGCTGGTCGAGTGGCAGAACTAAAACCTTATTTTAAATATCGATATCGTCAAGTAGGAATCAAATCGGCAATTACTACGAGTACAATCGTTAGCGGACTGCGCGACTATGGGGCATATTGTTTTTTTTAAGACAGTAGTATTGTCTTTTAAGTTCTCAAATACATCTACGCATAAATTCATTTCGTATTTTTTATTCTACTATTTATAACCCACTTCAAAAAAGTAGTTACCAGTTTCACATGCATCTATGAATGAGAAATTGTTGGAATTGAAAATATTTGAAAATATCTTACTATTTTTCTATTTACTATAAATATCTTAGTGATGTTTATAGTTAGTGGTTGATATTGTTTTCAATGAATGTAATCCCAATAACTAGGATTAGCAGAAACTTGAGACCGGGCTTATCCCTCAATAGTACAAAGATGGATACCATTACTTCACCAAGTGCTGAAAATGCTATGCATATATGCATATATACTCAGAGTTATAGATTTCCTGGTAATCTGTTCCACTATTCAGATTCGTGGCTCCATCATCAGGCCAGGACGATGATAGATTATTGTATTTAAGTTATTGTCATTTAAGCTACGTGTAATTGAGAAGTTTCATGATAATCCTATATTTATAAGTGGGTCAAATTCAGTTTTTATTTTATTACAAAATTAAATTAAAATATCAATATAATTAGGGCGGAACCTAATTTCATATACCAAATCAGTCTTAACCAAATTTTATAACAATAATATTATAATTAATAATAATTAACATAACATTCTAATATATAACCTTGGATATTGTATATGCTATTAGTCCGTTATCATATATTGTACTAACTATTTAAGTCAACATGTTTTTAAAAATCATGGCACCTTCGAACCCTAATAGTTCGTTGAAAATTATTTTTTTACTTGGTAAGTTAATTTTTTTGATTCACGCTGTATCCCGTATATTTAGAAGGGTCGGCAGTGGAAGCTTAGTATTAAACACTCCGTTCCCCACAATTTGCAAAATTTTCGAGACAATCTTACAACTATCATGCTCACAGTCTGATGCACGACGGCTTCATTGTGTTTACTTTAAAAAAATCACGACGTCGAAAGTCTTAACAAAATGTGTAAAATCTGTGAAATTGGACGTACAATAGAAAGCAGAATGAGTAAACAAAGAAAGTAGAAGCTTAACGAACGTATAAAATTATAATTTCAGGTACACTAGGCCTAGCATGTGGTGCCAATCTACGATGCTACGAAGGGTATGTATTGCTTTATACTACTAGAACAGTTATCCCATATATTTAAGACTCGCGGGATACTGCGTGATTTTTTTTCATTTGTATATAATAATAACTGTTTAAAAATTTCATTTAAAATAATATATTTTTTTCTTATTTTAATCTCACTTTTAGAAAGAATCTAGTATTAACTAAATACTTATTTTTGAATGGTTAATTAATATTCGAGAAGTATGTGTAGACAATTTAATTCTAAAACACAAACATAAAAATCAAAGGAAAAATATTTTTTCTTTCCAGAAGCCTCAATTACTTCACTGAAATATCCTTAGACGAGCCTGAAGTCTTACTGAACTCTAGTTGCTTCGACGTTGAGAGGGACACGATTATATACGCATTTGGTTTCCAAGAATACGCTACAGACTTCACAGTGCAGAACATCATTGGAACATATTTGGATTTAAATTACAATGCGCTATTGCTTAACTGGGAAAAAGAAGCCAATATGCCAATAATGGGCAGGGCATCTTATGGAATTGTCATTTTAAATTTGAAAAATTATGTTTTTTCAATAGCCCGAGATCCCAGAGCCGCCAGACCTACGTCATTTTGAAGAAGCTGAAATTTTGAGGACTTTAGTTCCTTCATTTTCAGAAATTTAAAGATTAGTCTAATATGTAGTTAAACAGTTACATGACCCGACAAATTTACTATTAAATTATACAAAATCTTTACATAGATTGTAGCCTACGTGTTATTTTTTATGTATAATATAGCTATATTTTAAAATGTAGGTGGTAGTTTTTGCACGAAATTGAAACAAACACCTTTTCACACGTTTATTATATTAGTAGGATATGTTAAAAAATAGCTTCTCTAATACCTTTTTAATCCAACTATAACCATTGTCTATGTCGACGATAATTCAATAACCGTATATATTTTTTGAAATTTGAGTATCTCATAGTATAGTAGTAGATCGGTATTTAGTAATTATCATTGAACTGTTTTCAGGTAGCCAAAAAACTGGGAGAGGCTATCGTTAAACTTTGTGATGCTGGGTTCTTTCTACCTAGCCTAGATCTTCTAGGTTTTTCTCTTGGAGCACACCTGATGGGCTACGCTGGTAAACAAGTAAAAAATCATGGATTTTTAGTATCGAGGTATAAGTATTTCATCTTATAGTTTTACTCCAAAAAAATATATAACCGCAACCACGCTACATAGAAACCACACAAGGGCTCTGTCCACTAAACCACATTTTCTATGGCTTAGTGGTCAGAGTTTTTGAATGGTTTCCAAGAAATATGGGTTCACATCCCATATGAAATTTAAATTTCTATTTACTAATAAACTACTGTTATAGACCAAAACGAAAATTCGTAAAGATTTAAGACGAATAATAAATAAATACTTTTCATTCTACAGAATGACACTTTTCGATCCAGCTGGACCATTATTTGAAGGTCTAGGTTCATTTTCTGGAGCGGATAAAGATTGTGCTAAATTTGTGGTGGTCATACATGGAAACCCTGGGAGACTTGGCACTGTGAAAAATGTCGGTACTGTGGATTTCTGGCCTAACTGCGGCTCTAGTATTCAACCAGGATGTGAAGTTACAAAGCCAGGAGAACTCCCACCAGGTAAAAATTATAAAATGAGAAATTGTTATACAAAGTAATTTTAAAGTCAACTCGTTACTTTATTTAACATATTTTCTTGTTATGTAAGCTTGTGAAAAGTATATGTAAGCTGATACTTAATAAAAAAAATAATAGTAATCCATACTAATGAAGCCTTTTCGTAGTTTGTAATGCAAGTAAGTCTTTACAATATTAAAAAAAAAATGTTTTTCATATACTTTATAGATGGTTGTAGTCACAATCGTGCATGGGTATACTTCTTAGAATCATTGAGAATAAATAAGGCGTTCCCCGCCAGAGCCGCTTCAAGTTGCGACAATTGGAAAGCTGGGGAAGGCACCGACCAGATTATTTATTTGGGAGATGATATAGATGACGGGTAGGTTTTTCTTATTCATTCATGGAAGGTCACTTCATTCTCTGTTTTTTATTCTATTAAAAATGTAAAATTCAGCGCAATCTAACGCCGTGCCTTGTCTGATCTAAACGGAAAAATGGAATATTTGAAATATAAACATTTTTCAGAGTTGAAAGAGCTATTTATATAGATTTTTATATTTTGAAATATCCATTATCCATCCACTTATTTATTAAAATTTATAACATTCGCAGGGTTGAAGGCAAATTCTATTTTAGAACTAATTTTGAAGAAACTTTTGGCCTTGGAGACGACGGTACACAACCCGTGAGAACTGATGATGATCTGGACGTAGATGAGATCGGACTAGATGTAGAAGATGACATACTCGATTAAACAGCTTTTTAATACGAAATGTTAACACTGAGTCCCCTTTATATACCCTTCCATAAAAAAAGCATACTTGTAATATTTCACTGTTCATTCAATAGTTATGGGTTCCTACTTGATGCAATATTCACTTACAAAGTTCTGAGTGCATCATTAGTTTCTGGTACATATTAAAATATAATCCTAACATAAAATAAAAACCAACAATTTCTTGAAACTAAAACTTCATAAAATTAAAATTACCCAATAGCCAAAACTTAAATTTGCTAGCTCGAAGTACTTCAAATAATTCAGATATTAAATATGTGAGAAATGTTCGCTTATTTCATTCTTCTCTTTAAAGTTTATATACAAAATATCTACAAATTTTCACTACATTCCAGTTTAACCTAACAGTAATGCTTGCATTGTTACTGAACAACATTAAACAACTAAATATATCTAAACACGGTTATACTAAAACGAGTTTAACTAAAGAATTTCTACTATAATTAAACAGTTTATTTTTTAATATTTAAAAGAGTTATTCACACATAGAAACTTGGATAGATCTCAATTTATGTACAGATATGTAAAAAGATTTTTTTTCTTTTTCATTTTTATGCTGTATGCTGTTCGAATATGGGTAGGCAGAAAAGGCTTAGAATTAAGACACTCCGTTTCTCACTTTTGGTCCAAATTTGATATATTACGCGGTAAAACATTAATTAATTCATTGAAACGAGCAAAAATTTAATAATAAAAATTGTTTAAAATATTATAAAATGAATAACCGAGTTGTAATTAAATAACAGATTCGTGGATAGATTCTTAAAGTTTCAGATTTAAAATAAAAAAATGAAAATTGAGCGGAAAATAGGGAATAGAGACTTAACACTATTTTTCTACTGCTTTTATATGCCATATATAGCGTAAAGTTAATCCTTTTTTTGTTGTAACAGGAATATTTTATGTAAAATGAATATTATAAGCAAGTGTTTCCATTTAATGAAGACAGTTTCGCAACTAACTGTAGGTCTTGCGTTTATAAGTTATACTTACATCATAGCAAACTTTGTACACGACTCATTGAAAACTTCAAAAAACAAAGTATATACCGTTAAAGTGTTATATTAACTAAGTTTTAAATAGATCTTCCGGTAAAACAATAAGTTTGGCAAGTTGTACTTTATTCATAAACGAACTTTTAGCGTTTATAAGTTCGAGTTCGTTTAAGTTTCGATCCTTGATTTCTTTACCGTTCATTTGAAGAAAAAACCTGGAGTTAAGACACTCCGTTAAATATTTTTTAATGGATTCGTTGCTTATTGAGCACAAATCAAAGATACATATTACGAAACTTGGGGAAAAAAAAAATATTTTTTTTTTTTCAAGTACAAGACATACAAGACACAAATTGAACCCACTATCATCGCATGTATAATAAAAAAAACTTTAATAAAAACCATCAAAGTAATGTGAATAGAAACATTATCAAACAAAGTAAGCATAAAGTAAGGAGTCAGATTTAAAATCAATCAAAGGAGACGGCACCATGATTTGAGAGTCTCGCTCCATCTCGAAACTTTTCTTCTTAAAAATTATATTATTTCCATAGAGCGGAAAGCAATATTGTATGCACCGATGGAAAGATGAAACCGTTGAAAACTTTTCAAGTAAAAATTGTAAAATTTTTTTGTATTAATTTTTTTTTGTACTTGACAAATGTATATAACGTAGTTTGAACTACGGTTTTGTTATAAGGATTACAAAAAAAAATTTAGAAATTGTATTTTTTATTCTGATATTAATATATAAATAAAATATTTCAAGAAACAATGGTATGTTAGGAATAGACATATGGAACCTAATATTAAGACATCCATAGCGAATGAAGGGATACATATATATTACATAATACTTATAATAAACAAGCAAAACGATAGATAAACCTGAATATTCTACATTATTATCAGGGTTTCACGTGTTTAGCATTCTATTATAATTTGGATCCTAAATATCTGTTTAAATCGCGGCCTGCCCAAGGGATGCTACAGCGTCCTTCTAATAAATTGCCCAAATACCTACATTATTATATTAGCCAAACGACCAGATCTATATTACACAATAAAATGAGGGTATTTTTAAATGCATTCCTTTTTCACTTACTCGTATATAAAATAATTAAAGTTTCTATAAACCAACAAATTAGTAATGACTAACAAAATCATGATATGGTAAAGGTGTACTTCGATTATTCTCCACACATTTAATTTTAGATATATAGTACGAAAAACCGTATGTATATTTAATATATTTCACCCTCAATTTAAAACATTAAAAAATAAATATAGTAAGTAATACAAGACGATTTTCAAAATGTTATACAAAACGAAGGTACATAATAAAAACGTCACAGACCTGGCGCCCAGCGTGGGACTCATATTATAGAACACTTGTGTTCACCTAATTAGCCTATTCAACATAGTCTTAAGTATAAAAATCAAGATTAACACTATAGCAAGACATTAACTCAAATTAAATGGACTTACAAGTTTCAACAAATATCCTCTCGCCAGATCCACATAGCTTGTGTATATATGAGTATTTCGGTTTAAATGTAATAATAATGCACACGTTACACAATTACATCCACAAGCACTCTACACCACTCGTCGTGATCACTACACTGAACGAGAAACGACACGTCCGTCCGCACCGGCGTCGCGGCGACAACTGAGCGCGCAAGCCATTCGAGATTGTCAGACGCTAGCGCCAAGTTCTATAGTATTTTTAAATGGAGCTTAAAATATAAGGATTTAATTGTTTTATAATGTCTTGAGGTAGTTTTATATATATTTTCTTCAATAATTCATTTTTATTGCAGCTTTACGCTTAAAGCCGCATACTTCTGTAGGCGAACCTAATTTTAAGACATTCACTGACGACTGATATGATACTTATCCGTCCAATTTTCGAGACATTACGTGTTGAGTGGTAGAACTAGAACTATTTTTTGTATAAGTTGCTTTTCGTCGCTTGGCTTCGCCTGCGTGGTCTAATGGAAATATCTAAATTGTATATAATACATGATAAATTTGCTAATATAAAAAGCAAGTAAGTAAATCTTGTACATAATATTATCTGCTTTGTAGTATTAGTAGAGATGAAATTAAATACACATAATATACAAATTATGTTGAACTCAGTTGTGGCGTTGGCACAAGCTTGCGACTACATGCGACAGGTTATAGGTTCAATTTTCATACGAGGAAATGAAATATTTTATATTTTAATTTCCTCGCTTCGAATTCGTTCGTTTCTATACCAACTCAAATATCCTCAATACAATGTTAATGCATCAAGTAGTATTATCTAAGTTATTTGCGTTGCCTTGACACAAACTGGCTTAATCGTTTGTGGAGTATGTGTCCTATGTATTGTTTATTTATTAGAGTTACTTTAATCCTATTATGAAATTACGGCCACATTGTTCAGTACAAGCGTTACGTCTCAGGAATTCTTAATTATTTATGTCAAATATATTTTTTTAATTATAGAAACAAAATATTCGCTTTAGGTTTTAGCTTCATACATAGTAAGGAAAAATCTAGCGTCGAGACACTCCGTTTTCCCAATTCCGCCCCAATTAGACATATCGCTTGTTGAGTGGCGAAAATGAACGTCACACTTTCACCTACCAAAGCAAAGAAAGAATAACACATTGCCGTGAGTGATTGAACCCACTCTTAGTTTTTTTTCCTTCACGCTGCATCCCGCACATAGCAAGGTAGGCACACTCATGTTTTATAAATCTTTAGGAACATTGAAGAGACACGTTAATTATTAGACCGTACGAAAATGAAATTGAAGCCAATATATTTTCAGTTTTTAGCATCTATCAAAATTAATAACTTTATCTCACACGTTTTCCACTTCCACTTAATTCCGAGATGTGTTCTGTAGTGGAACCTAACGCCGCCTTTCGTAGCAAAAATAAATACAATATATACAAGTACATATAAATATAATTAACTATTAACTCGAGTGAAAATCGAATCAGAAATCAAAGCGACATACTGTTCAACTGCGCCATTATATCCAATAATTCGATAACAAATTCACCGACTCAGACACAAAATGCTTAGCTAAAATAATTCACTGTTATACTTAAGCCGATTGCAAAATAAATTATTTTCATCTTGCAAATGGTCCTTTTTGTTTCAAAGGTAACCGTCGGTTTTTATGGAAATATCGAGACTTTAATTATAATTAAGAACATGCTTGTAAAAGTTATTTTACACATTTTATTAAAATTGATATAATTGAGTCGTGTACAATTTAAATTGTATTAATATTCGTTATAAAAGATTACTTGAAAATACGTACATTTATACATATGTATGAATATAGGACAGTGTTATATATTTTCACGTTCTCGTATTATGTGAAGTGATGAATTTGTAGGTAGTACCTAATAGTAGAAGATATTTTTGACTATAAATATGTCCTAAGTGCAAAGCTTATACAGTCTGTCGGACAGTGTCAAAATGAAAATGGTTTTGGATTCGATCCTCAGCGCGGAAATTAATTATTTTAATTTCCACGCTCTGGAAGACACATTGCGGCCTTGAGTTCCACAATTCAACACGCTGTGTTTTAATTCGAGCGGAGTGCGAAGAGTGGAGCGTTTTAACACTGTTTTTTCTGCTGCTACTAGGTGCTATATGGGATACAATCTAAAGCTAAATAAAACGTCGTAATCAAAGGATATGAAGAAATATTTCTTCAGCATTGAAAAAATATAGGAAAATATGTGTAATATATATTCTATTAATTATTATAAATAAAATATATTTGAATATATATATTTTCATTTCTTAAACCAACGTTCATTAATATTTGCATCTATCCAAATAATATAAAATACGTCATAAAACAAAAACATATTCCACTCTCGTACCTAACTGTACGTGGGGATTGACAAATGAAATTTTTATTACCACCCCCGCCACTTACTCTATACTAATGACTTACACATCGTCATCTCACGTTAAAATACACTCGCATTCATATAAACAAACACGCACACATAAAACCGACCAATGGGAGGGCAAAATTTACACACACACTCCCATAAAACCTAAAACATGTGTGTGTGAGAGTAACACATTGACAAACAGCATAAAGACAAACAAACATCGCAAAGTAAATGATGGTGGAAAGATAGACTTTCTTTGAGTCTTTTAGAACTGTCCGAGTCACTTTTAAATAGGATGCAAACACTGATAAGACCGGTTCCAGCGATGAATGCTAAATTAGCAACTCGAGCTCTTTACTGTACCTAGTAGGGAGTTTTTAGATTTAGTTGACACAACGTGGACGTTTGCTTGTGAGATTTAAGATATGAGAATAATGTTTAATTGAATCCTGGGCTTACACCCACTTACGTGTGACGGTAAGTCTGTCAGTTGACATAATTAATTTATCAAACTACCGCCAACGATTTCTTAATTGTCTCGCATACTGCCATGGATTGCTACAAAATGCAGTATGTTAAGCTGCCTTCTGTATGGTGGGTTTGCGACTTCAAAGATTTTATAAGTAGGTCCCTTGGTTTCTGGGATTTAATCCCCCATGATGGACTCGAACCCAAAAGCAACGTTTATATAGCAAGAAGCTGTTTCAGTTTTCACAATAGTGACAATCTGTAAACACACATAATAGGCCAACTCGTTTGTCGTTTTATTTGCCTCCCGAGGGCTCTGATTTCAAAAGTTATACCCAAAACGTGGAAATATTATTGAAGTTCATCCAACTATCAGAATAAATATATTATTATATCTATACTTAACATTATAAAGCTAAAGAGTTTGTTTGGATGAACGCGGTAATCTCAGGACAATAAAAAATATTTTTGTATTGTATAATCCATTTATGGAGAATATCGAGGTCAGTTGTTTCTAATTTATAACACGGGCAGAGCCGCAGGTATAAATATAACTCTAACATTTGTATTACTTAGTTGTATGCACAATTACTATTCAAATACTGAATTGTCGCCACGATATCTTAATGGGTATATTGCCTGACAGTAAATCCAATGGTCATAGGTTCGATTCAAATCTTTATGATTTTAATATTTATTTTTCCTAGTCTGTCAAGATAAAACGTAGCGTTGTACCCCACTCTACAATATATATAATTAGAAAATGAAAATGGATACGAAGTTTTTATTTCTCACGCTGCAAAATTATAAAAATACAAAATTATAAAAATAAAACATGCTTTTGTGAAAAAAAAGAAGAAAAATATTTTTAAACATCTAAAGTAACCTTTGAACTTTATAGGATAAACAAATCAGAGTTTCAGTATAATCGAAGGAAAATAAAATGCATTTATCGAATAACCCTCATTCGTGACGTGATGACGTATGACCTTATCACACTGACAGCGGTAGGTGGCACGCAATGCTAAGTACTTTATGAGTTTAAATAATAGTTTTGACTTAAACATCACTTGACAGCGGGAAGCAGATGTTTCCCGTATATCAGGATAGGCAGAGGGAACCCTGTTAATACAAGGTTCCATGGCACTTCATGACATAACTCATGCACCACCCAATTTTTGATTTCCAAGTTGAATAGTGGGGCTGAGAGCTCAACGTCAGTTTTGCCTTGTTACTAGAGCGAGAAAATAACAATAGTTCACACTCTCAAATAGGAATTGAACCCACAACCGTCGGGCTTACAGTCACACGCTGCCGCTTCGCCACGACAGTCTCTTATCACTCGTACTTTTCTATTATTAAGGCTTAACGCCCATATTTCTCGCTATGAAATTCAAAGTGTTGAAACGATTGTATATCACATTAAAATGCTTGATTTAAACGTTTTATGACATATTTAACTTAGTATTACGTATGGCAGTTAAGTTTCTAATTATACTATAACATAAAGAAATACAGTGCCATTAATACCTTTTTACTGACTTCAAGAAAAGGAGTTTAACATGCACGTATGGGTTGTCTAAGACATGTGCTAAGCTTCGGAACAGTAGGAAAGATTTGCACTATTGAGGTCCTGGCTCCATCATCAGACTAGGTTGATAATATTAATGATAGCATATCATTGTATTGACACCTAAGGTACGTATAAATCGTAAGTATTAAATTTGATTAATATGTATCTACGTAATATGTATTGATTAGCGGAGTTCAACGCCGCTCTTTTATAAAAAATAAAAAATATAAATTTTAATTTAACGTTATAAGAAAATAATTTATTTGTTTGTAAAATAAAAAAATTCTATATATATTTAAACAAATATCCATCCAAATATAGAAATGTACTAAGTTCTCCAGTAACAGAGGAAAGTGGGGCAGAATGTCATAATGAACAAGTGAGTTTCCAGTTTTGTTTCTTTAAAAGTTATCAGAACGACATCGGTAGGCAACTTCACCTTCGCGGCGTGTATGAAACTCACTCGAGGATGTGTAAAAACTTTTATGTATTTCTTTATTCCACTGTTGCTTGCTTGTTGCGAAATGTGCGAAGCCTTTGAGGAAAAAAATCTAACAATTTCATACCATTTTTTTAATAATTTTCTTGTAATTTTGAATCTTTGTGAAACAGAAGTATATTTCTTTTTACTTTTTACTACCTATACCAAACAATATTTCTAGAACAAAATTGAAATTTGGCATAATATACTCGTATATAAGCTAAAGAGAGTAAGGGACCACTAAAAAATATTTCTTGAAATTCATAGGAGAATTTTAAAGTACTACACTACAATGTAAAGCAACGAATTCGAACTTATTACTTCACTGAACAACGCAAGTAAGTTTTATATTACAAATAATATTTAAATACAAATCAGTTTTGCAATCAACCCTTCAGAGGAGGCTGTCAGTGTGTCAGCTATGACGGCTGACCTTATCAACCCCTGACAACTACACGCGAGTATTTAAATACGTTTTATCAAAATCTTTTATATATATAATATATATTTATTTTATGAGGCACTAGATGTACAGTGGTATACCATCTGTCTGTAGACACGATGACAGTGAGTTCAATCCCCACTATAGGAAAATTAATTCGTTTAAATTATTTTTATTTCTCGCACTTATAGACAAAACGTGGACTACCGTCGAGGTTTCTTTTTCTATATTCTCTTTTTTCTACGAGGTTTCTTTTTCTATATTCTCTTTTTTCCTCTCTTAACAATACAGGAACCAAGCTGTTACAATTATTGTGTCAAGTTCAAACACTTGTTGGTTGTTAATTTTAATTCATTTCTACTTTTCATTTCATAATTACCGAGTTACGATTTTGAGGACATAATTACTATGAATTTACAACTTTAGTAGAGCGCGGTATTATAGACTGTTACGTACTAACAACTTAATATGAGCTAACGCTTTTAAGTGCATTTTATTTTCTCTTACAATTATTATAACATTTAGAAAACTTTATTTATATTTAACTGTTATGTACGTTACGTGTTGAGCGGCGGAACTCAACGCCGTGCTTTGTCTTGTTACCAAAGACAGGAATAATAATAATAAATTGCCCCGTGGGTATCAAACTCACAACCGTCGCATGTACAGTGACACGCTGTGCCATGACGGCCTCAAAAAATTAAATGAAGCAGGCTTTGCGTGTTGAGTGGTGGTGTGTGAGTGGGAAACGGAAGTGTCTTAATGGACACTGAGGGTCGTAACACTAGGTTACCTCCGCTTACCCTGCTATGTGCGAGATACAGCGTGAAGCTAAAAAAAAATTAAGTGTGTATCTCGAGACACCCGATAGAAGTGATAACTAATCTAATTTGAAGTATTTAATATTGAAATTGTTTAATTTGAGAAAAACTTAGGTTATTACTTAAGTTTTAAGCATATTAACTAAAAGTAGGAGACCTAAGACTTGTTTATCACCGTTCACCGTCAGTACAGTGGGCTATATCGATACAATTAATTTGATGTAATCCTATAGCCTTTATCGGTGAATGGGGGATCCAAAACAAAAAGATTTTTAAAGAAATTATTAATTAATTAAAGGAAATATATTTAAAGAAACCATTAATTCGTGAACAAAAGAAATAATTTTCAATTGCTTAATATTAGTATAGAGTTTTAGTACCTATCTATAGAATATATAAGTATAAAATATTAGTATATATTTAGTTAATAATTTAGTTAATAAGTTTCGTACTTTAATAAAATGTTATTATATTAATAATCAATTCATGGAAACCGTTGCAGAAGTTTCCAATTTAATACAAACAACGAATTCCCAAGACTATGTTTAAAACGGAAAAAAAATGTATATTCTTGTCCATAAAGTCCTCAAAATAACACTATTCTTCCTAAATCAACGGATTTCGGTCGTCGCATTTTTCACTGAATCCCGCGGGACGTATTAACGCGATTCCGGGACACCTAACGCCGGCCCACTTATCACATTTTTGGTACCCTAAAAGTATATTTCGACATAAAACGCTCTCTGTTTATATTTTTTATATGTGGAAGTATATCTATATATTTACTGATATATTTATTTTTACTTTCACGTTGTATATCACGCACACAGGAAGGTAGGCTGAGGGAATCTAGTGTTAAAATACTCCATTCCCCATTTTTCACCGAATTCTGGGGGGAATTAATTAAGTGTTGAGTGGTGGAATTCTCCGCCACTCAACACGCAATGCTTCCAGAATAAAATCGTGTAAAATGGGGAACAGAGTTGACTTAACACTAAGTTCCCTCTGCCTATCATGCTGTGTGCTGAATACAAAGTGAAGAAGTAGTTACCATTCGTAATTTTGTTTTCGTGGGCTATAAAAGTAAAGTGACTGATGCATCTCAACCCAACGATTGAAACTAAAAGTTATTTAAATGTTACTAGTCCCCCAAATGGGAGTCGAAGTTACAACCATCGCGTAGAGAGACGATGTCGTACTGCGCCACTACTTTAAATAAAAAGTGAACGTTGTAAATCTTAAACACGAATGTATTAGAATACTCACATATCTTGTTATAATATTTCAATACAAGTTATAATTGAAACGTATAAACTTTTATCTTCTGTTAGGTGTTTGGATGAAATTAAACTTCACGATAAGCTTTGTGGGTTTTAACTTTTATTACCTACTAACACCGCGATGAAATGTTTAAAAGTTTAATATTTAATATACCTACCTACAAATAAATAAAAAATATCGTTATAAATAACTTCTATGTCCACTTTATAAAAACATGTTATATATTGATAGGTAAATTTGATTAAAAACGTAATACCGTACGTAGTACCGTCACCGTGACGGCAGCAAACTTACTATAAAAAACCACTTTAAACCCACTCATATTTTTTAAAATTTCCCTATTTAAAAAACACAGAAAAGCCCTATAAATTAACACAATATTTAAACTACAACGAACATACACAGTGAAATTAGAATACCTAAAATTAGTCTTAATATAGAGTAAAGACGTCCATCACTGTCGAGTGCCTGTTGTGCAAATATTTGCAGAATCCACGCTAGAGTGTCTAAGGTAAACTAGGCTTGCCTTTCAAGAGCTTTACGTGTTACCTAGGTCTTACCACTCGGGTATAAGACCTAGGTAATATAATGATCGATGTTGAAAGCTCTTATGTAATCACTTGATAGCTAACTTGACCAATAATGTTACTTTAATTAGAAAGCTACTTATATAAGCATAAATTGTATGTGTTTGTAGAGGCTATTGTGAATAACGGCACGGCTTCTTACTGTAATCTCGACGGTTACGGGTTCGAATCCCATTCAGTTGATTGATATATTTTCATTTCTTCGATCTGATAAAGAAAACAAAGCACAGCGTTGAGTACCACAATTCTACACGCAATGTCTCTAAATTCAGGTGAAAAAGCTTGAAACGGAATGTCTTAACACTAGGCTTCCTCTACCTATCCTGATATATGCGGAAACAGCGTAAAGCAGGTTTTTTTAAAAGATAAACACAGATAAAATATCCTCAAGAAAAACAGATTAATGATTAACATAGAACAATTAAAACTGTTAAAAGCTGAGATTGCCCCCCTATCTTTGGTTTGGCCAGAAACTTTTGAGTGGTAATAAATCCGATACGATAATACACGCAATTGACGGGAGGCGGCACCGCACCGGCTTACTCGTATACCTCGAGGCGGAGTTAGAAACTTCTGAGTTGCCTCGTTTGAGTCTTTTGATTTGATGACTCTGGGTGTATGAAAGTTTTGTATTACCTTAATGCTGGGCTGTTAAATTTTGTCCTTTTTTTTTCGTTTTGGCTTTTATTTTCTTGTGTTTTAGTTTAGAGAGGATATTAGAAATCTATGGATTTTCTGTAATTACCACTCAAAGTTATGAATTATTAAAAGCTTTTATTTTTAATTATTTGCTCTGGTAACAAGACACTGCACGGCGTTGACTTTCGCTTTTCATCGCATAATGTCTCGAATATTTAGCGGAGGTAGCGAAGTATCTTAACATTTTACGACTGTCTATCAAAAAATAAAAAATAAAGTAAATTTGCTGAGATGAACCTAGCAGATCAGAATTGGTGGCTGGTTTAAATTAAATTAGGTTAAATATTTTAACAAACACTGTAAGTATACACCACTTAACACGCAATTCTCTTGGTCTTGGAGAACGGCTTACCTAATATTTTTCTTGTATAACCGGTTCGTCCATTTTGATTTCTAAGTGTGAAATACGTAGTACTTTATATTTGTTACAGCTAACTAATTCTTAATTTAATCCAAGCATAGTAAAAAACAACAACTAGTATATAAATCTTAAAGCTTCACATGTGTACGTGCTTTATGTGAACGGAAACGGAAGTCGTAATGACTACTGTGACGTCAACGTAGATAATGACGTCATAAACACATAAGATAATGTTTATCATTAGATGTGTAATGGCTGATGAAAAACATACCTGAAAACTTTTTAGCTATGGCCTTCGAGACTAAACTCGGAAGAACATTATTTTATTTAGTACCTAGTAAAAGGCAAAGCGCGGCGTTGAGTACCGCAAGTCAACATAGAATTTATCTAGAAAAGTGGTCGGAAAATGGGAAACAGTGTACTAACACTAGGTTCCCTCTACCTACCCTGCATATTGCACGATACAGTGTGACATTTAAAAAATCGATAAAATGATTAATTTGGTCATACACAGTTTTATATTTCGTAACAGATCGCCCCATAAAATCTCTTTCGTGCAATATTACGTCATATTGACGTACATGTCGATTATTTTATTAGTACAGGTGAATGCTTAAGAGGTTTAACGGTGGCAGGTAATTACTTACGTTATTAGCGAAATGCAGGCGCTTTTGAGGGAATGCTAGTAAAAAGGGAGGAAAGTTAATTAGAAATTGCTCTTTATTGAGAATATCCTATATAATATTGAATCCACGACGTCTGACTATGAATACGATGGTTGTAGGTTCGATTCTCCTTTTGGGGTATAATTACTTGCTCTTGTAAGACGTTACGGTACGGCGTTAAACTACGTTACTCGACGTGCAATGTCTGATATCCGGACTAAAAGCAACGATCGGAGTGTCTTGACACGATTTTTTTAAATTTCATTCGGTGTCTCGCACATAACAGGGAAGGAAACATGTATATCAAGTGTTAAAACTCTCCGTTCCCCATTTTCCACCGGATTCTGGGAAATTGTAACGCGCTTTGCCTCGTTAAATTAAAATTAAAAAATCTAAATCACATCAATAAATTTCAAGAAGGTTTTATTCTCAGCTCACGGCTAGTCTCGCTCAAAACAGGGTACGTAGAGAGAACCCAGTGTCAAGACACTCCATAATTATAATTTCTTTTATAATATTCTAATAACGATTATTACTATAGAATAGTTTTATAATATGTATATACCTAGATATGCATAACGCGGTGGGGTATTATAGATTCCTTGAGATGCTCGGAACGTAAAGCAGTCTAAGCGGCTAAGCGGCTATCGCTTACTGAAACCGATATCGGAGCTACGAAACTAATAATAATATTTATATATTGAAAGGTTTTATATATTTAAATTTTAAGAAAATACTGTTTTTTTGTTTTAGATAGTTTGGTTAATCTAACCTTTAACAAACATAATATTTCTGTTTATAAATAAAAAGGCTCCTTCAGGCTTTTCCCTTATAGCAGAATAGCGAGGGTGTGGCGAAGGGAGAGCATAGTGCCAAGAAACTCCTTACTTGTTAATTCACGCCCGAATTCAAGACTTTGCGTGTGCGGTATTCAACGCCGTGCCTTCTCTTGTGGGTACCGCGGCGGATTTACCGTCAGACGTTGTTCTACTGTCAATTTTCTTGTTACTCTTGTTACTGGTGGTTATATGGGTTTAAGACATTTATGTCGTCATTCCACGTTATATCGGCTTACTCTAATTTTTTTTCAACCCTGGAAATAATGTTATTTAACTTCCTAAAAAAATATTTTTGCTACGATGTTGTTTCCGAGACTTATAACAGCTTCGAAGCGATAATGAACAAAATATTAAGAGAACATACTCATCAATTTGATTAATATGTTTCAATTTTATTAAAAGACAACTTTTTTTTATAAATAGTTATTTTAGAGTGAGAAGGGAAAACTGAAGTGAAACTTGAGCAAAACCAGGACAAAAACAATATGAATCTGACAGAAATATATATTTCTAATTATAATTTAAAATAATAATTTGCCACATCCATCTATCCAGTTCCTTGCTAACGATGCACAATGCTTACATCAGCCGTATTCTTCGGTGAAACGGCGCTGTACAAGTACGTATACAGGCAGGCGGTGCGGAATAATATTTCATTTAGCTAGGATATTTCAAAATTCCTTAATCTCGAAGGTATTACCGTAAATATTCTTTCGAAAACACAATTTTCGATTTTATGGATAATATGTATGTGAAAGTTTAACTTTAGTATTAGGAAACATTTTATTTTAACGCAGATAGTAGAGAAAAGTGGAGAACGTGATAAGCTTGGCCAATGTTTACCTCTTACCTATTGATTACCTTTCCATAAAGCTTACCTCTAGTTCTTACATAAAAAATATACAGAAAATTTGTTTTTTTTAGCTTCACGTTATATCTCACACTAGCAAGGTAGACAGAAGGAACCTGTGAACCTAGTGCTATGACACTCCGTTTCCATCAAGACACTTCCGGTTCCCACTTCCCGCCGAATTCTTAAAGTCTAGACCGCGTACCGACAGAAAAATCAACGCTACTATCGCGCACAAATTTAATAAAATCAAAAACAATTTCTTCACAAAAATTGATATTATATTTACTATTTATATGTACGTGTATACCATTATAACTTTTATAGAAAAGTTCAACTACTTGTTTACTGCATCGTATAAATATGTGAAAAATTATTAGCCACTACTGACCGCTAGTAAAAATGGAAGCTTACATGAGAACATACTCAAAGCTTATTATGTCATAATATTGCTGCTGCTTTTTATGTAGTAGAATTGCTTAAATATTTTGATTGTTGAGGCCTTGGTGGTGCAAGGGCTCAAGCGTGTGACTGTTGACATAACGGTTGAGGGTTCGATTCTCATTCGAAGGAATGACATATTTAATATTTTCATTTCCTCGCTCGTGTAACGAGGCAGAGCACGGTGTTTGTGGTGTCTGTGGATCTTTCATCAAAGAATTTCTCAAAGAAAGCATCATCTTAATGATTCTTCTGGCATAGATTAAAAGTAAATAAATGAAACATGAGACCGTTTTCACGTAACGGCACAGCATTGGGTTAGCACAGGTTGTGGGTTCGATTGCCGGGAAATTAAATATTTTCATGACTTCATTTCAGTAACGATAAAAAGTACGTAATTGAGGTAGACAAAAAATGCAGAATTGAGGCAGAAGGAACCTGGGAACCTAATGCTAAGACTTTCTTTTCCCCACCTCTAAATTCTCGAACCACACCATACATATTATCATACAAACTCATGTACATACAGACACAAACACCCACCATCTCCAACCCGCCTCGTAAACACGACAATATGTGTTAAGTGCCAGCTATAACGTACATAAATGATTAGTACCAGCTGACCACTTCAAATGAAAAGCATTCTCGTGTACTTTTTAATGTTCTCCACCAGCTTATATGTTTGTGGGAAATATTACTTCGTATATAACTAACTCCTTGCGACAGATGAATGAGGTTCTGTGGTAAGCTCTTAAGAGTATGTAGTGGTAATTTGGACTTATGTGGTGGTGAGGTGGCCCGACCACCTCACCACCACATATTCATTTATTATTATTCAATTCATTATATTTTATATTTTATTATTATTCAAATATAATGTAGTTTTTATTATAAGCTTAACAGTTAAAAAAATGTGGAACCCAATGTTAAGTCATTATTATTTTTTCCAATAGTGGAAGACCAAGCGAGGACTTGAAAATATTTTACATATTATAATTCACTTCATCAAGTGGGTATAGAGCCTCCACTGGGCTGAAATGTCCCCAAATTATTTGAACTTTTAATATATATTCTTTTTGAAATTTTATGAAATATTAATAACCTTTTATAAAATAAGTTTGAACCTCGTTATATACATAGTGACCTACTTTTAGTATAGGTACGTAAGTGACTCTAGCATTAAGACAATTCGCGGCATTAAGTTCCGCAACACAACACGCAATGTCTCAAAAATTATCTTAACTCTAGGTTACACAGAGTATCTTAACTCTAGGTTTTCTACATGTATAATAAGGTAGGCAGAGAAACTTAGTGTTATACAGCGGGATAGAGCGGGATTAAAAAAACAATTAAAAGCATTCAAGCAAATATTTAACGAGAGCACTTTAACGCCCTTAACCTGCACGTCTCAAATATAAGTTGAATGCAACTCGCCGCGGCCGGGGCGCTCCACAAATCAAAAGTTTTACTTGCTGGTTTTAAGTTGTGGGTGTATTGGGGTCTATAATTGATTTCAAATTAAGAAAAAAATATTAAGAACAATTTTAAAAAGTATATTGATTCAGTAGAGCACGCTAAAACAGAGATAGAACATTGAATTCTGACTAATAGTAGATAAAAGCTCTTTGTACTTGAATATTTATATATTTATGAATATTAAAATATATTTTAAATTCACGCTGTATCCCTCACATAGCAAAGGAAACCTAGAAACCTAGTGTTAAGACACTCCCTTTCTATTAAGATATTTCCGTCCCTCACTTTCCGTAAAATTCTGAAGACATTGTGTGTTGAGTGGTGGAACTTTACGCCGCTTTGCCTCGTTACTAGAGCAAAGAAATGAAAATATTAAATATTTCATTTTTTCGAGTGAGTATAGAAACCAAAATTGGTCGAGTTTACAATCTGACGCTTGTGCCCCTTCGCGACGGGTCTCAAATAAATATACATATATCTTAAAAAATCAAAATTTCTAAAGAAATCTGTCAAAAAAAGTACATAATCTTTATACACAAAAGTACAGATATTAAATAAAATTTTTAGACATATAATTAATTTAAGCCCCAGTACGACGCAATCCTAAAACAACTGGACAGTTTCATTGGGAGCAGAAAATAAGGCGATTCTCGGGAATGAAATGGAATTCTAATTCAATACAGACGTTCACTCCCTCTGCGACGTTTTATGATTTTATTATTTTTATAATATTTAATGCAATGCTGTTATTATTTCTACTACTATTAGTAGACAAATAAAACCGGTTTCACTTTTTCCTGCACCTGAAAGACCTCATCCCTAGATGAGGTCTTTCACGTCTAAAAATACATCAAGACATTACGAGTGAAGTGGTGGAAATACGCTTTGTTTTGTCGAAGTGAAGAAATGAAAATAATTTGAGAGGTAATCGAACCCACAATTACAGGCAGACGTAGTTTCACTATAGCACAACGGCGTCTTTTAATATTAGTCTTGCTACTGCAACTTTGATAACAAAAACTTTAAAAATTAAAAATTAATTTTAACTTAGTTGATTTTCTCAGAATTTCATATATAAAAATATATAGACCTGCCAGATCAACTTTCTCTGTTCTTTTATTTTAATCAAGAGACTAATTCTTCCAACAAGATAAGATATCTAGATTCTTTGTAATATATTAGTAACTCAATTTTAGTTATTTAAACATTCCTAAAACATTACATATATCGATCTGACTAGGCCAATACAAGATATTGTTGTTTAAAAGTTAAGCTATGACATTTAAATAGAATAAATAATCTGTAAAACAAAATAAATAAAAAAATAAACCAATATTAATCCAATAAATCACAAAATATAATAATACCTCAAGATGCCCTGAAAAGACAACAAAATGGATGCGTCATCAATTTATATAAAGGAAATCGGTTACGCCTTATCGCCCACTAAAATATTCAAGACAATATTATAAATGCCTGCTGGTGTTAAACAAATTGTTCGAGATGAAGAGAGTAATGGATTCTATTCCCGGCGTTGATCGCACTTCGTGACTGACGACCGGAGGTGGTTTGATCGAGCGATGGTATCGAACATTTGATGGTTACACCATTGAACTTACACTTCCGGTTTCGGAATATATGGGTCATTGATTTCTGGATATACAAGAACTTTCAATATGAATAAAGGAAAGAAAACTAAAAATTAAAAAATCAAGTTCCAAACGAGGCAATGGCATGGCAAATCATTACAAATTTATATTAATTGTAGTTAATTTCATATACGTAACTATATATACTATATATGTAACTGCATCATCCATAATTATGGAAATTTACATTAATGTAATGTCACTTCAGTACTGACTTCTTAAGCATGGTTAGGTTTATGTTATCATTTACCACATTTTGTCGTTGAATTAAGACACTTCATTCTTCACTTTGCGTCCAATTTTCGAGACATTGCATTTGCGAAACTCATTGACGCGCTTAGCCTTATTGCTAGGAAGATTTCCTAATGGCAATAAGTTTTCACCATTCATCACTTTTTGCGGAACTAAACGCTTCGCTTAAGCCTATAACCGATAGAGATATAGAGATAGAGAGAATAAAAGTAATTGAAAAATAACTACTCCGAGTAGATATTATACCCACAATTATCGCGTCAGTCGTACTCAAACTACTGTTAAAACAAAAAAAAAACAATTCTACATCTTAATTATAAAACAAGGAGCAATCGAGAAGATGAGACGACCCAGTTAATTGTAAATTCGAGGGGGTTGAAGAATCGAGTGCAGTTATCTTGAGGGTGGATTGCCAATGGAAGGGTTAATGCGGTAGTAATTAAACTTGGTGATCCCCTCCGTCGTGCCGATTGTGGGATTTCAATGATCATTAAGGAAATTAGTCGATTGCTTATTACTTTTATTTTTGTATGATGAATATGTTTTTAAAAACTGTAACATTTTTTTTTTGGATTAATCTGTATAGGTAGAGGAAATCCAGTGTTAATACTGTTGGTTTAAGACTAGCAGTCAAATTCTTAAGACATAGAGTGTTGAGTGGCAGAACTGTACGCCATCCTTTGTCTTGCTACTAGAGCGAAGGAATAAAAGTAATTCGTTTCCCGAATGGAAATCGAAATCAATCTTTCAATAGTTATTACCACTTTTCTACACAACATTTCTTTAATCTTTAGTGATGAAATAAAGAGAAAAGAGAAAAATGAGTCAAAGAGTTGGTAACGGTACTAGGTTATCTTTGCTTTAATGCGGAATACAGCATGCAGCTATTAATTTAGGAGTATTAACCCGACACAAACCTGAACCTGTAACTTCATAATATACATTTATCTTTGAGCTCAAACGATCCTAAATCTATAGTAGTATATATTTTAAAGGATATCTCTAAATCACAACTTCGAAGTTGCCTAATTCTCGAGGAATCCACTGGCTTTAACTACTGCGGTTTTGAGATTTATTTTAAATTGAAAACGGACTTCGCTCATCAACGACGCTATAAACTTATAATTAATGAAAAATCAGATTGGACTGAATCTTAGAAGGATTTGGTAGTTTTAATAAGTTTTCGTTTACAAATCTCAGTAAGTCTTGAGGATGCTGGAATTCTTAAGGAGATAATAAGAATTGAATGAGAATTATTATTAATGTATTTTAAGCCATTAGGGTGGAAGTTTTAAGTTATATTACGTAAAAATCTAGAAAGAGATTAACACAAAATCAATTTATAAAAATAAATAAATGTTTTTGACTGAAATCATATCAGTTGTACAGTATTGGATTTTTCCATCAAGCAATCATCATACTTACTTATCCTTATTAACAATACATAATTTATTTAAAAAAATAAAGCCGACGTAACTGTCAATGTATCATATATATTGCCTCCAAAATACTGAATCGGTTTTAATACAACTTTTTGTTGGACTGTGATATATTCCAACTCCGACAAGTTGATTAGATAGTTGAGAAGTTGTATACATATAAAAATTAGAGCTTCCAATCCTAGTATACCGAGATCTTGGTATTGTGGGATCCCGCATCATTTTCTAGTCCCAACAGAATGGGTATCGAACCCATTAAGAAGAAAAAACAAATCAAACGCTCCACACCCCACTGTGCCACCACGACTTCAGAATCTTCTACAAAAAGCAAACATCATACATCAAAAGGACTCATTAAGTAACCATTCAAACAATGAAATTGCTCGAAAAGATGAATTAATATGAACAAAGACTGTTTAGTTGACGATTTTATTAAGTCTGTCTAGTAATGTTGACTCAAATGGTTTATTATATAACTTTTACGCTATCTTGGTACAGTCGGCATGTCTGAATACGATGGTTATGGGTTAGAATTCCACTAAAGAGAAGGAAATATGTATATATTGAGGCCGTCGCGTCGTAGCGTGACATAGTGTCTGCCTGTAAATGCGAGGATTGTAGATTTGATTTCCATTTGGGAGTATAAATTGTTTTAATGTCCTTCTTCTGGTACCGAGACAAAACACGGCGTTGAGTTATGCCACTCGACATGGAACGTCTCGAAAACTACACAGGAAATGAGGACTTTAATAATTTTATGACCAATGTACCCTACAGGATGTCGTGCTATTTGAGGTATCTCTCACTAGAGGTCATATCCAATATCCGCTTTATAATTTTTCTCTTTAGAAGAAATTCCCTATGACTGTACGTACCACTATTACCTGCTTTCAAGATAAATTGGACACCCATCACTTTTCAGTTCCACCCAAAAAAGTCGCTACAAAATTACTAATAACAACTAAATTTTATTATATAACAACATCCTATATAAACACAAAACCAGCTAGTGCTTAAACACACCGCTCTATGGAACTAAACGCCACGTTTCTCTACCAGAGGGTAGAAACGAAGATGTGGAAGATGTGGTATGGAAATTATCTTCATTTCTACTCTAACCGCTCCCCTGATCTGATTGGAACATCAGGATCTGATCGACCGCGCTCACAGCCGGACGCTATACCACTAAGCCATAACGACCTCGTTTAAATTGAACTATTTAAATCTGCCATATAACCTTTGCAAAGCTCTCACCCACATCAGCAGTCAAGGTAGCCTTGTGCCATAAAAGTCGACAAAAAAGCCCAGTCCATATAGAAGTTAAACAAAAAAAAAGAAATTCTCTCAGTAATTAATAAACTAGGTAAGTACGTAAAAATTTAACCGCGCTTCACGCTCCGCGGCCCGAACTCATTAAGTTGGCTGGTTTATTTCATTTGCCGTCAACTTTTTGAACGGCGGCGGTGAACTTTTAAAAGAATACGAAATTTTTGGCTAAAGATTTTATTTAAATACTTTTATAATTAATTTTATAAATTTATTAGTTATAGACTTAAATATGTACATGTATTTAAATTTAGCGCTTGCCTAATATTATATAGATTCAAAGTTTTAATTATGTCTAGACTCTTTTTATTATTAACTAGTTCAATTTTTGGCCTGTAGCTAAAACAGCTTAAGCTAGTATAGCTTGTACCTGCAGTGTCACCTGCATAGTCAAAGGAAATAACTAATTGTTGTATATGTCACATGACACATTCTAATGAGTCATGTGGCATTACCTTGACACATTAGAATATGTCAAAGTAGAGTTACTACTACAAACAGTAGGGAGATACTATGGATTTCATCAAAACGAATAACGTAATGTATTAGACATAGTCTAAGGGCAAAGAAGGCTTATGGTCTTCCTCGATAAATTGATTATTCTTATGTTTCCCTTTTTTTCAGCATCGCACTGTATCATGCACATACAAGGGTAGGCGGAAGGGACCTGGGAACCTAGTGTTAAGATGCTCCCTTCACAATAAAACATTTCCGTTTCTCACTCTCCATCGAATTCTGGATGCATTATTTATTTATTTTTTTATTTTTATTTTATTAGTACCATTTAAAAATACATAAAAAAGTTAAACAGTGTCTTGCAAAACTCTGCATTATGTGTTGAGTGACAGTTCTCAACGCCGCGCTTTGCACCGTCACCAGAGATAAGAAATAAAAATATTAAGTGGATTATTATCCCTAGGGGGAATCGAATCCTCAACCTGCGCCACTACTGGCCTCTAATGGTATGGTATGGTTAATGGTATATTGTAGATTATTCAATGAAAGAAATACTTGGATCAGTGAAGCTCATTTTTATTACAATGACATCTTTAATTTTTCACTCAAATTTTTCAATTTGACATACAGATAATCCTACTATGCCCATTAGATGTTAAATATAAACATTATACTAAATATAATGGATTAAACCAGATCACGCTCATCTCTCAGTATACCGTAAACACTATACACTATACAGTGTACACTATAGCGTGTAAATACGCCAAATGAACAAACTCATGGGTCTGGCTCTCTAAACAAATGTATGTAGGTGTGTTTACTGAACTTATTGCTATAACAGCTCACCCACACTATACGGCTAAAGTAATATTAGGAGGGTAACACCATGTATAGTTGGACCTTCTGTGGAAAATGAAAAAGATTTGTTTTGGCTTTATCTTGTTAAATTCGCAATGCATTTTAATGTATCAGAAATTTATGTTATTTAGTTAACTCTTGTTTTGATCCCTGGACTTATATTTAATGTTTAATTACAGTCACGAATAGTGCTAAAATATTTCTTAAAGGAAACATATATATTGCAAGAGTAAGTGACAAAGAATTGGTGAATCTTCGAGATTTCAGTGTTATTGATTCTGAAGATATGATGATACCAAATTACAATAAGTTCAGAGGTAATTAAAAATTTTAATAACAGATCTTTAAACAGTAAGCGAAGTGAAAAAATACAGCAAGGACTCTGTTATCCTTGACCATCTGCTAGTGATAAAACTTAAAGCAATAAAAAACACTCCCCCTCACAGAACAGGAACCTACGACCCAAAAATCCTAACTTTCATCAAACAAAACAAATACCCCAAAATACATAAAAGTTAAAATGTGGCACCGAGCCAGCTATAACCGTAACCACTAAAATCGCGTTCAAACAATCGCGCGTCAAATTGGAAGCCTCACAAAATAAATTGTATGTAAATGAACGGGTGATTAGTGAACGACGGTGATCGAATTATGGAGTAACGAGGCCGCTCTGATTGTGAGGGTTAATATGCAAGTCTATGGTGCTTGGACTGGATTGATTTAGGAGTTTGGCTGGGCTTCGACGTTCGGCTTAGTGGTGACAAAAAATAAGGTTTAACGGTTTTTCTCGCATTCTTCTTCTTCTTCGTGTCAATGCTTGGAGAAATCAGATCATATTTTGGCAGTATTTAGCCACGTCGACTGCGGCATTTGTTGCCTCAATCAGGTCGTCATGTGAGCAGGTGAATGGACATTCTCGCATTGCAGATGGATGGATGGATGGATAGACAGATGAAACCCAATGATAAGACTCTCCGATAACCACTTTTCGCCAAATTTTTGGACATAGTATATTAAGTGGAGGAACTCAACTCTTTCCCCTAATCTTCGAACTAAATCTAAATCTTTTCGAACCTGTAGTTCTTGTTATAAAGAAATAAAAGCGTTTAGCTTTGTAAAGAAATCAAACAATTTCTTGAGCTTTACAATATTAATATAGATACTTAAAAAAATCTTATACACATCCTCAATATTCTACGTATCATACGATTCAAAAAACGTGCTTAACGAAATGCCCTAAGAAACTTTAACCCTTAACTGTTGATCCCGATTTAATTATAATTAATAATTAGATGACGATTGTGGGAAGCAGCCAGTCGGTAACGATATTAATCACGTGGCAACTGTCAATCGCGAATATTTGATTAATTAGCCATATCATTAGGGGCATTGTGGCGCAATGACAGTGTCTATACGTAACGGTTGTAAGTTCGATCCCTATTTGGGGCTATTATTTTTACCATTTGAAGGGCTTAGTATGACAAGCAAAGAATAAGATTCCGCCATAGAACACACAACGGAGTAAAGTCAAGAATGGAGTACGTTAAAAGTAGCGTTTCTCTATGTTCGAAGCTTGTATATTTAAAACACTTAGACTTAAATACGTTTTAGAGTATTTATAAAATTCCTTTTAAGGTAGATGAACTTTGTCTTCTATTTGAATTTATTTTAAGGAATAGTTTTAATGTACACCCACTATGATACGGTACAAGCAATGACCGCAGCAATCACGTCAGGGCAGACGCCAATGATAGGTGCGCTTATTTTATCTTTTTTTTACACATATTTCAATTTTTGAAGTGATTCAATTAGTAGGCATATACAATTAATGTATTTAGATGTACTGTTTTTTTGTTTTTTATATGCTTAATACAAATGAAATGAAAAAAAAATTTTTTTGCTATACCAGGTCCTATATCTTTAAAAAGAACCAGTTTAAATACTTAACTATAATCGTCCTTACATTATGTTTAAAAATAAAATTGCTTCCGACCGACGCATATACAAATAATCATATAGTCCATGCAGTCGAAGCCTATAAATTGCACATTCATAACTATATATATTACCCAGTATCTACATGTATGTGTGTCTGTTTGTTTGTGTGTGTGTGTGTACATACAATATCAGTGATAATTGCTTGGAGGTTAGACCCGCAGTAATCAAGCGTCAATAACGTTATTAATCAGATTTGATCACGGAATATTCTATTAATTTGTCATATTAGGCTAGTTGTAATATTATATTATACCTATGCATATTTTACCAGTATTTTCAGGAATATACACTAATATTATAAAGCTGAAGTTTCTTTAATGAAACTACTCAATTTCAGGAACTATGGCATTGAATTAAAAAAAGATTTTTGTGGTGTATAGTCTATTCATTAAGAAAGATTAGAATAAAGTAATAGATTGGTACCGCGTAGTCAGAGTAGCTTGTTTAAATATGCCATATATGCTATAGTCAAATTTTGTGAGCATGATGGCGGAACTCAACGCTGCGCATTGCGCCTTGTCTGAACAAGACAGACGAAACGTTTTTTTATGGCTACTATCAAAATTGAAACACCACTATAGAGGCCGAATGCGTCAAGAAAGCATCGATAAATAATATTTTGATGTATTATGAAAAGATCTACAAATAAATTATGGAAATTGACAAAAACAAATAGAAAAAAAATATGGAAAAAAAACATAAATTATATTCGTATTCATCGTTACTAAGCATTAAATAAATCAAAATAAATGTCTAACACACCTTAAAAATTGAAATGAATATTAAAGAAAATAAAATATTACAATTTGAACAATAAAAAAACATTCGCAGTCGGTAGGATTCGAACCTACGCTCCCAGAGGGAATCTGATTTCTAGTCAGACGCCTTAACCGCTCGGCCACGACTGCTCTTACTATGGTAATAAAGACTTCGCATTACTTCGTAAATTGTATTGAAAAGTGAAAGTTAAAAAACTTGATTTTAATTTAAATGTCAGTAGGTTGCACGATCTATAGAGCTTTTTATCTCCGTCATAGCACAGCGGCGCAACGTCTAACTGTCAACGCATCGGCTGGGAATTCTATATCCACTTTTGGGATTTAATTATTTTCATTTCTCCGCTCAGGTGCCACTCTACATACAATATCTTGAAAATTGGACGGAGAATACGAAACAGATCTCTTAACACTAGGTTCCTTATGCCTACCATGCTGTATTAAAAACAATTAATCAGTCAGTTTCTTAATTTAAAAAGAATATAAATAGAAAAGAAAAGGTTCTATTTTAACTTATATTTAAAATTATTTACTTTATTTGTAAACAAGACTTCCTCGTACTTCGTCTTAATTAAAATGGGAAAATGGGGTAAGAAAATTTAGCGAAGGTTTAACGAACAAATTTAAGATTTCAGTGTACGAGTATTTAATTAGGTTATTTTTAAATTTTGAAAAAAATATAATCTATTATGGCGCAAGAACACAAGCGTGCGACTGTATATTCGACAGGCTGTGAGTTCGATTCCCACTCGAGAAAATTAAGTATTTAATTTTTTAATTTTTTTTCGCTCTGATAAAGAGTCAAAGGGCTGCATTAAGTTTCCCCACTCTATACGCAATGCTTCCAGAGTTCGGCGGTAAATAGAGAACGGAAGTAACTTAACTGTAGATTTCCAGATTCCCAAAAAAAATAATTTTGAATTTAAGGTAGCATACAGGCGTCTCATACCTTATTATATATACGTATACACTCATCACCCACCATGTAATTAATAACGTTATTTATGCTTGATTACTTGACGATTAACTGGTATCATAATCTAATTTCCTATACACACATACATATATCCTAGTTGCAGTTTGCCTAAATTAAGCTCTACAATTAATGTGAATTCAGTCTTAATAACCACCGATGACAACGATGAACCGTTTTGATTTAGATTTTAAGGTTCCGTACTTCAAAAGGTAAAAATGGAACCCTAATTACCATATGCCCACCCAATGGAACCATAATTACTTTGTTGTCCGTCTGTCACGACCATTTATCTCAAGATCACTCGGAAGTATTACCGCTGATATTAATATCAAATATTTTTGTCTGTGGTCCCTTGAGGCACAGAAAAAATCAATCTTCTAAGTCAACGCAATCAAAAAATATTACCATTTGGGACTCTCTGACAAGAACGGCGTTGAGTTGCGTCACTCAACACACAATATTAATCAAGAAGCTATAACGAAATGGTGTAAACAAAACATATTTCCCCTATAAATTCCAATGCAATATTCGCCTATACTGTCCCGAAGCAAGGTTAAACCACAATACGGTCAACAGAACGGTGTGAATGCCTCCTTTGACTTCCACAAACAGATACTTCCTCGGCCCTAAGCCAATTATCCGCAAAAGCTCGACCGACACCGGCTGTATATCCGGTGCTGGATTGAAACGCATTTAAGTTTCTAGAGAACAAATAAATAGAAATAAGATATTTGATTTTGCAATTTTGATATGTTTTAAATGAAACTCTATTTTTTTCATCAGCTTCACGAGCTTTCACTTCTTTGGCTGACGAACCCTAAGCTGAAGAACCCTCCGTTACAAACACATCCTTGTGCCTCTACGCCATGATGGCCTCGAGGGCCGATTTAAACATTGGAGTAGGAACCTAATGTTAACCTACTATTTCATTCTCCCGCTTGAGAATCGAACACACAATTGTCGTGCTAGATCCTCTCTGACTACCCTGCTGCGAGGGATAATGCGTGAAGCAGTTTTTTGTACATTTATCATTTAAAGAATGTATATTACTATACTTGGTCTCACAGTAGTATTACGCAAATTATCTCAGTTAATTAATGTATGTACTGGGATTACATTATCGAATTTGCTAAAACAATGCCGCTAATATTGTATTTGTGGCACTTGCTAATGCATATTCTGTTTTGTTGTGGAGACATTGACCTTCTTAGAATTAACATATATACATACATACAAATATATATATTATATATATTGAAATTACATATTATTAACATGAGGCTATTGTAAAGCAGTGGCAGTTCGTCTGTTTATAAACGCTACAGTTCGATGTTCGAGTTCGATTCCCACTAGGGGGAATAGGAGTTTGTTTATATTTCTCGGGATACAGCGTGAATCTAAAAAATAGCATAGTGAAAGAAAATACATAGATTAGTTGGTCGTGGATTCAATATTTGAATAAGTAATATTTGAGACGACAAAAAGTGAGATTAAATTCTAAAAGGGCGGAAATTACATTGCAAATTTTTCACGAATTTCTATATGTAATATATTACAATTTTGCGTACGAATAACTCTTTGAAGTATAACAAAAGTATGAATGATCCAAAATTTCAAAATTTCTGACCAACTATTATTCAGGATTAGCCACAGATTTCAGTAGACAAAACTTTCAATTGGTTATAGATATTTAGATAATTCATTAGGTATTAGTGGAAAACTGTCAGAAAATTTTGTGACCAAAGTCCCTTTGATTTATACATCTTCACAACTCCAATCGTTTGAGCGGCAGAGGTCAGTAATGTCAGTAATCTCCGGTTGTTTATAGTTAAAACTCTAACGACGTAACTCTTAACTGCTTAGGAGTCGTAAATAAGGGAAATTACTTTGTAAGCCTACAATTAAACTGTAGTCTGCGTTACGGCCATGAGAGGAGACCATGGGTTTGCTTTTAAAAACGCCGTAGATTTAATTCATTTGGCTAGGGACAGGACTAAGTATGCGAAGTTGACTGCCTTCACTAGTTGGAGAGGCACTTTAAGAAGAAGAAGAAGAATGGTTTTACTAAATTGATATTAGGCTTGTTACTCTATCCTAAAAAAATGATAAATGTGTAAAGAATTAATGGTCATTTATTTTATGTAAGATTGCTATTACAACAGTCATATTTGGCACCGGTTCTTGTCAACTGCCTTCCGAGGCAGTGTCAGCTTTATATTCTTTAAAGATTAAAAATATTTCTTAAATAGTAATAAAGTTGTTAAATAGTTTTTGGGAATAATAATAGGAATAGGTTTTTTAACACATTTTTGGTACTCACTTGACATACTTGTTTAGCCAAATTATGTCTAGCTGTATAAAAAATACTATGAAATATATAAACACAAAAATCTATCAATATAAATAATGCTGAAATTCAATAAGAGCCGCAAGTTGCATTGCCACACCTAAGCGACATCCCTAATTTCCTGTATTTATTGTGGATACTGTTCTAGTTTGGCGTCGGTTTAAGATTAAGGAGTTGGGTCGAGGACTATCAGATGTTATGCTTTTACAGTGTTCTGGGACCACGGCCTGGTCAAGACGAAAACAGCATTAAGGCATAAAATAGAATAAGAAAGTGAAATTTTGAGGTCATAGTGGCTAGTGGGAATTGAACCCATAACAACTACAGTTGTCACCTAAGCCTGTTCTACTACACCTGGCGCCCTACCTTCTGCGTAATAAGACGTACTCGTAAGTAATACATATGTTTACACAGAATAAACATTATTATTGACACAGTTGCTAATACAAAGCGCGTAATTGTGTGTATATGTGTGTTATTAATGTCTTAATTATTTTACTTCATGTTAAAGAATAGATATATTATTTCTGTAATATTGTTATTAAAATTATGCAGACGAATTTTTTTTTGTTGTATCTAGGAACTAGGAACACGCAGTCGTTGTTGGGCAGCAGCTCAATACGACGAAATACGGCGTTGAGCTCCGCCACTCAACAAGCAAGCCGACGTATTTCAACAATCGGTTCGACAGACGATACACAGTTTCCCGCTTAACAGGGTAGGTGGGAGGAACCTAGTGTTGTGACACACTGTTCTTAACTTTCCGTCCAAATTAAAAGATACAGTGGCGAAACTCAATGCCAAGAGCGATGGAATGAAAATAATTAATTATCCCGAGTCAGATACGAACCCACAACCACGGTGCTTACAGAAGGATGTCGTGCTCTATTATTGAAAATGCGTAAGGATAAGAAAAGTAAGCAAAACGAGCTTTGCTCTTATCATTTAGGGCAAAAATCTCAGCCTTGTACGAAATTCTCATGACGGCGCAACAAAGAAGTAAGCAACTGTTTACTCGCAAACTTACTTATTAATAAGTTCCTTATAACTTTGTAGTTTCAGACGAAAAAATGTTATAAGTTTATTGGTTATTAACTTTCATAATTGAGGCGGAAATGTTTGACTGTATCCCCGACTGGTTGTGGGTTCGATTTCTTCCAGGAAATTGATTATTTATTTAAATTCATAATTTCATTTCTTTGTTCTGGTCGCGCGGCGTCGAATTCCGCCTCTCAACACGCAATGCCTCCAGAATTCAGTCTAAAATGGCAAAGAAAGTGTCTTAACACTAGTTTACCTCTGCCTACCATACTGTATGCGTGATACAACGTGTTCTTTGTTGATATCAAACTCACTACCAGTAGCCTTACAATAACATCTACCAACCACTATACTAAAAGCTCCCTTTCGCAAACAAACACCCAAATTAGCAAATAAACAAACAAAAGAACATCCACCATATAAAAGCTAATGTATACACTAAATCTAAATGAAAATATATTACATTACAAATAGCCCGCCGTATAACCACTGTTTGACGTTGGACAATTAATTATTTAGTTAATTATTGCCAATTTTAGCGTAAAATTCTGTGATAAATTGAACTAGGCTAACTCTTTATAAATTGGCATTTGAATAGATAATTTAATGGTTAATTTTGATGACAAATAATAATTATTGATATAAAAAAACAGAATTAAATTACTTGTCAATTAAGAAGAAAAATTTATCTTGGGACCAGTCTTCAGGCTAGTCGTCGCGCAGGGGCATAAATGTGTAAACGGGGATCGATTCTGCGGCAATGCTAAGTAGTTTCTTTTCTATCCCATTCAGAAATGAGGGAGTATTATGTCATAAAATTAATAAACTGATTTTGATAAAACGATTCCCTCATTTAAATGAAAAGATCATCATCTCGATATGACTTTTAGTTTTATATTGATTTATGGGCAAACATACAAACATTATATACCGTTACAAATTTCAATATTCTTAGAAGCCTAAATAGATTATCATACTTAAATATCATTATTCTAATAACCAAATATGAAACAAATAATTAATATAACAGAAAGTTCCTGTCCTAATCAAAATTTCTTAAAGGACTCATAAAATTAGTATTAAGTAAGTAGATAATAAATCGTAAATACAATCTTGTTGTTTGGACCTAAAATTGCAGACGTAGGATAGCCGTCGACATAACTCCGCCGTAATCTTTAACCGACGTCTACTAATATACTACCACAATAAATACTGTACTGAATTAAGGGATGCTTTCGTGAACGTGGCCATTACAGAGACGGTTAGTTTTAGAGTTAATTGTTTAATTTTATTTTTATTATGGCTTCTTTTTAGATTTAAAATTCTTTTTAAGTATTATATCACGGCTATCATCATCATTATCATTATCAACAGCATTTCCTTATCCAGTGCTGGACATAACACTCGCCAATGAGACGCATTTGAGCTTGCTTTTCGACTAGACAGAAAGAAACTTAGATTTATACGTAAACGGAAAGAAAGTTATAAAATATCAGTCTGTTTCCTCTGAAGAATAATCTTAAGATTATCATGACCATGTTCATTATCAGCATTATCTCCGCCGCCGTCGTCATTATCATCATCATCAAGAACAACACCAATAACATGCCCTGGCACACCAGCTTGATCTTCAAGTCTTAGCTAAGGATAAGGTTGTATGGCCACACATTTAAGCACACCTTGATACTAGGCTTAGTGCAGCTATTCACCTAATTTACGAGGTCCGTTAAACAGCTCGTTATTACGCACTTCCAAACTGTTTTAACTATTATATAAGCAAATATATTTACTGAAATATTAACACCGTCTTAGTAAAGTTAGAGGAGTGTCTAAAAAGGACTCGATAGGTTCAATTCCAAATGTTTATTAGTAGTTATTTATGATTTACTAAGAAAACATCAGCGTGTAACTGATTAATAATGAATAAAAAATATTGACTTTAATTTTAATTACAATGTGTACCTACTATAAAGAATTTTCATGGATATTTTAATTCGAAATATACTCTAATAAATTAATTAAAATATAATCTAATTTTGTTCCAAATAATACATAATGGAGACTCAACTAACTTTACTAGGATCTTTATGGCTGAACCAATGCCGTTGCAAATCGCAAATGGGTAAAAATAAAAAAAAAGTTTATTTGAACTTAGATATGTCAATGGAAAATCGCGTTTCTCGTAATCCCATATATCGAAAAAAATAAGTTAGGTGCACTCCCTCCCCTAAACTCCCTAACCTACCTACATGGCAAAGTCAATGCGAGTCAAGCTAACGCAGGACTTTCATATACGTATATAGATATATTTATATGAGCGTTGCAACCGAAATTTGCTATAATGTTGAAATAAAAACAGGTTTTTTTTTACTTTCACTTTTAATATAATTTACAAAATAATACGGTGTCTTTAAATCTAGAGTAAGAGCAGTCGTGGCCGAGCGGTTAAGGCGTCTGACTAGAAATCAGATTCCCTCTGGGAGCGTAGGTTCGAATCCTACCGACTGCGAATTTCTTTTTTTACTTTATTATTCTTTTATATTATTTACTAATACAAAACAATTAAAATTATTTTTTATTTTATTCAAAACATCCAATCGAAGAACCTGTGTTGTCTTAAAAAAAAAAAACTTATTACAACACCACACAAATAAATCTCCAAATCCTGTACTACTTTATAATTATTAGAATGTGCAAGTTTTTGAGGATAGAAGTTTATTGAACTTTATGTTAATATTCTATTTAATTTCGGGCAAAGCCGAGTTTAGGTCGCTAGTTAATATACAAAATCAATGCTGCTGGTATAAAATGTTCATAATCAAACTCAAGCGAGTCAGATGGCAGCAATTCCTAAGAGGCGAGGGCGCCGCCGTACAAAGGCATATTTCGAGCGCAAAGCTTTATTAAAAATACCATTGCGTCCATTTTTAATCGAATCCTGTACCTTACCTGTTAGATTCGTTTGAGATTACACGAATTATTATTAATTTGTTGAAGTCCGATTGGCATACGCTTGTCTAAACGAAATGATTGTTGGTTCGATGCTCTTTTAGAGAAAACTTAATATTTAATATTTTTATTTCTGCCTTGTTGCCACAGCGAGGAAATGAAAATATGTCATTTATCCAAAAGAGTTTTTAAGACAAATTTGTAAGTTATTTAAAAAAATGGCAAAATATGAATTCGCAGTGTAAAATTAATAACTTGAAGTATAAAATTGTTAATTTGATGAGTTATTAATAAGACGAATTTGGTGTGTAAAAGAACAAATGTGTGAAAGACCTACATGTAGATGATCTCTAAGTAAGCTTAACTTAAACAACAATATCGTGCTTAAAATTATAAAAAAATATTTCATAAATATCCTTATGTAAAATAAATAATTTCTAGAATTGCCTTTGTAAGAAAAATATTATGTCAAATTAATCAAAAATCAAATAATTGAAAAAAAATATCGCAGCCGGTAGGATTCGAACCTACGCTCCCAGAGGGAATCTGATTTCGAGTCAGACGCCTTAACCACTCGGCCACGACTGCTATTCTAAGAATTTTCAATATCAGCAACCAATTTGAAGAGAAAATATTTATTAAAAGGTTATTGTTAGGTTATTTATCTATTTCGTGGTAACAAAAAATGCGATGTTGAACTCTACCGGTAACGGGCAAATCCGAGCGGAAAGTGTCTTGACACTAAGTTCGACCTGCCTACAATGTTATGTGCGAAAAAAAATATTGTAAATCATTAATTCAATTATTATTATTTTTTAGCTACACCGCACATAGCAGGGCAGACAGAGGGAACCTTGAAATCTAGTGCTAAGACACTACAGTCCCATTAAGACACTTCCGCTTCCGCTAGTTGAACGGCAGAACTCAATGTCACCTGTCACCAAAGCAAAGAAATGAAAATATATATTTTAGTAATTCTCATGAGAATCGAACCCACACAGTTTTCCTCTTGTACCTCTGCGCCAAGACAACCCTAAATCAAAAAAATATATTATCATAAAAATAAAAATATAATATCAGTAGACAAAATAAAATTAAAAACAAACATAATTTGTTACTAATTAAAGGTACACATAAAATAAAAAGGAATCTTGTAGCGAGATTGCCTAAAACGGTTTAAGAGCTTCAAAAGAAATTAGAAAGGGAATCATTTCAATATCAGGATAAAGGTGTCGTCTGAAATACCTTTGTCTCACAATTCCGAAACTCGCTAAGACTTATTAAAAACGACGGTTCTCAGAACAATCTTATATTTCGTCTGGAATTATCCTAATAATAGTCGTCGTCCGCAATTTTTGTATAGACATTAAGACGTTTAATGGAAAATCTTGTAGCACACCAGCTCTCGCCTTAAATCTTTCAACCGGTTGTGGATTCGATTCCCCCCTCGGGGAATGAGCTTTTTTCCTTTCCAGGAGACAAAATGCGGCATTACGTTCCTTAAGTTCTCTTAAATTAGGCGGAAAATGGGGACCAGAGTTTCTTAACTCTATCCCATTTCTTATCATGCTATAAGAAATGGGAACCTAGTGTTAAGAAACGAATAGCGATAAAAATAAGAAAAAAAGAAGCCATCAAAAACCAAAATGCGCAAAACCGTTAACCAAAACTATCAAAACTCAACGCTAGTGATTAAAAGGCGTTGTTTAGGGGGAGTTATTTCGAAATGCCTCTATATTTATTTAGCTGTAAACCAACGATGATATCATGTATCGCGTGCCCACTCACAATTTATCGTGGTATCGTGGTGGATCGCGAGCCGACGATGCTCATTCGTATCTAACATCCACCATCTAAGTTCTACCATCTGCTATCTACCATCTACCAGTAATTATTAGCTAACAAACACTTACACCCCCTTTTGTGTTCCCGTAAGTCGTTGAGAATGTTCTTATTAAACTGATTTAGATTTGATTTCTTGGTATATCGAGACGGCATCATAGTTCGTCGGTTCAATTCCCAGTTGGAGAAATAGAATATTTCCTTCCTCTGGTAAAGCTTCACAAGGTTTCGGAAATTGTGGAAAGTGTAGAACTCTTTGCCTGGCCAGCTCTGTAATAACCACAGCATAATCATCAGCTAAAAAGGAATACCAATTAGCAATATCCATTATTCATTGGCACTTAGCAAAACAATTTAAGTAATAACTTGGGCTATTAATATCTAAGCATACACCTACCTCGTATCTCGGTGACGAGGGACAGGCTACACGACAGTATCTGTGGGGGTATCACGCGGTGACAGCTGAGACTAAATAAGTAACAAGTTGTTGTAAATCTCTATTCCTTTATTATCAATACAAATATTGTAAAGATTAGATTCGTCTTAAACAATCGTAATTTTTTTGTAAATAAAATTAGAATAATTTCTTTGCGTGGCGATCGTGAGTTCGATTTCCACTCGAGGTAATAAGATATTTAATATTGTAATTTCTTTGATAACGCAGCAAAGCGCGGCGTTGAATCCGCCACTTAATACGCAATGACTCAAGAGTTCAGCAAAAATGGGGATCGAAAGTGTCTTAACACTAGATTCCAAGACTATCTCTTTCTATCCTGCTATGAGCTGTATACAGCGTGAAGCTATGTGATACAGTTCATGCTACAATTCGTGTTCATTCTCCTAAGAAGGATACCAGAGAGGACCGTAGCGTGTTAAATGGCGGAACTCAACACTTCGCCTTATTTATAACCAGAACGAAGAAATGAAAAGAAATCTCCTGAGTTGAGATACCAAATACTTAACCATCGCTTCCCACTGTCTTAATAATATAAACTTAATAAACCAAAAATTCTCTGTAAAACGTTCCAGAAACATATAAAGCTAAAGCCTGGTTATCTACTTGACTCTGAATACATTGTTAGCGTCATGTATGTATGTATGAGGTTGGTGCACGTATTACCATACAAAACGCGAACATGGCCTCTTCAGATTGTGAATGTGCAACATCGAGGACCTCAATAAAGACACTTACTTATGTTGCTTATGTTGCCATATAAAGTAATAGAGAGAATATCATTGCTTAACTGTAATCGCGATAGTGGATTCGATTACCGAATTGGATTGAGATCCATCCTTCCAGATCTTTCCCATCTAGATAGAGAGCGATGTTGAGCTCCGCCACCAGTAATAATTGTTGTAAAACTGCAGGAAAATTAGTGAACGTATTGACTGGAATTATTACTACCAACGGAGAGTCTAAACACAACGTTCCCAGGTTGTCGTGAAGCTAAAAAAACTATCAATAATGTCAGACACTGCCCTCAGCACCACGACGACCTCATATTCCAAACAGACAGTCAAATATGAAGTTAACAATACAAACAGCATCAAATTCGTGCCAGCCGTACAAACAACATTACCATACAACTAATGCCCAAGAGTAAAGTGCCGAAACTGAATGTAGTTCTACCCAAAAGTTGCATACACAATTTCACAACTACTTTTCGTTACGAGTAAATTTCTGGTGAAACTTTTAAAGTCACACACTCTCGCCAACGAAGTCGGCAAATTTGATTATGGTTCACCTACATTCTTGTGGGACTCTATGGTACTAGTGTAACTTTTATACTTCGTCGTTATGGCATAACGACGTATTTATTTTATTCTTAGTTATTTTGTGAAATGTATTAATAAATAATTCATGGCAAAAATTGCATAAAGAGAAAACTACTGACTATTTCTTTTAGCTTTACGCTTTATTCCGCATACAGCACCTAATATTGATTTTCCACCTCAAAGGCCGGCAACGCACCTGTAGCTCCTCTGGAGCTGCACGGGGTCGTGGGCGGCGGTGATCATCATCAGGTGACCCGAACGCTCGTTTGCCTTGTCCTTTTTCCATAAAAAAAAAAAAAAAAATACAGCAGGGTAGGCAGAAGGAAACTATTGTTAAGACACTCCGTTACCCACTTTCCGCCGAGTATACAGAGTAAAAATTAAAAGTAAGTTCATATTACGGAATGCTGTTCTTATCTCTGGGTCTGGTGCACCCCAGTATCTAGTCCCAGTCCCAGTAATTATTAGTAACCTAATTATCTCTGAAAGACTCTCTCTACTTGGTCGTGGATAGAGACCTATCTCGTTGTGCGTTATCTAACACATTTATCACGGATAAAGGGAACTCTTTGATCTGCTTCCTGGTGTAGAATTTCCTAATCGTACAGTACATCTCAGACTTAAATATCATCCTGATCACCTGGATACGTACACGTAGCACTCTATTATTGTACGGTTCCTCAGGAACTTACTTCCGCGCGCCATACAACGAGTCACCACGACATGGGTACCTTCGAAAAGCACATCTTCCACCTTATAGACCAGCAACCTACTTATAGCTCTTTGATAGATAGAGTGTTTAAAAAAAATAGTCATTTAATATGCCTAAACTGAAAACTTAAAGAACTCAATACAAGCTAAGCCATTATCAAAGCTTTACCTTCATAGCTGATATTTCGACTGTACCAGGCGATAATGAGCGCCGCCCGCCCAAGAGACGCCGATAACAGCGCGTTAGCATTTGTATAGAACTGTTTGCCGCTATATCCCATAGTTGACAAACTGATAATGGGAATACGCTGGGTTAATGTGCGTCCTTTTTATTTTAGCATTTGGTGTTTTTTTTTTTATTATAAAAAGATAGAGTTTTTTAAAAACTCAATCACCGTAAAGTTATGTTTTATCGAGGTATATAGCTAAATGTTTTTGGCAGTATGAAATATTAAAGAAGAATTCAAAAAACTTTGAGCCTAACATTTTTAACTTCATATATTCCGCATGTAGGGTAAGAACCTGTTATTATACACTGCGTTATCCAATTTACTATGAGTGGGAATCGAACCTACAACCGCCGTACTTACGGTCACACGATGTGCTACTGAACCATGTTGTTACTAGCTTAATTAATGTTTTCGAAATTATAAATTTAGATTTGTATTTACGGTAGATAAAAAAATTAAAGAAATATAAATAACTCTTAACTGTTTACTCTTTACGTCTTTCTTTGTGAAGATAAAAATAGACATTTTAAATTAAAAATGCTTAACATTTTTAAAATGTTTTTACACACTTAGGAAAACAAAATCTTTATTTTAGAATAACGTATCAGAAAAGAAACATAACGGGACCCACGCCTCAATAAAAATGCACCGATAATTTCTACTCAGCATGAAAAAATAAACTAAATCCCAATACGCCCACCGATCTTTGACAAATCGACTGTACACTGCAGTCAATGCAGTCGATGTGGCATGCATAATGAGGACACGTAACGAGTCACATTGTCACCGACACCTGGCGTCGCTCACGGCTGGGACCTAGCATACATCACTTACTGAACGATAGATTTAAGTAATGTAGTGATTTATCACTATATTATTTATGAAGAAAACTATAATTGGAAGCCGTCGTAGCGCAGCGGCATAGTATTCGATTAATTTTTATTTCTTCGCTCTGGTAACAAATCGGTTCGGATCTCGTAACGGAGTTATGTTTCGCAAACTAGACTAAATTTGTCTAAAATTGAAAGGAAAACGGAGGGTACGTACTGTCTTAACTCACCTAGTTTTCTTCACCGGCCGAGTTACAGTTGCAATAGTTTTGGATAAACGCTATTAGTGTAGTTTCAAATCTTATTCTGGGGGATGTCTTAATTAAAAATAGATTCTCATTAACAAATCTCATTTAGAAACTCACAAAAGTTAAAGTCTAATACAAAATATTTTTTTCATATAAAAATAACAGTACATAATATAAAATGTAAGCACATATTTCATCATAGCTTCACGTTCTATCCTGCAAGTAGCAAGAGGGAACTTAGGGCTAAGACACTCTGTTACCCACGTACTGCCTAATTAATTATTTCGAAATGAAATAATTAAATTACCCATACCACCGCGCTTACAGTCAGAAAGAATCTGATGAGCATAATTATTTAAATACAAGAGATATATATACATACTAGTGGAACCGAGCGCGGCTACGCCCGCTTGAACTATACGAATATTTATTTAATATATTTATGAAATTATTTTCAGTTTTCAATAGAGAGATGCGTTAAGCAAGCTCATTTTGGGTGACGTTTTCTAACAACAAACTTTGCAAATCGTTGCTTAGCAACGACGGTTGTTATAAACATGGCGGAATAAATTGCATGTCAAATTAATAAGTATTTTAATATATTGATATATATCGAAAATATTACAAATATGAGAAAAAAAAAGTATCCTATGTTCATCCCGAGACCCTCAAGTATCTCTATATGAGTATTATATCACAATTAAATTAGCGGTTTGGCCCTGATTGCGTAAAAGACAGACAGACAGAGTTACTTTCGAATTTATAATATAGGTATGAATATATGAATAAATATGAAAATTGACAATGTCTTTCTATATTTCCTGGTCCACCCTCATACTATATACGCCAATGTTAAATTGACTGCCGCCAATATGAAATTCATACCTTATTAAAGAAGCTTCGGAGAACACACGTCTGAGCTGTCAAAGCGCCTGTTCAAATCCTGTCTAGTGTAAAATGTTATTTTCCATTTTTAAGGCTTTTTCATTCTATACTAGGTTTTACTTGCGGCTACGCCCGCATGGTCGTATCGTATCTTATCGTATCTATATCAGCTTCACGCTGTATCGCGCAAACAGAAGGGAAGGCATAAGGAACTTAGTGTTAAGGCACTCGATTTGAATCGAATTCGAATTAAAAATTGGGCGATGCACAGAACCAAGTATCTTAACACTACGTTCTCTCTGCCTATCCTACAACGTATGGGATACAGCGTGAAGCTAAAAAAGAAAATTATATAACGCAAATAAATATATTACACAAGATCTAAAAATAAATGAAAGTGAAGCAAAAATCAGAATCCCTTTTATCATATTCTCTGAGAATATCTACGTAATGGGATTGTGGGGAGGCTTTTGTTCGTTGATTGACTGCCGAGAGCGGCAACTTTCAAAAACAATAACGCAATAAGAAACAATTTGTCAACCAAACAAAAGGAATAAATTATTTTTTCTTTACTTCACTGTACTATGTATATTGGAGTATGTATCATTGTATATGGTAAAGTTTTTTTGCTTGTTATTCCATTTAAAACTTAATTTTTACCTTAATTCTCTGTTTTTTTTTTCAATCATCATTATTTATATTTCAGCATGCTTTTACCCACTGCTTGACTGATTTTCTCGCCTTTTCGATTGATCTTATCATCGCTTTTAACCCTTGCCAGCTGTCTTGCGTATGTCGTTACCCCATCTATGTGGAAGACGAGGTGCGGTCTCCGTTCGAAAACGAGTTTTAATCCATTCTTATTATCAGTTTCATTAGAACATGTCAATAACAGAAACATCTTTTTTTTTCATTCACGATATATCCTGCATGTACAAGGGTATCCAGAGGGAACCTAGTACTAGGAGACTCCGCTCCCTGCTTTTCGCGGAATTCTCGAAGAAATGCATTTTAAATAGCGGAAGACAACCAGAGGGAAGATATGAGAATATTAAATATTTCAATTCCTCGATGGGGAATCGGCGGATCAAACCTGCGATTACAGTCACCTTACGTACGCTTGTTGCCTTGCACCATTTCTGGCCTAGTATCTATTCAATATCGCAATTGAATTATATTATTTAGCTAACAGCATAAGCTATGAATTGACATAAAATTTGAGTAAATTGTAGCTACCGAACTAAGAGTCACATACCCATTTCTCCCCACACTAAAAATACACAAAGAGAAATCAGTTCCTTAATTTTCCAAACCCACCAGACTGTAGAACAAAACAAAAATACTAAGAAAATTTATCAGCGACGGAACATTTCATTATTGTTCCCGAAACACCTGATTCAATTAGAAGGTACCTAAATAAGTTGTAAACGTCGCGCCGAGGAAATGCGTAATTAAATTTAGTTTGGACTCCGACTAAGCAAATGATATCGCCCTGTGATTCATTAAGGACGAAACGATTTATAGGTTGCTTGTTCATTTGCTGGGGACTGAGTTGTTCGTGTTTTGATTAAATATTGTACGATTGCATTCTGTGAGTTCGGTATTTCTGTTATCTTATTTATTAGCTTTCTCTAAGGCTTCGCCCGCATAGGCAAATAGAAATAAGTAAATGTTCCTCCTCATCAACAATCCTCACATAGCAGAGTAGGCAGAGGGAACCTGGGAAACTGGTGTTAAGATACTCCGTTCGTATCTAGACACTTCCTTTCCCCCTTTCCGCCAATTTTCAATGCATTACATGTGCAGAGCGAGGAAATAAAAGTATATGTTAAACATTTCACTCACAACATTACTACATTTATTATTAGATTAGTAAAAATAAAAGCTACATTCATTTTTAGAAAATAATATAATTTTTAAAAAATAGTGTAAAAATAAGTTGAGGAGGTTTCCTCGGTTACCGAATATCTAGCATTTACAAATAAAAAGGAAACAGTTAAAATAATAGTAATAACTTATTACTTTAAATAGTTCAAAATAAATTAACTTGTTAGTTAAAATAGTCTAACTCGTTACTTATAGTGCCTGGACTCTACCTACGCAAGAAAACAAATAGGGTATGTACAATAAGCCTTTCAATAGCACATTAAAATGAAAGAGGGGGCGTACTTCAATAAATACATCGGCCGCTATCTATTCCGATACAGCTTTTACAATACTGATAGAATTGTTTGAAACTTTCGCTTGGTAACACGCTTTATAGCTTACAATAGCTTTTAATATTAGATATACTAGAGGCCCGGCGTCAGTCTGTAAACGAAATGGCTATGGGTTCGATTGTCAGTTGAGGGAGTGATTATATATTTTTTTTCTGCTAGTAGACAAAACGCAGCGTTAAACTCCATCACTTAAAATGAAATATTTCTAAAAAGTGGCAGTGTCTTAACACTGAATTCCTTCCGCCTACTCTGCTATAGACAAAAATAATGTTTTAAAAAATAAAAAAAATTGGTATAAGGATATCGTGAAACATTTCTATTTGTAATAAAGGATAACAGCGGTTTAGATAACGAATGATGTATTTTGAAAGTTCAACCGCCTGAGCAAAGTTGTGGCCTAGATTAAGTTTCGAGTAAATATATGTATTTATGAATAACTGTTTACAAAATTTAAATTTACCCAACCAAGCAGAATGTCTTAACATTAGGTTCCCTCTGCCTATCCTATAAACGGGTAGTATGAACCTAATAAAATATATTAGTGTCAAATAAGTTAAATTATAATAAAAATGTTCCATTAATCAAACTCCGTAAAAACAACGCCTGCTAAATTTACAACAACCTGAAAAAAAATGTTTTAATTTTCGTTAGCAACAAACTTAGTCAAATAATTTCTAATTTAAAAGATTTAATAAAAAAGTTTGGGGAATTCCGTTATTTATAGGTAAACGAAAAACTAAAATTCATTTAAACATAAAAGTTTTGCCGTGAACAGGCTGAAAGGGGTGCTAACGTAAAAAGATCAACTGATTTTAGCTTGATAACTATAGGCGTGGCTTCCCCTACTATTGAAGCTTGTTGATAAAATGATTCAAAGTTAGTATACAATTCGTTAATACATTGCTCGTTTTATATGTAAATTAGTTGTAGGCCATCGTAGCGCAGTGGTATTGCATTTGACTGTAAACGCTGTGGTTGTGGGTTCGATCCCCACTCATCGTTTTTTTTTTTTTTACCTTTCTCGCTGTATCCTGCACTTCGATACCCCACTTACCGCTGAATTGTGAAGGCATTGCGAGTTGAGTGGTGAAACTCAATGGTCTCATTCATTTATTTAAAAAAAAAACAAGGCTGCCATAATTGAGATTGGCACAGGATGGACTTTGATTGATCGATTCTTTGAATGAAAAATCCATTTTTATAGCCAAGTCAGATAAACCACAGTATTAAATTCCGCTATTTAGTTCTAGTTAATATTGTAATATTAAAGAGAACGGAGAAATGACTAGATTTTCTATTAACATCAAGCAGACTAGATTTTAGCAAAAGAATTCAGCAATGGACGACGTAAACCAAATTTTACTCAAACTCTCTACAAGTATTATAGGAGTAAAGTAAATAAGCTGTATAAATCATTTGGTAACACTATAACAAACAGAGCGACGCGACGATGTTTGTACAAAAGGGGTTAAAGAATAACATCGAGGATTTATATTGAGAGATATTTTTGAATGGTTCCTGATGAAGTTATAATGCTTTAGACGCCCGCCTTTTCCATGTTTTCTTATTATTTTGGGGAAATTTGCAAGGTTAAATAGAAATTGAATGAAAATATGTCTGTTTATAGTTGGATGATCTGTTTCATAATATTTACTATGACCTTTTGGACAGTTTCCAAGATGTGTAAATCTCGATTAGTTAAAATTTTTATACGTTCTCTAAACTAAATATTTTACTTTGGAATAAAACTTTAAAAATATTCAAAACTATTGGAAATATTAAGATTTTTAATGTGAATTCTAAGTCGTGGGTTTGAAGGATGTTTATGTGATTACTTTAAAAGGTTTTTCGGGCTTTTGCTAAAAAAGATTATACAGGGTGGAATTGACAGCGCCACTTTAAATGAAACCACAGTTTTAACTACTCTATAAAAGCCTAATATAATTCGGAAAAAAAATAATTCTCAAAAATAAAAAAGTTTTTTTTTCAAACAAAATAAATAATAAAATTATCGTTTTAAAATAAAACGCCATTTGTAAAGTATAACATAGGCACGCACACACTTACCTGTCAAAGCGGCAACGTCGCTTACGTATGTGTGCGTGACACGAAATACAGGTATGGATAAAAATCGAGAAATGAAAAAAAAATCCTACGTCCAAACCGTTGAGGTACCTACCTTGATTATTTTTTTTAATTCTGGGTTTGAAATATTTTACCCTCTATGCAGTTTCAGTAAAAGAAGCGCAGCCTCTTCCACCCTGTATATTTAGAATCACATGTAGCATACAAATAATAAATATAACCACTTGTTAAAACGTGCAAAAACTCTATTTGACGCTCTATCCCGTACATAGCAAGCTGAATAGAAAATGTAGTGTTAAGACACTATCCTTTAAAAATTTTGAAACATTGCATGTTGAATGGTGAAACTCAATATCAAAATATAATCTATTTTTTCTGTCCCACTACTATGAACGCCACGCAGTAGTTACAAATAACATTTATATTGAAATATTTCCATTTCTTTGTTTATTTAGACAAGAGGCGCTAGGGTTTGGCCACTCAACGTGTAAACAAAAATCTGTTGAAAATATATATTTTTCTTTACAATTTTTCTTCATTTTAAGAGATCCCAAATGATTTCCTACCGTATAGAAAATATGGTATCTTATTTCACTTTTCACCCATTTAACTTAAAAATATTTTAATTATACAGGGTGGAAGATGCTGCGCTTCTTTAATTGAAACTGCATATAGGGTAAAATATTTCAAA
>JAEBDU010013428.1:220961-244588 GCA_016802625.1 Heliconius numata | reverse complement strand
AAAAAAAAATACAGTCGAATTGATAACCTCCTTTTCTTACAGAAGTCGGTTAAATAGTCTAACTGGTTACTTATAGTGCCTGGACTCTACCTACGCAAGAAAACAAATAGGGTATGTACAATAAGTCTTTCAATAGCACATTAAAATGAAAGAGGGGGCGTACTTCAATAAATACATCGGCCGCTATCTATTCTGATACAGCTTTTACAATACTGATAGAATTGTTTGAAACTTTCGCTTGGTAACACGCTTTATACTAACAATAGCTTTTAATATTAGATATACTAGATACCGTTGGAGAAATATTTTTAATTTTTTTTTTTTTGTTGGTAGACAAAACGCAGCGTTGAACTCGGTCACTTAAAATGTAATATTTCTAAAAACTGGAAAAAGAAGTGTCTTAACACTAAATTCTCTCCGCCTACTCTGCTATAGACAAAAAGAGTGTTTTAAAGTAAAAATAAAATTGGTATAAGGATATCGTGAAACATTTCTATTTGTAATAAAGGATAACAGCGGTTTAGATAACGAATGATGTATTTTGAAAGTTCAACCGCCTGAGCAAAGTTGTGGCCTAGATTAAGTTTCGAGTAAATATATGTATTTATGAATAACTGCTTACAAATTTTTTTTTATAAAATATAAATTGTTGTAAAACACTTCGTTTTTATAATCTAAATTATAAGAAATATATTTAAAACGTGCCTAATTATAAAAAACTGGACCCGAACCCCCAGCACAGCCCCTTCGATCCCCACTCAGAGGAATGAATTAATTTCTTTGCTCTGGTAAGAAAACAAAACGGTGTTGAGTTACGCCACTTAACACGCAATGTCTCGATAGTTTGGTGAAAAGTCCCCAGGTTTTACCCAACCCAGCAGAGTGTCTTAATATTAGGTTTCCTTTGTCTACCCTTTAATCAGGTAGTATGAAGCTAAAAGAATATGTTAGCGTTGACTGAAATTCTAACAAAAATGTTCGATAAACGAACTCCGTGTAAAAACAACGCCTGCTAAATTTACAACAATCTGAAAAAAAAATGTTTTAATTTTCGTTAATAACAAACTGAGTCAAATAATTTCTAATTTAAAAGATTTAATAAAAAAAGTTTGGGGAATTCCGTTATTTATAGGTAAACGAAAAACTAAAATTCATTTAAACATAAAAGTTTTGCCGTGAACAGGCTGAAAGGGGTGCTAACGTAAAAAGATCAACTGATTTTAGCTTGATAACTATAGGCGTGGCTTCCCCTACTATTGAAACATGTAGAAAAAATGATTCAAAGTTACTATATAATTTGTTAATACATTGCTCGTTTTGTATGTAAATTTGTTAGAGACCGTCGTGGCGCAGTGGTATTGTATTTGACTGTAAACGCTGTGGTTGTGGGTTCGATCCCCACTCACAGTTATTATATTTTTTAACTTTCACGCTGTATCCTGCACATATCCATTTCCATTAAAACACTTTCATTCCCCACTTCATTTTGAGTGCGAGTTGAGTGGCGGAACTCAATGCGAGTTGAGTGGTGGAACTCAATGCAAGTTGAGTGGTGGAACTCAATGGTTTTTAATTAGTTTTAAAAAAAGAATAAGACTGCCATAGTTGAAATTGGCACAGTTAAGGGTTGACTTTGATCGATCGAATCTTTGAATGAAAAATCCATTTTTATGGTCAAGTCAGATAAGCCGCAGTGTTAAGTTCCGCTATTTAGTTCTACACTGCTTAAGAGAACGGAGAAATGACTAGATTTTCTATTAACGTCAAGCAGACTAGAATTTAGCAACAGAATTCAGCAATGGACAGCGTAAACCAAATTTTACTCAAACTCTCTACAAGTATTATAGGAGTAAAGTAAATAAGCTGTATAAATCATTTGGTAACACTATAACAAACAGAGCGACGACGATGTTTGTACAAAAGGGGTTAAAGAATAACACCGAGGATTTATATTGAGAGATATTTTTGAATGGATCCTGATGAAGTTATAATGCTTTAGACGCCCGCCTTTTCCCTGTTTTCTTATTATTTTGGGAAATTTGCAAGGTTAAATAGAAATTGAATGAAAATATGTGTTTATAGATGGATGATCTGTTTCATAATATTTACTATGACCTTTTGGGTAGTTTCTAAGAGGCGTGAGTTCAAATTTCAATTAGTTAAAATTTTTATACGTTCTCTAAACTAAATATTTTACTTTGAAATAAAACTTTTAAAATATTCAAAACTATTGGAAATATTAAGATTTTTAATGCGAATTCTAGGTCGTGGGTTTGATGGATATTTATGTGATTACCGTAAAAGGTTTTTCGGCCTTTTGCTAAAAAAGATTATATATACATAGTTAATGAGTACATAAAAGGATAAAAAAACCCGGCTGAGAGGGCGATTCTTGTCCTTTATACAATTTTTTACAACAAAACAGCATAAGTGGATTTAACTTATTTACTAAATTACTTCAGTACTTTCGCTTGGTTCGAGTTAGTTGATAAGTATTATATTTAGACTAAAGATTTTCTCGTGTTTAGACTGAAAGAGGGGAAAGGAGTGTCTTAACTCTAGGTTCCCTCTGCTTACCATGCTATATGCGGGAAACAGCGCGAAGATGAAACAAAAGCGAAATATAAAATGTCTAAAACTTTATTCCGTTCCCATTAACAATAAAAAATTAAGAGAACCTTTTTAAATACATTTCGAAATAAGTAAAATCGGCGCTCAAGAAAAGTAGCGGTTAAACAAAGAAAGTAGCGGTTAAACAAATTTTCATAATTTCGAATATTGGATAACGAGATCGAGTTGCGAATTTTAATTTGACTAAGTGCTTGTTATGATTTAAGTATCGACTGTAACTGTGATGGATTTTTTTAGCTTAACGTTGTATTCTAGAAGGATAGGCAGAGGGAACCTGGGAACCTAGTATTACGACACTTCGTCAAGTTAAGCCGCCGCCGAAATCTCGATGTATTGCGCGTTGAAACTAAAAGCCGCGCTTTGCCTCATTCTCAGACTGAAGACATAAAATATTTCATTCCCCGAGTGGAAATCAAACCCACAACTATCACGTTTTCACAGTCGCATGCTTATGAGCCTGGGCCACGACAGACTCTTTTTGTATTTAGTCAATAAATGTTAAAGTTGATATTACAAGCAGGCAAGTAGTAGTTAGTGGTTCGATTCCCATTGCATCATCATATTAAAAAAAACGCTAACGCAGTGCTACAACAATTGATATACATACCATATACGCAAATTGCGTGAATTTCGTCAAAGATGAAAAGCGAAAAATTTAGAAGAAGCATTTCAACTGATTTTCTTCTGCCAAATCTAACGTAGAATTTTCATAACTTATTTCTATTAAAATTAATTATGTCACGTTCATTTAATCCAGCGGTAAGTCTCCACGAAACTACTAGTTCTCAGTCTTGCCCAGCAAAAAATGGCCGCGAAGTTAATTCATTTGAAATAGAGCAATTAAAAATGTTAAGTAACCAAAGCAGGGCTGCTGTAAGTGAGCCCCAGATGCACAGTATAAATCGTCGTCGGGCGTCTTTCCGGTGGTCATATTTTTTACCTAAATACCTACCATTACGTTTGTTGAATCGTTAATTTTCTGTAGCTCTCTATATTTATTTTTGTTTTCCATTTAATTTTGTTAGGTTTTATATATTAAACTGGCGTAGGACTTAGTCCACGACTACGCATAATAGTTGTGGGTTCAATTTATTTGATATTTTTTTAGCCCAATATTGAAAGAAAACCTAGCAATAGATGATCCGGAAAGCTTATAATTAAATTATTTTAATTTTCCATTTTGAAAATAAGATGAAGTATAGCATTAAGTTCAGACACTCAATACTCAATGTTTTCTCCTGTCCTGGAACACATAGCGCGATGTTGATTTTCGTCACAGTTAAGTGGAAAATTCGGAACGGAGGATCCTAAAACCAGGTTCCCTTAGCCACCTTATCTGCCATCCCTACTGCAGAAGTGCATATAAAGCTATATCATTTAAATATAATAACTTACATTATAAAAGAAAGAAATAAATAAAAATCCCCCAGTTACCCTCCATACCGCATTCTGCACTGCTATCAGTAGCCTACTTACGAACACACCGGTAGTTTTATACCATAAATAACATTAAACGTTGCGTTGTAAATTATCTAGTTGATATATTTGTATACTATTATATATATATAACATTTATGAAAGTGTCTGTTTGAATATTCGCGTGCTTGGTATCGGCGGAGATCTTTCGCCTACTATTTCTAAATCATTTACTAGCGGAGCCTTTCGTGTTTTGATATACATTGAAGGTTTTCTATAGAAATCTCTTTAATTTTTTTTTTATTTTCCTTATTAACCTGCGATGTACTATATCTAAAGTTGATAATATGTGTTATTTGTTATTTTAGTGGGAGGTTGCGTTTCACGTTTTCTGTTCTACAAATTATATCGCGTCATCTATTCTTGTACGTACAATGCTCGTTCTTTTAACACTTGTCGTTTTTATTTATTCAAGAGTAGTAAAAGTTTTAATATTTTGAATTTTAGAATTTTGTACAAGGGAAAGCCTTTTGCTGGTACTACATTTTTCTGTTTGCGTTTCGACTAGACTAACATATCATTATTTTCAACCCATCGCCACTGCTGAAAGAAGGCCTGTTTTAGAGACCCCAAGGGTCTTACCCTCATATTATATATGAAAATATTAAATATTTCATTCGAATGGGACTCGAACCTATAGCCTATCTCATTTTCTCTGAGCCACGACATTTGCAGCAGAAATAAATAAAATCCTAATAAAATTAAATTATACAATTTAAACTTACAAAAAAAAAAGGTGAAATTTTAATAAAACTTGGACCCGGCACTATAAGAGACAATCAAGGAAACTAAGAAAACTCATTTTACTTAAAAACTAAGTAATGCAAGAAGAAAGCTGTAATTTTACTTTCAGCGTGCACTCAAATAGTACCGCAAGTAAAAACTTGGAATAACAAACGCTAAGAGCTATGGCAACTAAAACTTCAATTAGTTACAGTAAGATAGCAATAAAGTATCAAAATCTTCTTAAATGTATACATCTCTGGACTTAAATATTTAATTACTTGTAGTTGATGCTTTTTGACGCAGAAACTTAGTAGTATAAAGTATATATTTATTATTACTGGAGACAATGGTCATAGAGTTATTTTTATATAGATTTGTAGTTTTTTTATCTTCATGCAGCAGGGTAGTCAAGTATTCATTTCTGCTAAATTTTCGTTGAATGGCAAACTCCACGTTGCGCATTGCCTTCTTATTAGAACTGGAAAATATAAAAAAAAACAAAAAAAACAGCCCAGAGTGACAATTAGGTTGTATGGGAATACCTTCAAATCTATCAACATTATCTGTGAAAATTTTTAATGTGTAACAGCTGTTCCTGAGATACCCCGGTTTATACCAGTCTGTGTTTCAATAACTGCAGACGGACAGACAAACAGACTGACAGCGGAGTCTTAGTAATAGAGTTCCGTTTCACCCTTTGCACACGGAACTCTAAAAAAATTGCACATACTTATCTACATACAGTACCGAATGAATATGAAAATACACAGAATTCCTACGTAAAATATGAAGAATTATTAATCAAAACAAAAAAATACCTTTCAACATTTACTGACAGACAGATCTCACTCTAAACATGATTAATAAAACACCTAACACAGTTTAAAACTAGCACTTCCCCTAATCTTATTAATCGAACCAATTGACCGGTTCCGAGTTTCTTAGGGCAATTAAACTTGCGCTAGGACAAAATCAAAAGGGGTAGCCACCCCTTTCATCCCCCAAGAGCAAACTTCCAAGACTACGAAGATGCAGGAAACTTGACCGGCTTTATCCGCACTTGCCAACTCCTAACTATCCGATCGGCTCTCACAAAAGCTTTACGAGTAATTTGCTAAAAGTCCGACCCTGAGATTTGGGATTAGGAAACAGGATAATGACTGTTTGTTCGTTTTTAGGAGTGTGTTTAGATAGTGATTTCTAGATTTGTGATTTAGATGACCTAAATATTGGACTAGAATTTGGGTCTGTTGTAATTTCACTTATGTAACAGTCTGAAATATCTAATTTGGAATAAACTTAGTGCGTCGGCACTGTCTTTATTAATATATTCATATAAAATATTTGGTTGCCTATAAGAAATCGCTTTTAGTGATAAGGCCGCCATTGCACTGTTAATCATATTTATCATGTACTGTATTTTATTCTCTTCTTATTTGTGCAATAAAGTGTTATATTATTATTATTATTATATTGGATTTTACCTCCGTCCTCTTAAGAAAAAGACCTAAATGTTATCTTATTCACATTCTAAGACCAGGCCTATCCTGCAATGAGCGGGATACAGTTTAAAAATAAATTTAAATTCACAGCACCATTGAACATGCATACGAAGTGAAGATTGAAAATACTGAAGGCGTTAAGAAAAAAATTAAGAACTCGTCAGTTACATGAATATTCTATTCTACACTTTATTCTATTGCTTGGAGAAAATCTCAAATGCAACGCTTATTTTAATAAAAACTCAAGAATGGAATTAGCAAAGTTGACTTACTTAGCACTGTCACTAAAGGAAATACGACAATGGCGTTATGTTTGTTAAGTGACAAATCTCTTATTTTAGTGGTTCACTGAAGAATTCAGTGATTCGTTATTTAACACATTCCAATATTTAGATGTATATAATTCAACATTAATTCATAACACAAGTAACCTACTTTTGTTAGGTACTTAAATTATAAACACATTATTTAAATTTACATACGGGAAACAGCGTGAAGCTTACTTTTTAAAACGCTAAACATAATGAATCAGACTCAAAACTTAATATCGCTTGAAATTGAGTTCCACCATCCAACAAGCAATGCCTCAAGAGTTCAGTGGAAAGTGGAGAACGTCCATTAGGACCTGTCCCCATTAGAGAAACAGAATGTCTTAACACTAGGTTCCCAAATGTCCTCTGCCTGGGTTGCTATATGCGGGGTAAAGCGAAAAAGCGAAGCTACAAAAAGGCATTACGACTCCTTTTTTCCACATATTATTTTCTCAAGAAATATTATACAAAATAGAAACATTTTACCATAAAATGATAAGAAAAAAATAAAGAAACGATTTCCTCTTAACAATAAAGTATTCAACATTAAAAAATACATTTACATTTAGATTTTATTCCGACCGCAGCCGTCTATCTGCAGGTAGAGGAAGTCCACACAAAAGCACCGCGAAGTTATCGAAAAGCTGTGATAAAAATTGTGTCAAATAATTTAATTTAAAGTAAAAAAAAATCTTAGCGTTTCATTTAAATACCGCTAATTATGAGTAGTTAGTGCTAATTTCTTGCAATTTTGTTTCTTTTTAGAGTTCCGTATCTCAAAAAGTAATATCGAAATCCTTAGTTTAACAGACGATCTAATGAGACGAATTGGCACTGATTAGCTTTAATATCATATATTTAGATCTATGGTCCCTTAAAGCACAGAAATAAATCAAGCTTCTAAATCATCGCAATTATGCATCGATTTTCCTGCATTTTATATGAAATTCAATCAAACCTATAGGGTAACTTCTACTTTGGAAGTGAGAACTGTCAATAGAAATAAACGAGGAAAATCCTAAAAGTGAACATTTAGAAAGAAATCATAACAAATTTACATTTGCACTTCTTTTCATACAAAATGAGTGCATTTGCCAACAAGCTAAAGTTTGTCAACTTTTATAAGTCAACTTCTCGTTGACCTACAATCCTAAAATTAGTACGCCAAGGTGGGCGTGTCCGACTCGCACTTGACCGTTTTTTTTATTTATTTCCTTTAATCGACAGCTTTGTGATAGTTAAATGGCGCAATGACATTTCCAAGCTTTAATTTTTCCACTTAAGTATTCTGCAAAATACTTGAATAGAATAATTAAACATTGCACTAAGGCCATCGTGGCGCAGTGAAGGAGCGTCTCATTAAAAACACGATGGAAGGGGGTTCAATTCCCATTCGAGGAATGATCAAATTTATTTTCGTTTTCTTGCTCTGGTAGACGAAGTGTGAGTCAAAAAAGATGGACGAAATTTGGGGAACGGAGTGTCTTAACACTAGGTTCTCTAAAGAGCGTGAAGCTGTTTTTAGATTAAACAATTTTTATTATATAGATATAAGCCACGCCGCAATCACAGCAAAATGTGGACTATAATTTATTTTGCAAGGCTAAAGTTTTGCAATTCTAAAGCTTACGTATATAAAATTGATATTTAAAATCTGGCAATGTAACTAATTATACTATAACAAAAGGAAATTTAAATATATTTCAAAGTGGAAAGATATTTTCGAAAACATACTTATAAAGATTCGCATTAATATCTACATAGCGCAGATTCGAATCCTACTAATACAACATTTAACACGTTTTCTTAAATAAAAGTGAATTTCTTATTAAGAAATATTATCCTCCCAAAAATTGTAGTTGCAAGAATTTTAAGGCAAATTCAAGTATAAAGTAGGCTACATTGTATAAGAATGAAGCACATGTGTCCCGTATATAGGTAGTCTTCAAAAATGCAATAAATGCTGCTCCCGGTCCAACGCATTGTCAAGAGCACTCTTGAGATCTTGAATGTATATACTCGTACATATATGACGATATTACTTTATTACTATGCTAATACTAGTCGTTGCCCGCAACTTTATTTGCGACTTCAAAACGTAAAATGGAAAATCCCGTTGTATCCCGTTCTCAGAGAAACTTCGGAAAATCTAAAGTTTTATTTTCAAGTTTTAAGTTCAGTAGCTTCTGTTTGTGCGTTGTCGGTCAGTTGCTCAGTAATGAAAGAGTTTTAAATATTATATAATATTTAAAACTCTATAAGATTACCAGATTTATTTCTATATACGAGTATATTTCCTCGGTTACAAGACGAAAGCGAAAGCGTGACGTTGACGTAGTAATATTAAAAACTCAACATTTATTTGAAATGTCTTAAAAGAATGTATGTTTTGATAGTACACTCAAATACTGACACAATAGTTTCACATTTGAGAAAAATACTCAATAATCGCATCATCACGATCACGAAACATTAATCACGATTTTAGAAATTTGATTAATGATAAAATTAATATTAAACAACATCCAAATAATTTAAAACACTTAATAATTATTCAACGTATAAAGTCGAACAAAATAATGTAAATACAACAGAACTTAGCCGTTCCGCGGCTAAGTTCTGTTCTTACACAGATAATTAAAAACATTGTAATAGTTGCCATTAACTAAAATACTTAACGAATATTTTCATTATTATTTATATTTGTATAACTATTTTGATCGAAAATTGTATAAAAATTAAATATTAAACGAGTTTTATAATGTTACACGAGAACTTACGAAAACTCAATACGAAATAAATTAATATTTAGTAATTATTTGTAAATAGTATTGATAATTTTATTAATTATTTTAATATCAAATCATGCGTAAAAAGTATAATCTACATTTATTATGAATTATAGTGTTATATTAAACAATCAATCAATATTAAAAAATAATTTTGTTATCTGCACAAAGACACCCCGCTCACGCCGCACCGATTACCGGGGATTCCCATAGAATCGGTTCGGCGCGTACATTCTGCGCAATAGTAGTTGGGTCGGACTATAGCTGAATGCTATTTACTAAACCATATAAATACAACGGGTTATGGGCCCAGACCACGTCGTAACAATAATAAAGAAGATTGCATCAATCGTAGAAAATTAGAAATACTGGCGAGTTTAAAACAGCGTTACTTCACGCGACGCTTCGACGTTGGTATTGAAATTTGGAGGTTAAGTTGCCGGGAAGGAATAAAATAGAAAAACAAGCAAAAAAAACAATCACGATGGAAGGGAAACAGCACAGTAATAAAACTGGAAGGAGTAAAAAATTGGAATGCTTGGAAGTTCCAAACCAAAATACTACTACGAAGGGAAATTGTGTCATCATCATCTGCATTAATTGTAAAAAGAAATGCTACAATTAAAAGAAATATTAAATGTTTCAAGTGTAATAATATGGGTCATTGTCGAGCTGAATGTAATGTGGACAGACAATAAATAAAATAAAATATTTATTGTTAAAAGAAGTGAGAAAAAATGATAATTGTAATAATTTTGTAAACATGTTAAAAATGAGTGTTAGTTTAAAAAGGGAAAATAAAAATATGAGTTTGTAGTGCAACAAAAGTAAAATTAAAAATCTAATAAGAATAATTCAATAAAAATGTGTGTAAAGTGTATTCCTAAGTGTTGCGTTAATTTAACATCAGCTCGCCGCCGTTGCCTACATACCTACGCTAGTTGCTGCGACTCGATTTCTTGAATGAAGCGTTTGCGACGTTGCTGCTTTCACAGGTAAGTGTGTGTAAGTGTGTGCGTGTTTATATTATACTTTACAAATAAAACGCCATTTTAAAACGATAATTTTATTACTTATTTTGTTTGAAAAAATAACTTTTTCATTTTTGGGAATTATTTTTTTTCTGAATTATATTAGGCTTTTATAGAGTAGTTAAAATTGTGGTTTCATTTAAAGTGGTGCGTTCAATTCCACCCTGTATAACAGAGATTAAAATAATTTGTTGTTCTAAGCAGCAATAAAACCCATAACCATCGTAGAATCAGTCAGACACTGGGCCTCAATGGGGTTTTCTAAGACTGGGTATTTCGCCAACTCTGTTATACCTCAAAACTTCAAAAGTCGACTCATCTATTATATATATTATACCTAAGTATATAATAAAAAATATTCTAATAAAAAAACCGTATTGCGGCATTATAACTTATCAATGGTAATTTCCCTCAGGTATCGAATTGACTGAAATTGTTACGGGACCGGAATTTTAAGATTCATCATTTTGCTCGAGAGCTTTATAGAGCACTTTATAATACTCGTTAAGATCAAACGTCTTGTCAGTTTAATTATTATTGAACTTTTACAGGTTCAATCATGGAAAATTCGTGGTTCGAGTTTAACGGGAAAATAAAAGTTCTTGTCGTGAAACTTTTGTGGGCTTGAAATTATACTCGTAATGTTCGATGAGTTGGTTTGGGTGTTGTGGTTTGTGGAAATTAGTAAAATTTACAATGTGCAAAGGTAATAGGTTGAAATCTATTGAGGTATAATTAATTACATTTGTAATCAAAGTAGTTTATTTTAATTAGTATTCATTTTAACTGTTTGAATACAAAAGTTTGAATTCAGCTGTAGTAATTTCAAGCTTTGCACTGACGTGATACTTGCGATCACGCAACGTGAATCTGTATCCCGCACGTAGCAGGGTAGGCAGAGGAAACCTAAAAACTTTATGTTAATACACTCCATTCCCCTTTAAGACATTCCTATTTCCCACTTTCCACCAAATTCTCTAGTTGTCATGTTAAGTATCGGAACTGAACGCCGAGCTTTATCTCGTTACCAGAGCGAATAAACCAACATAGTAAATATGTCAGTCCCAAACGTGAGAATTGAACTCAAAACCGTTGTGTTTACAGTCTTATACCGTTACGCCACGACAGTCGTTCTAGTAACAAGTAAATCACGGCGTTGAGCTCCACCACTCAACATGCAATGGATACAACGTGAAGCTAAAAAAATATTTTCAAATATATTAGTTTACCACATCGCTGGTCGCAGCAAGATGGCGCCGCGTCCAAAACTTTTTTAATTTCACTCAAGCTTTCAACGCCTCGGATAAAGATTAAACGTCTTCATAATCAGGTATCGATTAGTGAGTCATTTTTAAAGTGAATTTTGTTGGTTTATTGGTGGTTTATTTAATTTATTTATTATGAAGCGTTATATAAACAGTGGGGAAAAAAAAAGTGGGGAACGGAGTGTTTTAACACAAGGTTAAACTATATAGGTCTGTTTATACTGCTATGTGCGGGATACAGCGTGAAGCCGATTTAATTTAATTTTTTATCGTAATTGCTTTAATATATACATAATTTACTTTTATTTTCACGCTGTATCTCTCATGTAGCTACATGAGAGATACAGCGTACCTAGCTAGGTACGAATAAGAGTGACCCTAGTGAGAGTAAGTAAGTGACTCTAGTGTTAACACAAAGCCGATCGACTAGTAGAAAACATACTTAGATATAGAAGAAGATACTTATAAATGTTTTAAATTAATAAACCTTATAAATCAATATATATAAAATTCCGTTTTTCCCTCATTCCGTTATCTAATGTCTAACTGACAACGCACTACCGAAATTTCTGGATTTAAAAAGTTAAAATTTGACATATAAGGTAAGGGGAGCAAAAAGAAAATGTTAAAATGAAAAAAATTTGTACAAGTACGAAAAAATGCGAATTTCACATTTAAAAGCCCTATAAGCAAAATTGCGGGCGACAACTAGTACATATATAATTAACAAAGGTATCCTTGCATAATATAATTTCATTAGCAAAGGCATATTTTCGTTCCACTGTAATATTTTATATTCAATTTGACGGGCGTCAATGAAACGAGTTCGGTTATTGGATTGGACACGCACACTAACTGCCAATATTGGCTCGCGATATAAGCGTTTTGTTTGTAATGCACACGGCGCAGTGTTTTATGAAAAACCTAGTGAGGATTTTTCTGTTTTAAATTTTAGTATTCTGTAGTTCGTGTAGACTGTAGATGGGTTTTACTATATTAGAGCTAAAGGTAATTAAATGTATAAAAAGTTTTGATTAGAAAATTTAACTAAAAATAACTAAAGAATAATATAATAAACATTTTAAATATTAATCTTAATGACTAATTTCTTTAAGTATCTAATTAAATAAATTGACATAAGAAATTTCAAATCTGGATAGGCAGAAGGTACCTAGTATTAAGACACTCATTTCCCATTAAGACATTTCCATTCCCCACTTTAGGCCGAATTATTGAGGCAATAAGTGTTGAGTGACAAAACTCAAAGCTGCGTTTTGCCTCGTTACCAAAGCGAGGAAATGAAAATATTAAATACTCATTCCCCCAAGAATTATTCGAACATTTATACCCCTACGCGACGACGTAGGCTCTCCCTCGCCTCAAAAGTATTTAAATATAACAAAATCAATTAGAAACAAAATTAGAATCGAACCCACAACTATCGTTTCTATCAAATACTACTCGTCTCACCACCAAACCTATAGACCAAACAGATCCATAATTCCGAATCACACAAACAAAATCAATAGAATCTATTCCAATTATTAAACTGAGAAGAAAATTAATTGCATTTCACTATAACGAAACTCCAAAGAAAATATGACAAAGGCTCTCGTTAAAGTTAATGACCGATTTAACGCCCCTTTCTAGACGATTTGATTAAAAACGTTCTTTCATTTGATTTCCTTTTTAGAATTCATTTTTTACTAGAAATCGACCTATTGTGAGCACTGTAAATAGTATAATGGATTTAAAAATGCTAAATATTTTGTTTTTTAAAGTACTGATTGTAAACGCGGTAGTTCTGGGTTCGATTTCCGCGGTGGTTATATTTAAATTGTTTTCATTTACTCTGGTTAAAGAAGGGCGGTGTTTATTTCCGCCACTCAACACGTAATGTTTCAAATATAACCTGACACTACGTTCTCTCAACAAACCTTGCTATATACAGGTTACAAAGCCAGGCTGGAAGTATTTCATTAAAATAATTACTTAAGTAATTGTTCAATTTTCGAACCTGCTAACACCTAGAAAGATATCCTATACTATCTATTCACTATTGTTACATAAATAGAATTTCATTTCCATGAGAAATAAACTAATTCAAGTAACAAATATTGCCTGTACTTCTTACTCGTAGTCTTGCATCATTTTACCGGAGGCAATTTACTCGGTCCTCTAGAGAAATGCAGGTATCTACTTTAATATTACATAGTTTTTTTTTATTTTAAACTTCACGCTGTATCTAGTATATAGGAGGGTAGTCAGAGGGAACCTAGTGTTAAGACATTTGGTGTTCCTCTTCCACCGCACAATCTTTGAGACACTGTGTGGCGGAATACACGCTCTGTAATACGTCACGCTTCCTCTGGTTTCCAGAGCAAAATAAATAACTCATTCCCCAAGTGGGAACCAAATCTTCAACCGTCGCGTTTACAACAATTTCACTTTAATAGGTTTATATAGTGAAAAAATATTTTTATGGAAGTAATAATTCTTCACATTTTACTAACTAGCTTCCTAAGGAACCTAGCGTTGAAATATTCCGTTCCCTATACATTGATCAATTTTCAAAACATATTATATTGAATGGCGGAACTTAACGCCACACTTTATCTATAACAGCGGAAAAATGTAAATAATTAAAATATACTCATTTTTATAGGAAAAAAGACAGAATATTATTAGAAGACAATAAATAAAACGTATTTACTATCTATTATAGCGGCCGTAATTGAATTCATCTGGCCGACTGGAGCACTAAATGTGTTACTAACACGATGTCACTTTATTGGCGGTATACGCTACCAGTCTATTTATTTTTAGGCTAGACTGAATAAAATAAAAAGCTTTTAATAAACCATTCTATTTTTAATAAAAATATAAAGTCAATATGATTTGAATGTCAATATTGTACGGGTATATATATAGTAGTGGTAGATTTTTGATTGTGGGTTCGATTTCCGCTTAGAGAAAAAAGCAGCAGCACATAAACCCATGTAGCAGAAGAGATAAAGAAACTTCGTTCACTAGGTTCTGTAATCTTTTTAGACATTGTATATTTGACTCGAAGAACAAATTTTTTGTGTATATTTTTTCTCTACGTTCACTTTGTATCCCGCACATAGCAGGGAAGGTAGAAGGAACTTGGGAATCTAATATCAAGAGGCATAGCGTGTTAAGTGGCGGAACCCAACGCTGTATGTGCGTAATACGTACATACGAAGAGGAAGAAAATGTATGTATTGAGAAAAATATTATTTACTTACATCGCGGTCAAATACCATCAATTCCAATTAACCATTAAAATTCGTACCGGCTTAAAACCGTTTCGATGTAACGTCCAAAAGAAAATATGACAAAGCTTCTCGTTAAATGTAATGGTAATAGTCGATTTTTGATTTTTCTAGTCGATTTGATTAAAAAAATGCTTTTCCGCACCAATCGGTTCGCGATTCACATTGTTTTCTAACGAATTCATCTTTATGGTGTGAGCGTAAGGGGTTGTGATCCCTTCCTACTTCTTTTTAACCCCCCTCTCCCTTTATACATCTTTAGTTGAAATCCATTATTTGATAAAAGCCTTTACTAGCTGTTAGTTTTCCCTTTTGTTCTTTCAAATAATAACCTTGTGAGGTTTGTTTTAAAAATACCTTAAGCCCTTGAGATCATATACTAGCTTAGCTCCAAATCTTTGGCTATCGTTTATTAAGAAGGATTTATTTCAAAAACTTTTAGCTTTTAGCTTTAGCTTTTTTAGCTTTATTATTTATACTTAGGGATAAATAAAGCTTCGGATAAGAGTAGCTACAGATAACGAGGGGTCAAACGAATAATTTCTTTTCATTTTTCTCTGATGAGAAGACAAAGTGTGGTGTTAAGCTTCGCCAATCTACCCAAAGTCCAAATTAGACCAGAAATGGGTATGTGGGATACCGCGTGAAGCTAAATAGAAATATTATAATAATATGAAAAAAATATTTTTTAATATCTAAGATAGCGGAACGACCGATCAAAAGCAATCAGAGTAAACCCGTTCAAGCGACAAAAATGAAACGCTAAGAGACCATAGTGCCTTCAATACCGCGATGAGATGAGGTCACGGTATATTTCTTGTATTGAAATTTTCAAAAGGTTTTACTTATATTTATTATATATACGTAACATAATGAAATTATCTGTATGTTTATTTGGCTGTTTTGCTTTTTTTTATTTATATAAAATATATGAATAAAAATTATTATCTTATTTATGTATTATTTATACAATAAATTCCTGTCTATTTTATATTGTTATCAACAATTACAATTTATATTTAAATATCATTAAAATGTACACCATTATCATAATTTAATGAATTCAATCTCCAGAACTCTTGAAACTTGCAATACGCTAGTGGCTCAGTGACCCAGAAACACTAAACTCTTCGATAATGTAGGTTGATTGATACTTCAAAATTATAAAATCTTAGAACGTCAGAAGGTGCACTACTCTGTGAAATTATAAGTACTTCTATTTAGTTTGTAACTTGAACTTAACATAAGTGTGAGGATAGCTTTGTGAAACGGGAAATTTAAATTTAACTCGGAAATTTATTAAGGGGAACGTAAGTGTCTTAATGGTAAAGGAGTCTTAAAACTAGGTTCCTAAACAAATTACCTGGGAACCTAGTGGTTAGTTCTCATGCAGGTACAATAGAATTTTTGAGACATTGTGCGTTGAGAGGCGGATATTAGACTCCTTTAAGTTTATTCTATTATTAAACTGAACTATTTATTAGGTAGTTAAAACAATACCGAAAATCAAACATGTTACCAACAAACCTCATTTTACACATAAAAGAACAAATAAAACAAATATAGAAAGATTTTATCTAAATATAATAAAAAGGCCAATAAACGAGTTATTGGCGCCAGTAATTTCATATGTGACAATGGGCGATGAGGGAGCCGTAGCCGGCTAATGCCTAAATATATTACTTTTCAATACACTTTTTTTTATAATATGTATAATAAAAACGAACAGGTTGTTTGTATGACTTTATATTGAAGAGAAAAGCGAATATCTTTGAAGTAATAAGTTTGGTAATCATTTGTTTTGGTTTGTGGTGAAGGGAACAGAGTCCAAAAGGCGATAGTTTTGAGTTCTGTTATCATACGAGAAAATAAAATATTTAATATTTTCATTTCCTCGCTCTAGTAACGAGGTCAAGTGCAGCGTTGAGTTCCGCTACTCAAACGCCAACGGAATGTAACGAACGGAAGTGTCTTCATGAGAATGGAGTGTCTTAACATTAAGTGGCGAGATTCTTTCTGCCTACCCAAAAGGTAACCCAAAAAGTAACAGCCTCATTGAATCAGCACCAATCACGCAACCATTACATTCAATCCCAACAAACAATCTCTAAATCTCTCCACTCTCCCACTCTGCCTAAATTATTCGAAAACAAGAAGCTTATTTAATATAATATTAGATCGCTTATAAAATACCGTACATTTAATATCGCCTCCAATTCCTTTCAAGATCATTTAATTTTATTGTTATTGGTCCAACACAACCTGCGCGAGGCTTAATGCATCGTATTTGTTCTATTTCGTATATTATATGAACACAATTTTGTTTTTAAACAACTTTGGCCATAACTGTGCCTTTGTGGCGCAGTGGAACAGTATCTAGCTGTAAGCGATACGGTTGTGAGTTCGATTCCCACTCAAGGAAGTGGCTATATTTAAATTATTTTCTTTTCTACGACTCTTGTAAGATAAAGCATTGCTTTCCACCATTCAACACGCAGTTCGAATTGCAACAGATAGTACAGAAGTTTAGCAAAACTGAAAAAAAGAAATAATTTTTTAAAGAATTCTCAACAAAAAAATATAGCTATAAAATTAAATGAATCAGGAAATAAGTCTACTACATCCAAAAAACTAAACTAAAATCAAAAAAATAAAACCACAAAAACAATTATCCAAACATTTAACTATTACAAAATGAAAGCTTCATTAAAATAAGTACATCTTACCCTCAAGGGGCTCCAACCCCTTCCTTCACTTAGGCTAATGGATTTATTCAAATATTTTTTCGGACCTTTAAAACGTAATAATCCGGTTCGTCATTAAACAGCGCCTTCATTATCTATTCCGTCAGGCGAGTGCGTGGCTCGCGATACTGGCTAAGGTACTTTCCACAGTACGAACGGTATACAAAGCTATTGAAAATAAATAAATAAATCAGCTTCAGGCTCTATCCCGCATATAACAGAGTCCTAGGGACCTAGTGTCAAGGCACTCCGTTCCCCACTTTCCTCCGAATTTTTCAAAGCATTGTGGCGGTAAAACTCAACGCTAGTCTTTTTGCCTTGGTGCCAGAGCGAAGCGAATATGTTGGTTTATAAATAGTTTAAATGAGGCATTTGATTTTATCACTCAGTACATAATGATCTTTAATATCGATGAAAAATCAAGAACAAAATGAAAACAGAAGAGATTCACAAGCTTCTGTAAAATAACAATTCTCCGTGTCTATTTCATAAAAATATGAAAAAAAAATTATAATAACTAATTTAACTTTACATAAAGCTTTTTAATCACGTACATTTAATATTAATACAGTTTTAGAACAGTAGTTACAGTTCAACGTTTCACTGACAGCAGTCCGGTCACGCCTAGACTCTACTAAAAAGAAATTAATTTAAAATGTCTAAAAATCATAAATCTTATAATAATTATATTATACAAAATAAATAAAGGTATATTTAGACACACCACGGTGTGTATTAGACCTTACGTAGCTTACCCAGCCCTCTAAGTAATTTATCCGGGATTCGACTTAACCGCTCTACATCCGAGTGGGATTTAAAATAAGGACAACATTAATATGCGTCTCTTAGAAGGCAAATAGCAACAAGCACTGTACAGATTAGACTTGAACAGAGATATTTTTAATTGTTTCTTTTTTTAATTATAATATAAAATATAGGCAAAATAAGCTTATTTATTTATCTAATTGAAAAACAACGTGCGGAGAGTTTCATTAGTTATTGTTTACTTTTATGTAAAAAATAATAATTAAATAATTAAATTAATATAAGGCACATGTAGCGATTTGCTGTAAATTCGAATGTTGTGTATTCAATTTGCACTTGGTGGAATTAATTATTTTCATTTCCTCACTTTGGTCAGCGTCGTTGAGTTCCGTCACTTATTACACTACACCTGGAAAATAAGACAGTGAATATGGAACGGAGTGTTGTAACATTAGATTTTCTGTGTCTATTTTTACTTAACTTACATAGAATACAGTATATTGCCTTATTTGAGACATGAGTGAAATATTCAACGCAACATCTTTCTAACTGTAAATTGCGTCAACAAGGTTTTTTACACCGTAGTGACCTGTCACTACGTCACATTTCTCCTCCCATTGTAAGGAAAAAGACATATTTTTGTCACTACTGTAATAATAATCTATGACACATAACGAGACGTCTCGTGGATGTGAAACCTAATTGTTTGTCTGCCACTCTAAAGCAGCGCTATAATCATAATAAAGTTTGCTTATTCATAAAATATTTTTTATACTCGTTATTTTTTTTATTATTTATGATCTTCATCATGACGAAATTGACATTTAACTAATGACAAACATTTGGTTTAGTCCTCGTGGCTTAGCGGTACAGCGCCTGACTATAAACACAACAGTTGTGAATTCGATTCCCACTCAGGCAAATAATTAAAATACATTTCCTTGCTCTCGTAACAAAACAATATTACAAAGTATATACAAACCTTATATTACAAAGTCTTGTTTTTCACTTCATATAAACAAAAGAAAACATTCATTCTTTTTCTAACATACAAACGACACTTTTCTCTTAAAACATGTTATTTCCTTAAAACACACAATAAAATATTTTAAGTATTCGAACCTAGGTTCGATAGTGCTAGCACTATCCACTGAGACCACTAAAATAAAAATATATTTTAGCAAACAGTCTATCATTTACATATTCTATGTAAGAACGTCTCAGCGCGGATGCAGATCTAATTGTTTTATTGCCGCACTAAACCAGCGTCGCGTCGCGTCGCCTATTACTTTACTCAACTCAACTGTACTGAACTGTATTGTACTGTATAGTATAGTATATTTGGTGTGACTGTAACGCGACGGTTGTGGGTTCGATCCCCACTCGAGGAAGTTACATATTTATTTACGCTTATATTTCCATTTTCTTCGCTCTGGTTTCGAGGCAAAGCGCGGTGTTACGTTCTGCCACTTAACACGCGATGCTTCCAGAAAACGGCAGAAACTGGGGAACGGAGTGTCTTAACACTAGGTTCCCTCTGCCTACCCTGCTGTGTGCGAAATTTAGATGGCTGCGGTGATTTGATTTTAGATTTATTTCTTACTTTTGATTATTTACTTCCCTAATGCACTATGCCCACGAATTCAAAAAATTAAACTTCAAACCGGCCATAACTCGTCGACCGTACTGTACAGTGCTGTACTGTAGTATAATCGCTAGATTCGTAAACACGGGCCCTCGCCGTGCCCTTCGTTATCTTTTGACGTTTTAACTTGTGGCTAATATTTCTGTTTTAAGTAAAATGATATTATAAAGATGTGATGATGAAGAAGAGCATCGTGGCTAAGTAGGACAGTTCACGTGTTGCACAATTGGACGATTTCTTTTCAGAGGAATAATTATATTTATTTTAATTTGTTCGCTCTGGTGGATAAAGCGCAGCATTGAAAAAAAGTAAACGAAGTGTTTTAACACTAGATTCTCCTACTTTCCTGCTCAGCAGAAACAAGCGTAAAACAGTTTTTTTGTATTACTTAATTCTCGAAACTTAAAAAAACCAATACTCTCCATGATTAATTTGCACTTATACTAACATTAACAAAGAAAGCTTTACACAATAAACGAATAACGTTATACAACAACGAAAGCTCATACAAACGGAGCTTTCAAAACGTACCCAATCAATAAAGGACGAGAGTAGTTTTAATTACCATTTACACTAACTATGTATTAGCTATCGTTAAACCGCCTCTACTAATTCGAATCTGCTTTGGAAATGAGCGGAATTCTGTATAATTTCGATACGGAATTTGAGTCGTAGTCGTTTCGAAGTATTAAACTGGGCTTGGGTTGTAGGTATTTGCAGCTATAATAAAGTAAGTATTTTTGGACCAATTTCATAGATATTGTAAGTAAACGTAGAGTTTTACTTAAAATTCGAAATCGTATTTTTAATATAAAAATTCCTGCTTTTGATACAAAAAATACTGAATAGATTAAGATTAAACTTTAAAATAATACGTTTTTTTACATAATTACAGTGATTGCCAGTGGCATGTTTTATAATGTTAGAAGCTTCACGCTTCCCTGAATGGCAATGTGGACAGAAAAACTTTATATCAACACGACGTTCTGCACCTTCCGCCAAATTTTCAAGATATCGCGAGTTGAGTGGTGATACTCAACACCAAGCTGTCTCTTTTTACCATAGCCCAGAAATAATATATCAGCTAAAGCCAACGAAAGCCATTTATTTTGTTGTAATATACATACATTGATATTACTATATAACCCTACTGGGTAACCAGTGGAAAGTGAGAGTTTAAAACATTCCATTTTCCACTTTAAAAAAATATTTTATAGATAGTAAAAACAAATAAGAGGTCATCTTCGTTAATAAGGATAAGGACCAGCCCTCTCATAAGGGTCTCAATTAATTCAACAATACGGCCACTTCAGTTTTAATGTTATAGTAAAGTTTGATTGTAGTTTTACTAAGTGGATAATCTATGTAGACATTAATATAACTTAAAAGGGAGTTTCAGTATTGGAAACTGCATGATTTTATTTTATTGTCAGCAGCCATGACAGGGCCAAGAAAATCCAGTGTCAAGACAATCTGTTTTTTGCTGTCTGCGTAACTAAACACCGGACTGTGTCCTTCGATCATAGCAGCATGCCTTTGAATACATTTTATAAATATAAATATGTATTTTCATCATTTTGTGTTATTTGTTGAACGTTGTAGGGCTGGCAATTTCTGCGAGCAAGCCTTCCATCATGGATAGCGTGAAGAAGCACTTAGGTGGTTTGGGCCCTTCGAACGAATGAATGATAAAAGAATGCTAAAATATTTATGAAGGAAAAGTGACCTGTAAGAGAGGTAGGGGGAGACTTAGTTGGACCTTCGAAAATATAGTAATAAAGATACTGGAGGCCACGTGAAAACTATGAGGATCCCATGGAGGACATTTATGAAGAGGTTGATAACAGTGGACAAGGCAAAAGAGTCGTTTTGCGCAATGAATTCCAGAATTTGACAAAAAGTGGGAATTCTAAGTGAAAGTTAAAGTTGGCGGCAACTGTACTTGTACTTGAACTTCTATTCTCATCCTAACCTTTGTTCCCCATTTAAAGTAACTTAAAGAAGGTTAAAGTTAAACAAAAATGTTTAATTACAAAATCTAACTTGATACAGAACAAAGGGTTCGCGGAATCTCCTTCACAGGTCAACACTCAGGAGGCATTCATCCTTTTAGGTCTAAGTAAATCTTGTAATAAAGTAGGGTTCGCAGAAGTATAAGGCTATCTAATATATTAAAGAAAATATTTAATGAAAGGCCGTCGTGGTACAGCGGCTCAGTGGCGCACCTGAATATTAATACTAAGGTTGTGGGTTTGATTCCCATTCAGGACAATGAATTATTATCATTCCCTCTCTTTCTGGAAATAAGACAAAGTGCGGAGTTTATACTTCTTATAAGCTTTTATTTTTAATTTATTATTTTTTAAAAGTGGTAAATTTTTGAAAATGAGATAATATTTTGTTTATGTCCCATTAAAATCAAAACAGAGAAAATAAACTAACATTAAACATAAGTAGTTTCGGTTTACCACTAGAATGAATGAGTTATTGTCATTTCTTAGCTCTGGTAAGGCATTATGTAGTCCTAAATTTTGACACTGGCGAAGTGATTTTGTGCTCAACTGGCACGCTCGGAACGCCATATTAGAAAGAACAGAACAGAACAGAACAGTCCTAAATTTTTACGCGCAATGTCATAAATTATGACTGAAGGCGGATAACCAAGTGTCTTGACACTGGGACGGACTATCCTGCCATATTTTACGCTTTATCCGTCATAAAGCGTAAAACTGAAACAAATATAGTAAAAATAAAATAACAAACTTGTTGCTATAGAAATTGACCTCGATACTGCCCCTATTCCCCGAAGTCCGAGATTAAGGGGGCGTTCTAAGAAATTCTCAGCGTCCATTAATTTATCCTAGTAATGTCTGTTCAAGACCACGCCTTTTTTAGATCTGTTTAAGGGAATCAAGAAATTTAAAATGGCGGAATTTTCTTAAGCGGTCGCCTTTTTCGCAAATAGGGGTGATTTACTAGCGCGGCTTCTTCCCGCGACATGATGGATGTGGACGACCCCTGAAATATATATATTTGAAATGACTTTTTGTTAATGAAATATATTCCTTAAAGGCGTTGACGCTGTGGGTTCAATTCCCATTTGAGGGATTGAATTACTTTCATTTACTTGCATTCGTAATAAGATAGAGTTCCGATGCTCTGTGATGCAGCGTGAATCTATATTACATGAAAATATTAAAATAAAAATCGTATATTAATATTTCAAAAAAATAAGAAGATTTTCATATATGTATGTAAATATCTACTCAAAATCGCAAAATCTTCAAACTTTTATGCTAATCAAACGTAAGAATCAACAGGCGTCCAAAGATTTACAATTCCACTTATAACACACCTAGCAGTTTTAAAGTGGTATAAAATATTTTAATTTTCGTCTGGGAGCTGGGCTTAAGGATAAAGCACTCTTAGCACTTGCACTTCAGTAC
>JAEBDU010013428.1:127630-195961 GCA_016802625.1 Heliconius numata | reverse complement strand
TCTAAAAGGCGACAACAGATAATCTATTATGTATAAAATTTACGCAAAAAAATATGCTATTCACGTCGCGACAAGAACAAACATTTCGGATTGACGTGTAGATTGCCTTTATGATTTGGGTAATACAATTTTGGCTTTTATGTTTTTACGTGAAATATTTTAATTATGAAATCTGTATTTCAGCGGTTTTCAATAAAATATGGAGGTAAAGTGCAAAATTATGTATGAAAGGGTTAAGTATTTTAACATTATAGTACAATTGCCTTAATGCGATAGTTGTGGGTTGTAATCGGACTAGGCAAAATGAGAAGAAAATAAAAGAACAAAGTAATAACATAGGCCGTCATAGCGCAGTAGTGCAGCGTCTGACCATAAACCCTATTTTTTGTAGGTTCAATTTTCACTATAGAGAATTATTATTGTTTTCCTCGTTTCGGACCAAGCTTGGAATGTCTAGGAAATGAGACGGAAAATGGAGAACAAAATCTTTGGACACTTTTTGGTGAAGCTGCTTTGTAAATTGTTTTAAGTAAAAAAACAATTATAATTTCCACTCAAATTCAATTGGACACATAAGAGACGTTTGGCGTTTTATTAATATTGGCCTGCACAGAGATATCAGAATAGAACCCACAACCACCACCAACGCAATCCCAACCAGTATTTCCTCAACATATGTCCACCTCATTACTCCCATACAATACAATGGTCGAGACAAGCATGGTTGAACATGGTAGTCAACATACGTTTGTTTGTAAGCCCGATGTGTACTCGGGACCGCCGCGTGCAAATGAAATTGTAATTATTTACCTCTTACCACTGATTCGATACGATAGCTGTCGTTAAAGTTTTTTAAGCTCCGAAAGCTTATATCGGTGGTGTTGTTAACATAGGGAAGCTTAAAATAGCTTGTTAACAGTGCAATTGAAGTTAGTGGACTCTTTAGAAAAGTATACAAGGAAGTATTGCTAATTTAATTAATACTTAATAATATTTTAATACGTATAAATAAAAACAGTTGACATTGCAACAATATGAGTTACTAGCAAGACAAACGCGGCTTCGCCTGCTAAAAATTATTGTACTATGTGTAATTGTGATGTATAAGCTATATTACTGTAAAGAATCATTTAAATACGTTTAGTAGTTTTTGCATGAAAGTAGAACAAACATCTATCATTACAAACTTTCACATTTATAATACTAGTAGATAAATAGTTTTCACTGTGAGTTATATAAAGGAGTATTTAAACACAATGTTCAGAAAAAAACACGCCGTTTAAATTTTACTTCATAGAAAAAAGCAGAAAGACAAAAAATACGATACGTAGAACGCTGAAATTTGGCTTGTTGAATCCTTGGGTTCTATAAGTGAGCTATGAATTTCACTATAATAGAAAGATTTCCTGAAATCCCACTGGACCAAAAAATCTAAATTTTACGTTTTATAGTTTACGCTAACGCGTTTTCGATCGGCCACGAATAAAATAAAAGCCTCTACAAATAGAATATAGAGAGAAAATCTTATAATTCAATATAAACGCAAACGCTAACATAGCTGTATAACTCATACCTTACAAAGCACTGGGGTGTCAGTGCCAGTGCATAATACGAGTCAATAAAAATAACATATAGTGGATAACGCATCGAAATTCATATTTACGATGTACAGATTTCAGGTTTCAGTGTTCAGCCAAATTCAGCGATGAAATTTATTTTTATTTCACTTTAACTGATGTACTAGTTGGTGCCTGTTGTTTCGTTTGCGTGGATATATTGAAAATTGGCTATAAATAATTATACACAAAAAAATACACATATATTTGAATTTCATAGCCTTTTATTGGTTTCACGCTACATCACCCATATAAGAATTTGGCAGAGAGAACCTAATGTTGAAACACTCCACTCACCGCCCAATTTTCGATTTTTGTCTTGCCAGAGTTAAGAAATGAAACGAAATAAAATAATTCCCTCAAATAGGATTGGAACTCACGAACAATCACTCACTCACTCACTCATGCCAGCCATTTATTTAACATTTCTATATTATAAAACATTTTTTTACATATTATTCCCATAAGTGTATGTAATGCAATAAAAGTAAGCTAATGGTGTTTTAATTGCGGACAACCACGAGACCCGTTAAATAATACTGCAAAGAAATATTCATGCTTAGGTACTTTTAGTATTAATAACGTTTAAAGTTACCGTAATTTGTAACTTAATATTATAGTATAATAGTTTCTTAAAGAAAAATATGGGTTCACGCTGAATTCCGCATAAAACAGGTAGGAAGAGGGAACCTAGTTTGGGGGACATTGCGTCTTAATTGACGAATTTCGAAAACGGGCTTTGTCTTTGCCAGAACATAGAAACGAAAATAATTCATTCCCTCTAGCGTAAATCGAATTCACAACCACACACACATTACAAGCAAACACTGTACCACTACGCCATAACGGCCTCTAGAAATTATAACTTCCCAATTCTACCACCATTTCTATATAAATTGGAAATAAAAATACTAATACACAGTATTAGGCCAGCAAATGATATTTACAATGGCCGCCTAACCAAACATCTGCCCTCGCGGACCCGCTACGCCCGCGCCGGTCCCACTAGTTTACTCAATTACATTTAATACAATATATATAATGATGACTTATTTTATTGTTTTAAATGTTTAATTACATATATAGTGTGTAATTTGGTGTATAAATAATATATAATTTAAAAAAAACAAAGAGTTTTTTTTTTTCAGTCGCCGCCTCAGTCTACCCGAGACCACAGACTACTGCAAAGTGTTCGAAACGTCGGGTTTCCAAAAATGTATAATATAATACTAAATATAAGCAACTAATCATTATACTCGAAAATATAGACGATTTAAAATGTGTAATAATCGTGAAAATAAAAGGCCTTGCATATATTTATTAAAAATATTATAACTATTTGTAAAAAATGTGATTTTCGGTTTCTTTCTACATTTTAATGGTTAATTAACGACGAAATATAACTACTTCATTTTTTTAGCCAATCAGAAACTGAAGAACTTTTTTTACTGATCATCAATACACGTATGGCGGTATATTAGGGTTTTACATCATGTGTGAATTCCTGCGAAATAAAAGAATAGAATTATAAAGACCAATAAAAAAATATTTTTTTTATTGTATTTTATTACATTTTATTATATTCATAGATACACTCGTCTACCTTTTGAATTTAAATCCACTATCACCTCGACCTCCTATAGCACTGCGAAGGCGTAAACTGAATTTATATGGAAAATAAAATCAATGGAAGAAGAAAGTAACTTGGTTATTTTATATATATTCTGCTTGGAGACGTTACCTCGTCTCGTGGGAGATCCTCGGTTAATAACAACGTTTCTATTGCCTCGTACAAATATGTATGTATGTAAGGTATGTATTTGTAATTATAGAATTATATATAAACTCTATAATTCTACTAATTATTATAGTCCAACCAATAACATTATTATAGTCCAGTCCAGTCCTACTATTAACGTCGGGCTTACAGTCCAGCCCGACGGTAGTTGGACTTCCACTCTCGAAAATAAAATACTTTTATATCCTCGCTCCGGTAACAAGACAAAGTCGCGGTTTGAGTTCCACTATTTAACACGAAACGTCTCGAAAGTGAGAAACAAAGTGTTTTAGCCCTACATTCGCTCTGCCTACCATATATGCGGGATAGAGCGTGAAGCGAAAAAAAAAAAGAAATCCTTACAGAACCAACTCCAAGAACCAATTGTCGCTACTCCAGCAAACAGAAGTCAAAGTTCATTCAAATCTTGCTACGTACGTCCTCGACGGCACTCGACGGCGCGCTGTGTACGGAACACTCCAGCACAGATCCACGCTATATATATTCATGCAGTAATAAGATAAAATGTATGTTTGTTTTTATTTTGTATTTTTAGTCCTTCAGTGTATTTATTTAAGTTAGTTTGGGGAATTGAAATTTTGTGTAAAAATTCTAAAGTACGTATGTAATATGTACAAAATAAAGTGCCTGTTACCTTAAGTCATCCTTATGAACGTGGTACAATATGTTTAACAGCTTCACGCTATATCCCGCACACAGCAGGGTAGGCAAAGGGAACCTACCTGTTAAGATACGCCGTTCCCCACTTCCTGCCGGATTCTGAAGGCATCGTGTGTTCTGTAGCAGAACTCAACGCCGCGTTTTGCCTCGACACCAGAGCGAAGAAATGGAAATATAAACGTAAATAAATATTTCACTTCCTCGAATGGGGATCGAACCCATAACCGTCGCGTTATAGTCACACCCTTGTGTTTGTGGTAAGCTAAAAAAATAGTCATAGGTTTCATACAAACAGCTAACCTTACCTACAATCATCTGTTAATCCAGTACAATGGTTGTATCGATCAGAGTTGGAGACAAAAGCGCGGCGTCAAGAGCCACTTGCCAGCACCTTGCTATAAGCTCACAGTTCCCAAGTCTGAGTTGCCATACCATTGTCTACAAGATTTTATAGTTATGTAAATTGTATATAGTACCTACAGATTTTTAATTATTCTTCAATTATATCACTATATTTTTTACGTTAAGCACTTCTTACCAGTCCTATGTAAGCTCAAGCAGGAAAAATATAGTGTAGAGTCACTATTTTAATTTTTTTTTACCCATTAATAGAATTTCTATGCTTAACTAGAAAAAGACCACTATAATGTGTTTTTTTTCAACCTCTAGTTTTCTATTGTTGGCGGTGTACGCTGATACCATTCCATATTATTCCATATCCACTTTCTATTCACGTAAACACAATGTAACACCGTACTATTTAACTGAACCGTAAAAAATCCTCATACAAACGCATAGACAGGATAGAAATATTAAGAAAAAAAAAATCAAAATCTCTACTGGAACGGGAATAAAGAAATTTTATCTGTTTATGTCTTAACTCCAGGCAAAATTGTAGGCAACCAATGAAACACCAAAAAACCTTTTTCCAAGATGGTATTTGAACCCCATATAATAGCGAAATCAAATCATTCCATTAATATAAAATAGTTTTCAACTAAAACTAAAGACTACGCTATAATGCAAATACTCATATATATTTCAAGTTCTTAATTAATACATTATCATATAAAGACAATCGTAGCTGGCACAATAGGAGAATATAATCACAGTTTGGGGTAGTTAAAGTTACTGTAAAGTGTTCCATATCTACCTCCTACCTAAATACCCCCTACGTAACTACCTCGCGATATCAATAGATATATGGAACGTTCCAATAAACGTACTAAGACTGTAACGTTATATTAATTATCTATAAACTTTGCTAGTCTACTGATAAGTTTTGAATTTTGGTTCTATATCACTTCTGATTTTCTTAATTAAAAATAATATAATATTTTGTATTACTTGTATTTATATGGACTATATATACTTTTTAAATATATATGAAGATATACCAATAATATAATCAAACACTAAGCCCCAAGCAGTATAAAATTGGTTTCAGTTTACACGTCAAATCGTCACAGCGATGTCGATCAAGAGTTGAAAATGTAATTAGATTAGCATCTGAGTGTGAAATCAAAGGGTGTGCCTCGAGGGCAGTTACAACCCTTGGCTGAAGAGCCAAGTATATGTCCTTCAAATTTACCTTCTAAGCCCTGTTATTTCGTCTTCAACATAATTTCTATCAATCTATACTTGCTTTTATGTGGAGACGGTACTGTAATTTGTTGGGCTAATTTTAATTGCAATTAACAATTAATTGATTATCCTCCACTCTCCATCTAATTCTTGAGACATTGTTTTTTGAGTGGTAGAACATCGATCGTCTAATTTACTTAAAAAACTTTCGCAAATCAATTAACGAAATCCTTTAAAAGTAAAGCTTTAACTAATCTTTGTACTCGCATAGTACATGATTTTGCATACTTCACAGGTCTTAATTCTAATCCCTACATATTATAAGATTTTGATGATAATCCCTATTGAATATATAATATATAGTATGTAATTGCGTAGAGTTAAACCTATTCGTCTTTGTTTCCATATATTATGTTATTATCTTAGCTGTGCCATTGTTAGGCGTGGATCTATTGGATTATTGCTTACGTTGATATGTATTAGAATCTATGTTTTTTTTGTATAAAACCAATAAAAATTTATTTAATTAACAAAAAATTGAAATGTATAAAATATACTCGTATATGTAGTACTTTTGTATAAATATTAATTAAAAAGCCCTTTTTAAAAACAAGCATTGTATTGCTAGCAAGAAATTTATTTAAGTTTTAAATTATTTTTTATATGCGCCGTACCGTACACGGTTTTTCAATATTAATAATTGAAAAATCGTGAACGGTTTTTCGAATCGTGAACGGTGTGTCGTGAACGTTAGTCGAATTGATAACCTCCTTTTCTTACTGAAGTCGGTTAATAAAATTGAATTCGTTAAAAAAAAGTCATATAAAATGTACTAGCATGGGACGCTTGCATTGCTTTTTCATGGGACGTCTTAGATTCAATTTCCGCTTGTAACAAATATTATTTTTTTCTCATTACTTTAGAATTTGTCCAATGAAATGATTATTTATTATATAACTTGTTTAAAATTAGTACTTAACCGTATGTGGTGATGCAATACCAACTAGAATCAAATATTGAATGACTTGGGCCCGCGTGCCAAGCATTCCTATCCTCAAGATATATGTATACTACGTAGGTACCTAACCTATATTCTGTATATATTGTAAACATGTAAAATTTATACCATAGAGAACAATATATGAATGCATATCTGAAGGCGATGGGTCCGAACTCCAAAGGGTGACGATTTTGTTTTAACTTTTCAGCTTTGTTAGATAAGGTACGCTGTTGAGATCTGCCACTTAACACGCATAGTCTCGAATTCGAGTAGGAAAAGCAGAATGAAGATTTCAACACTAAGTTTTCTTTGCCTCTCCTGGCATTAATCCCGGTGTATGTTGCCAGGGTCTGCCTTCCCGCTTAACCGACTCCACTTTTCACTCCTGCTGCATAGAGGATAAAAGCAAAACTAAAAAGAATATCTTATGAAAGTTCAACCCAATGCAAGCAGTGGAAAAAATGCAGGTATAAGGTACGCAGAGTTAACACACTCCCTTCTCCACACCGTCCAATTTTTGAGACATTCTGTATTGAGTGTATACTTAATAAAATGGTGGAGAAATCGAATGAAAAACATCAAAAAATATATCGTTAACCAATTCAAAACCTCGTCCTTTCCAAAAACAAGAAATTGGATAAAAAAAGAAAACACTGGAATCTCTTTTCACATAGAATAAATAATATTAGAAGATATTTTTTCCAAAATTTACAACAGTGATAATTTTCTCCGTAACGTTCCGTAAGAACTAACAAATTTGAATAAATATGTATGTATTATAACATACAACACAAACTAAGCTGAGGAGTGCAACATAAAGCTGTCTAACATGCGGTGTTTCCGCCTCACATTTTTACGATACGTACACCCCCCCACCCATATCGCAATATCACTCTTATGAATTACGTGATAAGAGCTATGCAAACTTTTTCGCCCTGTGTATAGGTTACACAGAAATTCTTTCTAGCACGCATCATAAATTGTAACTTTTACTACTATTCGATTTTAGGTGGAAAAATGCATTTTTGTGGAAGGAAAACGTATTTTTTAGATTTAAATTTCTTTAGTGAAGGTATTTTTAACAGAAGGTATGGTGGTGAGTTTTCTTTACTAAGTCGGAGTTCAATCTCTATTCCTGTTTTTTTTTGCTTCATGCTGCCTGCATATAGCAGGGTAGGCATGGGAAAATGGTGTTAAGACACTCCGTTCCCCAGGCACCACCCAATTTTCGAGACATCACTTGATGAGTATCGTCGCGCTTTGTCTTGTTGCTAGTGAGAGGAAATTAAAGAGAAATATTGTACAGGGAATCGAATCCACAACCATTGTGTTTACACTGAGATGCTTCCCCAATACGCCACGACAGTCCCTACCAACTATACTATTATAATGAAAAAATATATAACCAAAAAAATATCTGCAAAAAGAGAAAAGTTGCTTCTGTAAACTTATTAACAGCTAAACAAGTCCCAGAATGTTTTGGAGGCGGAAAGGCATTCAAGTTAGATTAAAATAGTTGGCTATTGTAACGCAACTGAACAACCTACGCGAATAAGCAAATTAAATGTAGATCATTCTTATATTTATTATCTTAACTTACAACTAAAATTGTTTTAAAATACTTTTAATAGAAGGGAGGCAGAGGGACCCTCGTGTTAATACACTCCTTTCCTTACGCATCGCAGAATGCTTGAAATATTGTATGTTGGACTGAATGCCGCGTGCTCTTACTTCCAGAGCAAAGTGTACAGAGTAAAGAGTTAATTCGTTACATAAATACCTACCTATATTTAGCTGATCAATCCCCAGTGTGGAAATCGAACCTACATTCGTAATATTTACCAACACGCCACGACGGTTTTCATTATTAAGCAAAATCGCCATCGCACTGCAATGGATAAATCATAAATATATTTTTAATGAAATCCTTTTACTTTTACCGATTTTGCGAGATTAAAACAATCGACCGGAAGTAGAAAAAGCTCGAGGAAGGAAGCGAGAGGACACTGACTGATAACATTTACACGACGCCACTAGATTTTACACGCCACCGCTTTGTCTCGCCTTTTTTTAATTTATCATAAATTTCGATGAATATTTTCATAATTTTTATTTATTTTCAACATTATAGTCACTATAGATCGACAGAAAGAAAAGTCACTACGTTATTTATTTTCCATGTTTTTAAAGTATTGTTTTTGGGAGGGCTTTTTACCGTTACGTGAAGTAAGAACTAAAAGGATATGCTTTTGTCCAAGGATTGACCAGGGTATATGGGATCTCATGGGCTGGCAAAAATAGTCTGATTATAATACCAAAATAAATCTTACGGAGTTCCTCCTCAACAAAGCTACGACTGCTGAGAATTGGATTTCAAGTTACTACCAATTACAAACTTACGTCTACTAGACTTAAAAATAAATAAGTGTCATCAGCATAATATTTTTTCCTCACTTATAGCTTATTTAAAAAAAATAAACTAGAAACTCTAGCCCCTCGTTCAATTTAAGCTATTGGATGGCTTGTATTAATTTGAGCGAGACCGATTCAATGTCATCAACATGCAAATATTCTCATTTGAATACACAAACGTACTCGATCAAAAGTTATTTATAAATAAGTTAAGTTTTAATTTGTTTATGCCATACAGAAATATAGGGATGGATACACGATGGATATACAAATTCCGTTTTTGAATCTTTATCCATCTAAGAGCAACTTCCTTTCCTTACCTTTGATACAAAAATATGGCACAGTCACCCCACCAAACCGTCACTGAAATAATGCCGAAGAAATTGAATAATGTACTCTGTGGACCAACTAACAAACTTCTTCAGAGCTTTCAGCATTAATACTATAATAGTCAAAGCAAATATATAATTATCATATGAAACTCATAGTACGTCCTTAAAAATTCGAGGGTTACCTTTGGTTTTCATGGAATTTCATAGCTTGGTGGAAATAGGGCCAATGAAAAAGTACGCTTTTTCAAACAAAAAAATATTTTATATAGGTACAATGTTTCGAAATCGACCGGTGCGTGCTGAACGAAATGTCTAGGTTTCCTCCGCCTACACAGCTGAAAAAACGAATAAAATTATTATAAAAATTCAAGGTTGTCTATTATTCCTCACTTTCAAAGTAACAAAAGAACACGTAAACACTTTTTTCGGTAGCCCTGACAACTATATCACATTGGTCAACAACTATTTTAATATAAGTTAAAGACCCTTTCGCCTCGGAGCATTTTGGGACTTGTTCAACGGGTAATATGCTAACTTTGTTATTACATTTCCGGAATCTATTTTTACTGAAACGAAACTTAGAAATTAATATAAAAATCGTTTTAGCCAAGTCTTAGGCGTATTTAACTTAACCTGTTTAATTGAGGCTATTTTTGTAAACGCGATGATCATGGTCTCTTCCCCACGCGGAGGAGCAACTGGTTCCATTCATTGGATTAGTTTGCTAAATATTTCGAAGCTTTAGAATGTAAGCTGAGAAAATTTGATGGGAGCCAACCCCAGCTTCAATCAACCCACAATAAACCTAATATTTCCTCCCAATTAGTACCAATTCAAATTAAATGCTAATTGACGTCTCTAAGTGCGATTACTTCATGTCTAGAACTGTCACTCCATGTTGTATATACGCTAACTGTCTAATATACTAAATTAAATCTTGTATTTGACTAAAAACATCAATCAAGCATGCCAAAATCACAATTGTTCACCAGTCGTATAATTTGTACACGATATTCCTCTTACCCTACATCATGATTGATGGGATACCGCCTAAGAGATGTTGTATTTTTTGTTTTTTTTTATTTATCAATATTTCCATTAAATTGTTATGACAGATTTGTCAAATTATAATACAAGAATGTTTTAATATTTTGTTTCTTAGGTGTGTAGGCCCAATTTCACGGAATGTCTTAACACTAGGCTCCCTCTGTCTACCCTGCTACACCCTGCGCACTGCGCTCCCTTTTAAGAGATAAATTATTTAATCATATCACGGGTGAAAAAGTTTTAATATAACATTACTTTAACTGGAAACTCGTGAAAACCTCGTAAAGCATATTTTTCAACTGTATCTATGTATATATTTTCGACAAACTAACTATAATTTTGAACTTATTTATTGAACTTATATTGTCTGTTGAATTCATATACATATATGTATGTGTCTTTTTCCGTCCAGAATTCGGCGGAAAAAGGGGTAACGTAACGTCTTAGCTACCTATAATTCCCCCCGGTTCCCCCCACCTACCTGCTGAGTGCGGGATACAGCGTGACGCTAATAAAAAGTAGTAGTAAGTAGGTATAATATAAAAAGCTTTCATTATATCCAAAAACCACAATAATTAATCCTCTTTCCATAAATTAATATGGTGTTGAAAATCAGTTTGGCAGGTATATATTCCATATTTTCATTTTGCACGGAAACACCGTGAGTAATAATTCCAATCAGTCACAATTACATAAGTCATCAGTTCCACGGTAATATCCAATTATGACGTTTCCATTTGCTATTGGAATTAAAAACAGCTATTGGTATATCATTATAGTATGTGGCAGTAGGATAGCATCTGATTATAAGAGCGATTGTTTTGGGTTCCATTCTCACTAGGGTTACTGACTGTATTTAAATAGTTTTCATTTCTTCCATGTGGTTGAAAGAGCCGACCCTCAATATACAATGTCTCCAGCTTTCTGTGAAAAGTGGGGAACAGAGCGTCTTAACACTATACAGGGGAAGAAGCAGCGATTCTTTTACTGAAACTGCATATAGGGTAAAATATTTCAAACCCAGAATTAAAAAAAATAATCAAGGTACCTCAACGGTTTCGACGTAGGATTTTTTTTTCATTTCACGATTTTTATCCATACCTGTATTTAGTGTCACGCACACATACGTATGCGACGTTGCCGCTGTGACAGGTAAGTGTGTGCGTGCCTATGTTTTACTTTACAAATGGCGTTTTATTTTAAAACGATAATTTTATTATTTATTTTGTTTGAAAAAAAACTTTTTCATTTTTGAGAATTATTTTTTTTCCGAATTATATTAGGCTTTTATAGAGTAGTTAAAACTGTGGTTTCATTTAAAGTGGCGCTGACAATTCCACCCTGTATACCCATATCCTGGAAAAGTATGAAGCTACAAATAATGTACCTATATTTTGCTATTTTCTGATACTTTTAAAATACAGTAATTAATGTCTAATTCCATTAATTTGACCTCTAAATTTAATTTTTAATACCATCCAACAGTCGAGACTTTAGACGCATTGAGACTTGCGGAACTCAACGCCGCAATCATCTTTTGATCGACAATAATTTGACAATCAATTGACGTCTAACAATAGAACAACTAAGATCACATAATACAATAGCTAATACATTTAACGCGACGCAATTACACGGTATATTGAATAGCGATTATAACTAAAGTTTGTACGTGGATTAGCGGATATAATATAATAGTTCCTGGAATGTTTGTTAAATTCTGTACAATTCCCGGGTTTAAGACTCCCTTGTGTGTTGTTTCCACGCTCTACACTATTCTGCAATGGCCTACCTGCAGCAGTAGCAGCGTAGCGTGTAGCTCGTCTGGTGTTGCACGGGGTCGTGGGCAGCTGTGATCACCTACCATCAGGTGACCGATTTTTCCATCCATCCAAAACTTTAAAAAATAATTTAAATTGCATTGAAGTTTGATTTAATGTTCACATATTTCAGATTATATTATACGATTAGGTACACATTTCTTTACCATATAGTATGAGGCGCTAGTTCCAGCCTCGCTACTCTAAAATTTGCAAACAAAATGTTAAAACATTAAAAATAATAATAATTCAACTTTATAAAAACATTTAACAATATGGCTGAATATTTCACATATTTTACAGCGTACGTACGTACTGTAATAACATTTTAAAAAAAAAAATAACAAACGCAAGATGGCCGCCGGCCGCGACCCCGCAACAAAGCGCGGGCGTCGTATAAATAATTTTTATGTTTCCTCATCTACGACGCCCGAGGTTTTGTCTTCAATTGTAAATTAAATTAACGTGGCGGTTAGTGTGAAATTATTATACAGTTATATTATATAATAAAACTGTAATAAGAGCATAGGTTGTCGTGGCACAGCTGTACAAATGGTTGTAGGTTCGATTCTGACTTGACGAATGTATTATTTTCATTCCTGACTTCTGAAGACTGTTTCTCAATTTTCACTATTCGCATTTAACAAAGAGTGCTGGACGGCGCCTTCAAAGGTAGGAAAAATGAAAATATTAAATATAATCTTTTTACCGAATAGGATCGAACCCACAACTGTTACGTGTAAACACACTATTCAACTGCGCTACAAGCGCATCAAGATTATCTCATTAAATTTCGTCACACACAAAAATCGAAGACAAGCTTTGTATTTTAATATTAATATTATAATAAACTACCTTCGAAGCTCATCTAGCCTAACCTATTCAAACCCTAAAGGCTAAAATAACTTTTTAGGACTTTCTTGTAACCTGAATCGAGTTAATAACTTTTTCAAGACAAATGGACAAAACTTTTTAGCATCACGCTGCATTCCACGTAGGTAGTCACAGGAACCAGTGTTAAAACTGGCAGTTTCCCACTTTTCGCCCAACTCTCGAGATATTGTATGTTCCTTGACAAAACTCAACACCGCGTTTCGTCTTGTACTATAGCGAAAAAATGAAAATATTTAATCCTCCGAATGAAATCTAACAAAAAAATTTAAGAAACATAATTTTATAACACTGTTAAAATTAAACATGAAACGTTCAAAATTATTGAATCGTTTCGCAAATCGGACTTATCTTTGAGACATAAAGCTCAAGACCCCCTTCCCGAGTCCCGAGGGTACGGGGGTACACAATTTACATACCCTAATCCTATCCTATGGTACCCCTTAAATCGGAAATACAGTCATTAAAACTTTCGTAAGATATATTCGAACAACGGCCATTACGTGTTTAGAGGGAGGCGCGAATTTATCAAATATTCAATGGTTTCTTATTGTTTCAATTATGATAATTTCTGAAATCGGATTTAACACTAGATTCCCTCTGCCTAGTGTCTATACAACGTGAATCTAAATAATACAAAACATAAAGAAACTTCCCTTTAAACTGAACTAAAAGTAAAATAGAAAGTTCATTAAAAACCTATTCAGGACCGGCATCGTCGTCTGGATTTTCATTAAAAGCCCCAACGCTGGATAAGAACCGAGTATTTAGCTAATGATCATGAATCCCATATCTACAGATCTCCGATACAATGGATGTTTAAAGGAAAACATCGCAAAACGCGAGATAACGCTTCATTCGCCAACCTAATAACATTAGCATATCTTAATACAAGCACTGGGATCCGATGGCGGATGGATATATCTAAAACTGTTTGCTATAATTTGTGTTGTGACAATATATACGCTGTTTATGTTTGAATTCTGGAATAACATCTAAATATTCGAATATTGAGGCCGTTGTGGCTCAGTGGCACAAGCGTGTGACTCTACACGCGAAGTTTGTGGGTTCCATCCCATATATATGGCGAATCTAGAAATATTTTATGACTTTAGCTTTATTTTTTTTTGGGTCAAAGTTTTTGTTGCTTAAATTTCTGGGATGGGCACTAGACTATTCTGGGATATGGACCACCCGGTCTCCTTAAATCTACGCCCATGTTCAATCCCCACTATTGTTTACCCCAAGTGGAAATTAAATCTACAATCGTCTCGTTTACAGTCAAACGATGCGCCACAACAGCCGACGATGATACAGGTATAAAAACTTTTTTAAATTTTAAAACTTTTTTTATTAAGCTCTAATGAATACTAAATTTATTGTGGCGAGTTTAAAGTTTTAAACCCAATAAATAATTTTAGTGTCACAACACTACAGTGTAAATATAATCACATATAATCATAACCAAACATCAGGAAAGGAAGGATAATTCTGGATTAATAATAATTGATCGCGTTAATTGACTGCGGCCGCTGTACGTGTACCTACATAGGTATCTATATGTACACTTATAGTACGGCCGACAAATTGTGGCCGCTATGAACATAAGCTTTCTGAACTTTTACTCACTGTCCACTTAAGAAGAAAATAATCAAAAGTAAGATAAATCTGAAAATCAAGTCAGCGTAGCTATCTACAGCTAACTTCAAGGCGGCCACGACTCGTCCACCCCACTATACGTACAATATGTATGTATGTGTAATACAAAATTATCTGATGAAATCCTACTAAATTAATGTTTATCGTTGTAACATAATAATAATGTGATTAAATTATAACAAACATCAAATTTAATATATTACCGCTGGGATTTAACAAGTAATTAATAATTATTGGGATATTTGTGTTTTTTTTAAGTAGCTCAACGTTCACGTTTTATCTCGAATGGCATAGTAGAAATATTATTGTCAAGACACTCCATTTTCTACATTTCACCCAAAGGCGCGACATTGTGTTGAATGGCGTAACTGAACGCCGCGCAGAAAATGAACGGGTATTACTTTGGTGGAACGACGACCAACAAAGAGCATAGAACTGAGCGAGCTCATTTCATCTCTTTCTCTACTCTTTATTTGACTATTTATTGATAGAAACTAGGTAGTTTACTCTTACGAGTTCAAAGTAGCCTCGCTTTGCCTAGGTACGAGACGAGAAACTGAAAAATATTTCATTCCCACGAGTGAGAAATTAACCGACAACCGTCGCGTTTACAGTCGCACGCTTGTGCCACTGCATCACAACGGCCTTAAAAATATGTTTCAAAAATTAAATTCACGCTCACATTTTATAACAATATAACAAAAAAGTATGCACCGCAACGACAAATAATAAAAAAGAAATAATATAACTACTATATATCAGAAAATTTCCACGTGAAAATATCGAAGAATGGCCTTTCATTTGCACAATACATGCACGGCAATGGCGCCTAACGGACGGCGATGGCGCGCGTTCTATAAAATTCAAAAATGGAACTGCGGAAGAAAGGACTATGTTCTCGTATATTCTGCCAAGTTTTGTGCAACACAATGGACTATACAATCGACCGTACACAAATTTATTTCAGTTTATTTATTATTACACGACTTATATTTTGCATGCTTTGATACAATGTCATGTATTTTGTATAGACCTTATTAACATGTTACCCGAGCTTGTATGGAATAAGAAAAAAAAAGAAAATATGTCAAATTTTGACAGGGACAGGCCAAGTTCTTAATTGTACAATGTTTTCATTATTTATATTAATATTCGCTAGGTTTTTGTTATTATTACAATAATGTTCTTTACTTTATTACATTCACATATGCGTCCAGATTTTTAATAAAGGCTTATATTGAAATAATTGTTTTCTTATTGTATTTACTTCTTATACCTCAATAATTGTTGACAATTTTTTTTATTTCATGATCCAAATGTATTTAAACAGCAAACCAATTTGCTAATTTTATTTTTATTTGTTTTCTTTTTATCTTACAAAAATTCATTCATTCATTGTAAAATGATTTTATATAAATAAAAATCTAAACAATAAATCAATACATGAAAAAACTACCTCATTTTTTATTTATTAACAACCCATTTCAAAGTAAAACAAACGATATAAAATAAAACAGCCATTACTGATTACACAGATATTTTATTAGTGACTAAAATTTAAACTAAACAGTGGTTTCTCACATAGGCGGTACATATTATAGGACAGACGCTAATACAGTGAGTTTATGATAAAAAATGAGACATAATGGCGTCCTAAGCGTAGATTTTGATTATTTATGCAAAAAATAAAATAATTTTGATAAAACAAATTTAATATATAACACATCACTTTAAAATTGTCAAAATTTAGAATAATAAAAATATATCACGACAAGATATTGAAAAAAAAGTTTTTTATTATTTCATTTTAATACAACACCTGCTTTGTTTCTTCAAAATAGCAGAAACTTTTCACTTTATGGATAAAGTGTTTTATTAAAATTAATTACAATTCTTACTTATTTAAAAAAAAAATAATCACATAATTTTAGGAATATTCTTAAAACTAAATCTAGATTTAAAATATTACGAATCACTTTAGAACCAATATCTTATAGTTAAAATATCACATCACCATTCACATAGGTGACGTTCACAAAACGATAATAATAACTTTAATTGATACAATTGATATTAACCGAGAATTAAAAATCGAATTAAACTAAATATTAAAATGAAATTACTAGGACTTTGTCCTGAAATTTTAATATTACTATAATTCTATTAATGAGTAAATGTGCGTTATAATAAATGTAATATATACTTTAGTTACAACATGGGAAAAAATATCTTATATTTATAGAAAGGGAAATTAGAAGGACGTAACAGTTTTAGTTTCAAGAAAGTAAATTATAGATTGAATTATAAATTACTTATGATGAAATTTAAAAATATCAATAAAATGCAAAACAATCACATTGTAAGGAACTAAACAACCTTTTTTGGTGCTTTTTAAAAATGCATGAAATGGCACAAAATGAGTATTTTTAAAAAAATCTATATTATTTCTACATACATCATATTTTATTATTAGAAAGCATTTTGACATTATTTTTTAAGCAAAAGTAATAAAATATTTATATATCATATAAACAGACTGTCAAAGGACAAGATTTACAGGAGAACGGAATTAAGGGTCAACTGAAATAAAATTATAAATATATTAATCTATACTAATATATATATTTTTAAATTATTATTTTAAGAGCAAGTTTATTCTGCTTTCCTGTAAATCTTCTCTCTCGACATTTCCTGTCATAGATATACTGTCTGACTGACTATATATTTTTAATCTGTGGATTCTTTTTAAGTCTGTGATTTAGCAAGCATTATTTTAAAAAATATATATAAATAAACTATTAGCGCTCATAAAGATTATGTGTACTTTGATTATATTTAAAAAGTCTTTCTTAACAAAAATAAAATTAACATAAAATATAAAGAACATTAATCCCACATATTACTCAGGAAATGTTACACATTAAAGGCTTACAGGAATCGAATCCACACCTGCCTTATGAATAGACGAATATTTATCAACATTTATAGTGCCATAATACAATTCACTACAAGGACACTATACTATAAGATGGTTTTTAGATATAACGGCATTTTATTTGCCCAAAATTCTTACCTGTATATTAAAAATCGCCTATCCTTGTACCATAGAGAATAAAAATATAACTGATCACTGTCTGTACATTGAAAATATGAGAATTACATTGCATAGAACGGTGATTTTTCCCACGTTACTGCGACTGTGCACGCTAATCGAAGCAAAACGGCTCAACTGATTCAACAAAATTTCCATAAATAACTTATTTATTGAATTGATTAAAACTTTAATTTTAAATGTATAGATTCGATAATATTATATATTTTGTTATAATTGGGTTAATATGGAATTACGAAAAGTTATTTTAAGTAGGTTTATTTCAAGCTTACGATAAGATTACTATGATATTAAGTTACATATAGGATCGTTATAGAATCATCAAGAATTTTCGGGCTTCAATTTTTAAGCTATGGTACAAGGAGCAAAACGCACACCCATTCCACAAATTCCACACGTGGTTTCACTTAACGTGACGTACGCTCGCTTTCAATTATATCAGCGAGATTACCAATACGTATCTCTTGGACATGTCTTCCCGCGAACTGTACATAGTCGTGGGGGGGCTCGTCCACTGACCGTTTACGGACTGGAATAATAAAATATAATTATTAATAAGATAAAATAGTTTATTAATAGTATACAGTTACGATTACTTTTCATTCTTTTTCTGATTATTTTATTCTATTATAAGGGTCATTGTGGCATGGTTGGACAGCATCTGTCTGTTAATACGATTATTGTAACTCCAATCATCACTTGGGGGAAAATTCTTATTAAGTAGAAGCTGACCTACTACCACTATCCACTATCAACATCGTATATCTAAAATTTCGAACGTTAGGTAGAAATTGAAGGAATAGAGCGTCTTATTGTAGAGTAGACTCTGTTTCTACACTACAATATGCGGGTTACAAAGTGACACAAATAAAAGTAGTCTCAATGATATTATTATTTATTATTATTATATAAAAGTAATGGACGTGGAGTAAAGAAAATCTCATACTAGAAACTTCTTGTCTTGTTAAGCGAAGTGTATGGTTTCTCATCCACTCTCTTCATAGTCTCTTTTTACATAATCAATGTTTAATTCATGTAATATAACAAAGAAATCACAATATCAATCACATTTGGTCCAAATTCAAAGCTTCAATCTTAAACTTCCAAAAAAAGTTTCAACATAACTTCTTAACAAATTTGTATTTAATAAAAAATATTATATTAACGCAGTCGATTATTAGACTTACCAATAGGACCGTCATCGCTATACAATCTGTACACGGGGCGGGACACACACCGCGACCCCAAATCCGTACCCTGCGTGTTCACGGGGTTTAACGACGCGCGCAGTTCAGTACGAACACGAGAAACATCGAAGGCAGCACCACGTTGTAGTTCCTCGCCCAGTTCTATTGGAGTGAGGACCAGAGATGGTGCCAAGTCCATTACGAAGCAACGTGTTATGTCGATTATGGCTGGAAATAATATTTATGTATTTATAATTTTGTAATAAATATTAAGATAAAATCGCTCTTTCTTTTGTGATTTTTTGTATACTGTATGTAATGCCACATTTAAAAAAGAAAAATACTTTCATTTGAAAACATGAATGATGACCATGACCCCTAAGCAGTAAGTAGACTATAATTAGTGCCAGGTTATTTATGAACGTTATATATCGATTAATACATTTTTTTAGCTTCACACTGTAATATCCAATACATAGCAAGGCAGGCAGAGAGAACCTCGTGTTAAGATATTCCATTCCACATATAGACACTTCCGTTTCAATACCGCGCTTTTGCATGGTAATATATGAATTGCCATAATTCATTGTAAAATAAAGTTTAAAGGCTTATAATTTAGACTTCAAGCTTCTTGAGTTTACTTTATTTTTCTCAGTTGTGCATCTTATAAATATATTAAAAGGGATATTCTTATATAGTGATTGTAAATAAAATTGGAACATCTATTACTGCACTCTGCTCTGATAAGATGTAGTTCAACCAATAATACATTCACTAAACAATGAGTAGGAAACGAAAATTGAAGTACAGATTACTTTTACACCAGGTTTTCACTGTGCTCAATGCAAAACAATGTATTATCATCTATACATATAATAAAAATATAATTGATTGGTGTCTGTACATTGTACGAACATAAGAAAGAATATTATTAGGGGTATTCATCAATCCAAAACAATTTTTAATTTGTTTGTGTGTTTGTGCGTTTGTGAACGCTTCTCTCAGAAGAGGCTTAATCATTTTAAATAGTGTTCACACTATTGTATTGTGGTTAAGTTTCCTCAACATTTAGTTGATTGGTCCTATTTAAATCATGATCATGATCATGAATAAAAAAGTTACATCACCATCAAGCGGATGAAGTCGCAAGCAGGTCGCTAGTATATAATTTATACTCACAAGTGGTATTATCATTGAAATCGTGCACAAAATCCACCCGATGTCCATTATTCAGTACAGATATCTTCTCCACCATGTCACCTATATCTAACTCCTCGCGTAGGGCATTCACGAACTCATCGCTCGAGTCCTCGTCGCCCGTGGCAATCACCTCCACGTCGTGAGACCATTGGAGGGGAAGAACACGGAAATGGGGTTCCACGTGGTTGTTTTCCAGCTGAAATTGTTTTTAATTATAATTTTGTTGTTATTGTTGTATTGATATAGTATAATGATATTTATTATTTAGCTTCACGCTCCATGTATCCCGTGCATAGTTATATACATTTAGTTAACACAAAGGGAACCTAGCGTTAAAACACTCCGCTCCCCATTAATACACTTCCGTTCCCCATTTATTGTCAAATTTTCGAGCCATTGCGTGGCGCAAATCAACGCCGCGATTTGCGTTACAAGAGCAAGGAAATGAAAGAATTCAATCGTTCATTCCCCCGAGTGGGAATCGAACCCACAGTCGTGTTTATAGTCATTATGTTATTACCTATTAAACTTTTTAAACTACGATGATTGTATAGAGTTAATCTTATTTCAAGTCGAGATAAAGAATAAATAATATAAACTGTTGGTATTCCAAAATAAAAAAACGTAATCTTAAATATCTTGAAGAGATGATAACTGAGACTTGTATATGACGTAATATATCACATCGTCTCCTGTCATCAAAATTACTCTAAATAAAGAATCTTTCAATTCAACTAATGGTTCTCGAAATTAACGTACATAAACAAATAAACTCTTCAACTTTATAATATTCACATAGATGGCTGATCTCAATATCACACTCTAAAGTGAATCAAACCCATAATCACCGCAAAGTACAATACTGTATATCTCACAATACTAAATTTAATACCATATGTAAATTCCAACTATACATACTAACTTGTCAACAGTAAACCAATTTAATAATAACTCAAAGTTATCTCGGCAGCAATGAGAAATTATTCACATCCCGTTTATGGGAGCAGTGGCAAACAGAAAAATTTTATGTACTAAATAAATCAGCTTCATGCTGTATTCCGCACACAGCAAGGAAGGCAGAGGGAACCTAGTGTTAAGACACTTTGTTCCCCACTTTCCACTGAATTCTGAAGGCATTGCATGTTGACAGGCAGAAATTTTGGCTCATCACCAGAAAAAAGAAATGAAAATATAAATTTAAATAAATATTTTATTTCCTCGAATGGAGACTGAATCCACAACCAGTCTCGTTTACCATCACACTTTGTGCACCTGTGCCACGACTCCCCTGTGAGTGCATGACTATGCCTCATAATATGCTATACTTAGTAGGAACTTCTATTTGAAATTCCAAAACTCTAATTTACATATCAAATTATTATTTACTGGATTTCACAAACAACTTTGCTATCAGGTGAATGATCAATAAAATAAAATGTATTTATTCATTGTATTTTAATCCAATCAATAAATAAATTTATATTTAAATAAAATGTATATTTTATTTGAATAGTAGTTTATTTGTTTATTCACAAATAATCTATAGAACTTGGAGGACATTATGTTTTAACAGTAGTTTCTCTCTGCCTGCTCTTACTTTTTAGAAAGATATAAAATAAACTATACACATTTTGAATGATCATTAGCATACCTCTCTTATATCATTAGGAATAACAATAGAGCAGAATCCCTGGTAGCGACGGTTAGTAGTCCTCAGCATGTGCTTGCACAGGACCAAGCCTGTCGAGAATCCCACGATGGCCAACAAGAAAGCTGTGAGGGACAGACATACCATCCCCCTTGAGGATCTCTTTGGAAACTCTGCTGCATGTATTTCAATCTTTTCCTAAATTGAATATGATACCCTTTTCATTTTAACATTTAAAAACATTTATAATGATGATATTATAACATAAAATTTACAATCAATATCTTATGTATTATTTAAACGATAGAATGAGTGTTACACTATGCAACTATTGGTTGTATATATAGTTATGTTATGTATGATAAATATTAAATGTTATAAAATGTACTCAAATTATATTTCAAGTAGTATTAAACATAAATGAGGAAAAGATAACAAAAACATCAACCGCATACAGCAATGCGCACAATTACTGATTGCGTGTTTACGAAAACAAATAAAAGCAAGAATTAATTATGTTTTTTTATTATCATATTCCCAAGCCATTTTTAGATTCCATTGAAGTATTTATATATTTTAATGCCTGCACCATCTTTATTTCCATCAATAATAAATCTGCGCAGCTGTAGAACAGCCCAGGAAATTTTGTTGAAAATATTGATTTTATTCCTATACGGATATCTACTGCGTATTAGAATTTATATATAGTAAAAACATAAACTGATAAAATTGACAAACAAATAGTTAAATAATACAAAATTTGAAAGGCGCATATAGTTTAAATATTAATTAAATCGAAATAGTTGTGTTTTAAATAATACTCACCTCATCATTAACGCCTTTCTCGACTAAAGGCGTATTTGTTATCTCTGGCTTTTTTATTATAGCGCTGGGCTTTGTTAAAACCGTCATTGTGGATAATTTTAGTAATATTTATTATTAAGATATGAATACAAGTTTAAAGTGCAAACGCCTGCAGATTGCTTTTTTCCGGTAATTATTTGATCGATCCGCAATCTCGCGCAGCGAATAAATGTTGACCGTTATACGAATGAATTGCCAGTTATAAAAATTATAAGTAATATTTTATCATTGGTATCGGTAACTAAAAACACGACGTACGATACGGTACAGTTTAATTATTGTGACTTATAATTTTTAATTTATAATATTACACAACTATACAATATAAAAAATAATTAAATAAATTAAAAATAATATTGTTGATCAAAGACTGGATGAGAAAAAAAATGAGTTTAGTCATTTCCATATTATTAAAGAACTAAAACAAATGCCATTCCTGGCCCAGAGGCACAAAGTGTAATTCTGTAAACGCGACAGGTTATGGGTTTGATTCCCGCTCGAGCAAATGATTTTTTTTTATTTTGACATCTTGGCTATGTGTCGGCTACTAGAATTCATATTCGTGGAAAATGGGCGTCTTAATACTAGGTTCCCTCTGCCTACTCTGCTGGGTGTGGCATACAGCGTGAAGCTACAGCTACATTATTGACAATAACCCGACGACATTATCTGGTGGAGGTACTCCCTGATATTGTCTTGGCAAAAGCAAGATTTCTAGACATCTACAATAATATTGACAAACCATACACAATACGTACTTTATTGACAATAACAGACAACCCGTTTTTAGTTACACTAATATCTTATCTCTTTTTAATCTGTAAACAACCATAGACAAACACTAAAAACAAAAAAGGAATAGCCTTTATTCTATATAGCCTATGCCATTAAAAAAGAAAGAATCCAAGAAGGTGGGAAGAAAACGTACCGTTTCGTTGTAGAATATTCTGTGGAGGTTAATGAATCAGCAACGCATATAGTGCCGTTGGTGTTGAAACATGTCCGATTAGTTAATTGCATTATTCTTTTAAACAATTTCTTTATTTCATTGTGTATTACGTATAAACGTTTGGCCACCACGACCGCGACAATAAAATGGCGACTGACCAAATGAAACACCGCATGCATGTTTTCAAGAATACAGGCAAAGATGTCGATGTGAGTATATAAATAAAAGCTATTCGTACGCATTCGATGGTATAAAAATGTCGATTTGTTTTGATAATGGGCTTGGATGGTTTATTTTAGGAAATGCGCAGGCGGAGGAACGAAGTGACAGTCGAGCTGAGAAAGAATAAACGGGAAGAAACTCTACAAAAACGACGCAATGTGCCCGTTAGTTATTCTACAGACGAAGATGACGCAGACAGGGCCTTGGCCACGACAGACCTCCAAGAGTTGGTGATGAAAGCCGCTAATGTGGAAAACCCTGAAGATCAACTGTCAGCCGTGCAGCAATGTAGAAAGTTATTATCCTCAGATAAGAATCCGCCAATAGATGAATTGATAAAGACTGGAATACTACCTATACTCGTTCAGTGCCTTTCGAGGGCGGACAACCCGACGTTACAATTCGAGGCTGCATGGGCCCTCACGAATATAGCGTCAGGAACATCCGCACAGACTAACAAAGTGGTTCACGCAGGAGCTGTGCCACTGTTCCTCTCATTGCTCATGTCGCCGCATGAGAATGTTTGCGAGCAAGCAGTGTGGGCCCTGGGTAACATAATTGGAGATGGTCCTGTATTGCGAGACTTTGTGGTAGAACTGGGGGTTGTTAAGCCACTTTTGAGTTTTATAAAGCCGGAAATTCCCATCCCGTTCCTCCGTAACGTAACATGGGTGATTGTGAACCTCTGTAGAAGTAAGGACCCACCACCACCCGTCAAGACTATTAAGGAAATTTTACCAGCGCTTAATGTGCTCATTACACACACAGACACTAATGTAAGTATATTTACTAATTACAATTACTCTTTAAATCTAAATTATGAATTTATGATTGATATTTGATATAATTTGGTAATTATAGACACAATTTAAACAAAAATATTTATAAATTGTTTATCTTTATATTATTATATTAATATATTAATAAGCAGCAGTGGTGTTGCTCAGTAAAGATATTCTCGTTTTTCTTAAGAAATAAGAAAAGGAACTAGGGTAATATTCATATCTTAACACTGAATTCTCTCTGCCTACCGCAATATGAGGGGTACAACATGGAATAGATATATAAATATCTATTTAAGATCATACATGTATTAGCACCTTATACAGAATGTTAAGATTTTTCCAAAAGTTTTAAATTACTTACAAAGATGACTATTATGATGAATTGATGATGATTAATATGAACATTATTAGCTATTTATTGTGAAATTGTATGAACATACATATAAAGTCAAAGAAATCACTATGACTCATTTTGAACCATTTTTTTTATACAAAGTGATTAGATTATAGAATATCTTTTGAGTTTAAGTTGAACAACTTAAACAAAAACAAAAATGACAATACTGCCTGTTTCCTTTAATTGTTTTTATATTCTGTTTCATATCAAAAATTAAATATAGTATTTATTATTTTGAGGCCATTGCGGTATAGTAAAACAGCATCTGACCCATATAAATGTAATGTTTGTGTTCAATTCAATACCGCTAAATAATTATAACTAAATTATCTTCATTTGCTCTGGTAGAACATCTCGAAAATTATCTTATCAGATATTTTTTTTCTACTGTTTTGAAGCTGTTTTTTTATCATATATTTTTTTTATAATATATACTGTGTTTATTCTACATATTTAGTAATTAGCGGGGTAGCCAGGGAGAACCAGATCAGATTTTTAAAGATCACAAAAAAACTGGTTTTGCATTTGTATACCGTATATTGCCAAAGACTGGTCTTTGTATGAGGCAATGAAACAGAATCCCTTAGGACACTATTGTATTAAAATGCTCTGAGGGCTTATGGCCTTCTTAGGTTGTTGCTGTAGTATTATATTTCTGTGAATATATTTAAAGAAGTATGTGCTACAAATTTTATTAGCATATGTGAAGATCTAATTTTAGTATTTCTTTAATGGTGGGTGTTGTTTTTCAATCTGCTCTTATCTTAATTAAACTCTTGGATGTTTTGGTTATTTATATTTAAATACAAATATTTCTTTGTGTTTTTTGAGGCAAAATACAATATTAGGTTCCTTATTTAAGTCTCTGAAAAGTTGTAAAAGAAGACTAGGGTGATATTAGTCATCAAGTTTTTATTGATTTTTTTCTCGAGTATAGGAAGTTTCTTAAAATAAATTAGGAAATATAGTTTTTTATTTTGAGCAGAATAAGTACCTAAGCTATATTGATATACAGAGTGAGGAAACTGGCAAATTTTCATCAGTCATAACTAACATGTTGGCAGTTGCGAAATATCTCTTGTTGTTTTTAACCAACTTCAAAAAGGGGGAGTATTAATTCAACTGTTTTTGTATGTATGTTCATTAATTGCTCAGTCAATTATGAATAGTTTGATCATTCTTGTTTACAATGGTTAGTCTAGGCTCAAGTTTCAGATATGGTCTCATACAATAATTTTATGACAAAATATAATTTATATTTTATTCAATCATTTACTCCTGTTCATGTTTAAACTATTTCCTTGTCTTTAGTTTACTTTTGTTTGTAAATTACACATTATTACATTTGTAAATTTTTTTATGAATTTTAATAACATAATTATTTATATATTAATTTCAGATATTAGTAGACACAGTTTGGGCAATAAGCTATCTGACGGACGGTGGCAATGAACAAATACAAATGGTCATAGACTCTGGTATTGTGCCTAAATTGATACCACTACTGTCACACAAGGAGGTAACTTTTTATATACATAATAATTGCTGTTTTTTTATTTTTATGCTGTAACCCACATCTACCATTGAGGGCAGAGGAAAACTTGGCACCTAATGTTAAGACACTCCATTCTCATTAATTAAAATACTTCCGTTCACCACTTTCCGCCGAATCATAGTGGCATTGCGTATTGAGAACCAGAACTCTTGCCGCGTTTTGTTTTGTTGCCAGAGAGAGAAATTGAAAATAGGAAATATTTCATTTCCTCAAGTAGGAATCGAACCCACAACCTGTCGCGTTTACAAACGCGTGTTTGTGCACCACAACTGGCCACAATTTATTATTATAATTAATATTTGTCTTTCTTCAGGTGAAAACGCAAACGGCGGCATTGCGCGCTGTGGGCAACATAGTGACGGGCACGGACGAGCAGACGCAGGTGGTGCTCAACTGCGACGCGCTCTCGCACTTCCCCTCGCTGCTGTCGCACCCCGTACGTACTTATTCATACACGTGTTAACATCATCAGCTTCACGCTGTATCCCGCACACAGCAGGATAGGCAGAGGGAACCTCGTGTTAAGACACCCCATTCCCCACTTTCCGCCGAATTCTAGAGGCATTGCATGTTAAGTGGATGAACTTTGCCTCGACACCAGAACAAAGAAGTGAAAATATAAATTTAAATAAATATTTCATTTTCTTAAGTGAGGATTGAACACACAACCAGTTGAATTTGCAGCACACTTTGTGTCCCTGTGCCACAACTGGCTTCTATACTACGCTACTACTATACTAAAAATACTTTATTTAGAAAATGGATTTGAACCAGCTTTTCTTGGAAACTGTCCAACTACGTTCTCATCAAGTCCAGTCAAGACAAAAAAGTATTTTTCTTTACCAAGTGTGGAAATTTTCTTTACCAAATGTAAACAAATTGCAATATACTGTATATAGCAAGGTCGGCGGAAAACCTAGTGTTAAGAGAACAGGATCTCTGCTCTCTGTCCGAATTTACTGGAGTGAGGAAATATAAATGATAAATTGCCCAAATCCTGCAATCAGCGTGGATTCAGACATTGTTTTTTTTGCGTCATAATGACCTCAAAGTTGTACAGTTTAGTTACACTAAAACAAAAATTGCATTATAAAATATGATATATGCACAAATATATAAATAACTACATTCACATATAATATTTGTGCAGAAAGAGAAATACAATTTGAATTAGAAAATAAGTTATAACTACTGAACTGTTTTCATTAAAAGTCAACAATATTTGTTTGGCACTTTTGTTTTCATGTTATTTGAATAAAAAAAAAAACATTTTGAATCTATATATATAAAATCGAAAGGTCACTCACTCATCACGAAATCTCAGAAACTACATGTGCTAGGAATTTCAAATTTTGCATAGGAGTTACTTATAGGACGTAGGTGCTCGCTAAGACGGGAATTTGCAATATTCGACTTCTAAGGGGTTGTTTTTGGGGCTGAAAGTTTGTATGAAACTTCGTTACTACAAATGCTAGGAGTCTCAAATTTTGCATAGACGTCACTAGGACGTAGTCATGGAGACAGAAATTAATAATAACATAGTTGACGCGGGTGCAACCGCGAGCGGGCCGCTAGTTTTTTTATAAATGGGAAAATCATAACTTGAACTTAAATTTGATTTTGTATATACTCTTACATATAATAATAATTATGTTATAAGTGAATGTTGTTAGAATGTGGTCATAATTGAAGCAATCAAGGCAATTTATTACACAAGTAAATTTCATATACAAAATGTTTTTTGAATTGAATTTAGCTGTCAATGTATGGATATTGTCATTATAATGATAATGTTATCAGATCAGGAAAGTAATTTAGATGAGACAATAAATAATTGTGTAGTACACGCGGGCGAAGCCGCAGGTCGCTAGTAAGGTATAAGTCTAGGAAAATATTATTTATTTTCTTATATTTCATTCTTTATATCGAATATAGCTGAAATGGAAGAGAGTTAGTGTCAAGACAGAGAGAGAGAGTTAGTGTTAGTTGCCAGCCGCAATAAGAAAAACAATAAGTAATAAGTAGTGGAGCTCAAAACCACACCTTGTCTTACCAGAGTGTTGAAATGTAAAAAATTTATTCCCTTTAGTATATAAGATCCACAACCAGTGTTTACAGTCAAACACAGCTCCACTATGCCATAAATGATAATGTTTTTTTAACTTCAGTCAATGTTCCGCACATAGCAGGGTAGCCACGACGTCTTCATTGAGTAATTTTTAAAACCTAAACATTTATATTTTTGTAAAGATTTTTTTTTGTATAGCTTGAATTTACCAAGTACAATATTCATTATAAATTTATTATTATTTAATTTATCGTATACAGAAAGAGAAAATTTGCAAAGAAGCCGTGTGGTTCTTATCAAACATAACAGCGGGCAACAAGCAACAAGTCCAAGCAGTCATCGACGCTGGACTCTTACCCAAAATAGTGGAGAACCTCAGCAAAGGGGAGTTCCAGACGCAGAAAGAGGCGGCCTGGGCGGTCTCCAATCTGAGCATCAGCGGCACTCGCGAGCAGGTGGCGGCGCTCATACAATGCGGTGTCATACCGCCGTTTTGTAATTTGTTAGCTTGCAAGGATACGCAGGTTATTAATGTGAGTGTAACGGTGTTTAATTTAAAAAAAAAAAAGTACACAATACTTTTTTTTTAAACTTAAGGTTTATATGGTCTTTGTTGCTTTTTTTTTTCAATTTCAAAAGTGTTTTTTACCAATATGTCCATTATCTTTTACAATCATAATTTTTTCTGTCATTTTAAGGATTCTTTATATCCTAACATACTTTAGGAAAATAGGAGTGACATTCAACACAAAACAAAGAACTGACTTCCTCTAAATTAGTCACTAAGACTCGTATTAATAAACCGCTCTCAACATTTTCGTTTATAAATTATAACCTATGAATTAAAACGGCAACTTATTACAGCATTAGATACGACAAAGATTACTTTGTATTTTCAAGCATTAACAACACATTTCCCTCAACAGTAATATATATTCCTGTTTGCTAATGCTGTCCAATGGTGGTGTAATTACAGGTGGTGCTCGACGGGCTGAGCAACATGCTGAAGATGGCGGGCGACAACGCAGAGCAGGTCGCCAATATGATCGAGGAGTGCGGCGGCATCGACAAGATCGAGGAGCTGCAGGGGCATGAGAAGGTCGAGATATATAAGATGGCCTATGACATCATCGAGCAGTACTTCGCCGCCGAGGAGGAGGACGTCACGCTGGTCCCCGCCGCCGCCGACCAGGGCTTCACCTTCGAGCCTGCGCCCGCGCATCACGATGCCTTCCGGTTCTGAGACAAGACGCATCCCGAAATCTGCCAATATCCCCCAAAACATCCCAATATTACCCGAAAAATCCTGAAATCCCCCGATACCTCCCGACATTGTTCAAAACCTGTCGACATTAACCAATTTCCCGAACCCCCCGAAACCTGCAGACATTTCCCGACACATCCCAACATGTCCCGAATCCTCCCGAAACTCACTGACAGACGATGGACGAAGGACGAGGAAAGCTTTAAATTTAAGTGCCGCGTACGAGAGTGTACACTGCTTATAAAATAACATAGTATTTATGTTTCCATCGACTTGGGAGTTGAGTTGTGACATTGAGCCCTTTGTAAACTATATATATATTTGAGTATATTAAATAAATTCTGTCCATTATTACCCGCTATTTCATTTTTTTTTAAATTGTGATTTTTTTTTTATCTATATGTCACGTTTATTGTTCTTGTATAAATAAAATAATGGATAACGTAGCGATTTACTTTACTTTCTAATACATATTTTTTTCTTAGTGAATAAAGCGTTTTTTATATTTATTTTTGGTTTTCTTTGTCGTTAGTTGAGTGAGTCTTGTTAATTTGTAAATGGTAACATCCAAAATTAATTAGTAAATTCCAATAGAATTTAATAAAAAATACTGATTCAACTTTTAAGGAAAGTTTTGTTTAGACATAGTTAATAATAAAAGTAAGTATTTGAATAGTATTTATTATTTGCAAAATTTATCCATATAGAAAATGTTTTAATATATCTCTTAAATCATAAAGAATCTTATCAAGAGAACAGAATATTAATTCAATTGAAATATATTGTACAACCATCGCCGAACATTTAGACCACAAGACAAACTGAAATTTGTCTTAATAAAAAATGTTTCTTAAAATAATAAACCTTTTAATTTATACTTTTTTATTGCAAACTAGATTCTAGTCAGTAAACTAAATGCTCTAACAGTATACTATTCTATTTTAGAAATCATAAAAAGGAAAAAAAATAAGAATTTTATATATTATATAATCATGATAGACGAAGAATTAATAATAATTGCTAGTTTATTAGGCTAACTTACGGTATATTAAAACAATCTCATTACGTTGAACTTCTACTTAACTAATCCAAAACTATCCCTTGCTATCCTTCTGCTATCACACGCGTAGCACTTAGGTGGAGTGGTGAGTGGTGGCAGCGCTGGCACCCTCTCACGGCGCCCTGACAGCCGACGTCGGAGACTATCAGAGTCGTAGAACTGACCCACCTTCTGGTGGAAACTGTCGATCAGAGTACAAACTTAGCATTCCTTGGATTCAGTGTGCGGTTGCATGTGTAGCTAGTAGAGGAACGTGAAGCAGTGAGCAGGAGATAGTGCCTCCGATCGTCATATAATGAAATTTAAAATAACTTTGTTAATATATATGTACACAATAAAAATATTAAAAAAATCTTATTGAAATGACATTACCACAGAGTTAAGTACCTCAGTGGCGTAGCTCGGGGGGTGCGAGCGGTGCGGTCGCACCGAGCATCAAAAGGAAAAGGGGCATCAAAGTCGACGATCACTTTGTTTTTTCTTTGTTTTTAGACCTTAGACCATTTTAAAGGGCATCAAGTCCCCTAAGCCGCACCGGGCATCAAAGTCGACGATCACTTTGTTTTTTTTTTAGAACTCATCAAAAGGAAAGGGGCATCAAGGTCGACGATCACTTTGTATTTTTTTTTAGACCTTAGACCATTTTAAAGGGCATCAAGTCCTCTAAGTCGCACCGGGCAGCAAATACCCTAGCTACGCCACTGAAGTACCTATGCCATTTTCTGGGATATAGTTCTAAAATATATTATACAGATGTTGGTAACGGAAATGTCATAATGAAAACGGAGTCTCTTAACATTAGGGTCCCAGGTTCTCTCTGCCTACCCTGCTATGTGCGAGATAAAGCGTGAAGTGTAAAGAAAAATAGACAGATGTTACTCTGTAGGCTATATGATGCGATACTCGCTGTGATGCGATACTCGGCTAAGTTCAAAAGAATATTTTTTGCATATTTCTTATATTTTATAATTAATTACAAATCAGAAGACCTCCTTTACATTAGGCACAGGCTTTCTCCTAAAACTTGATTTATTAAAAAAAAGAAAATAAAGAACAAAGGGAGTCGTGGCCACCCTGAAGTTAGGTTTTCTGAACTTTTGCACCAATAATCACACTTCTATATAATCAACTTACTTAGGCAAAGGTTTCTCCCAATGGTTATCGAGTCTATTAACCTTCATGATGGCATTCAGTCGCTGTAAAAGACTAAAATTATCTCTCGCAACGCGCTCCTTGCGGTCGGTCTCGCGCTGCCACTTCTTCAGCTTGAGTGCAACGTGCGGTCGTGGCGGAGGAGCGCGGTCGTCGATAGCTGGGAGCGCGGATTTTACCTGTTTATTATATTCAGTTACTTATTTTTCAGTTTTACGCTGAATCGTGCTTATAGCAGGGTAAGCAGAAGGAACCTAGTGCTAAGACATTTCGTTCGCCACTGTTCGACGCTCCAGACATCGCGTGTTGAGTGGCGGAACTCAACGCTGCGCTTTGTCTCCACACCAGAGCGAAGAAATGAAAATATATAAACAAATATACACAAATAAATATTCCACCTCGAGTGGCGATCGAACCCACAACCGTCGCGTTACAGTCACACCCTTGTGCCGCTGCGCCACGACGTCCTCTATTATGTAATAATATTACATAAAAAAATATGTAATAATATTAATTAAAAAGGATTATATTAATATTTTGTTTAAATTCTTAGTGTTTCTCAATTCTATATTATTAATTTACCTAAACGCTTTATATAATAATAATAATGTTTCCTGTAAATCGACCCTATCCTACTAAAATTATGTGAGGATGAATGTTTGTTCTACTTTCACGCAAAAACTTCTCAACGGATTTAGATTAAACATTACAGTTATAATTATATCTTACAGATTAGAATAACACATAGGCAAAGGAAAGAACAAATAGGTAAAGATTTTGCATAATTTGGGTACCTATAACACAACAAAAAAGTCAAGAAGCCGCTAGTTTCATACATCACCAAATGATAAATACCTTAGATCTATGGTCCTGATATCGTCGGTCTTCCCACGGTTGCACCAATAGCTTCTCTCTCCTCGACAACATTATAACTAATACTAAACTTCGTTTAACATCTATAATCGTAGACAATTTTATTAAATAAATCAATAACTATTCCTGTTGCTATGATATCTTGTTTTAGTTACGTTAACTTTAAGAATTTAGGATTGTAATCTTATTAAACGAGTACTAAAGAAAATAGTTGTTGTTTTAATTTGCCTAAAAATTCATTAAAATTAAATGAACACTGCCTATTGTAGGTATATAAAAATGTTTATTTTATAAAATACCCAACATATTTATATAAAGGAATTTTAAATAATAATATTTGCTCAGTACTTAAATGAGAGATATAAAATACTAAAGTAAACTTTAACCAATGAATTCAAGTCCAAACTTCTTTCACTTTAAACGGATGGTTTTAAGTCAAAATTAACTTGAGCAAATGTGTTTCCTACTTTCACCATGTTCATCGTGTAAGCAGTGAGTATTAAGACACTTTGTTCAAGCTTATGAATATACGAAACTGGGCGTTAAGTTATGCCACCTAAATTAATATAAACGTAAAAACCGAATACACACAGAACACAGACAAAAAGACACAATAAATAAAACACACATAGCAAATTAATAAATAAATTATAATGTTAAATATTCACTTCGCTTACATTGTTATAGATCAATCGTTCCATCCGACATTATTGTTACACGGACTATAAGAAAAAATACAAAAAACAATATACATAATATTGATAATAATATATTATTTAAACTATACTTTGTTGAGCATTATAAAAATAAAAAAACCGGCGCCTGCGCATCTCTCAACTAAATTACATACAAATTACCAAAAAAACACACACGCACTCAAAAAATATGATAATTTACACTATATTTTAGTATGAACATAATACGACGCCATTATTGGGAAGTATTTAACGCGATGGTTGCAAGTTCGATAAATATTAATTCAAAATCTCTTCCCTAATTTAACTCAAAACGGGCGGAAAGTGGAGAACGGAGATTTTCTCCTCTTATTTAAAAAGAAGTCATTTTTAAACGGGAAGACGTATCCAGTGCTCGGCGTCGGCCCCATACACTATACAACTAATCGTTTCTAACAAATTATTCCCTAAGTGATTCGTTTCGAGTTACACTAATTACAATAATATATTGAGTATAAAACGTATTAAATACATCGAAAAAACTTCTGGTTGACGAGTGACACCTCGAGGCGTGACTGACAGAACTGACATGGCTGACACGACTGACTGACTAGCGTGGACGCGTCCTGAACAAACGTACAAAAAATATAAGCTTCCATTTTCCCAACTTTCACATATAAATGCTTAAAAAAAATCACAAAATAAAGGCGGAGGCGCCCTCGACGCTGGAATATGTGAAAGTAATACAAAATACAATTAAAAAGAAAAGTGCGTAGAAAAATAAAATAGTTTCATAATCTCAGTGATGTAGTAACCGGGAATCTTATCTTGAACCTTAGTTTTTGGACGAAGCATGGTCCGCAGATATGACGACACTCGGTATGCTTAAAACTAAGCAAACATAAGTATATGAAAGAAATACTGTAAAATAACACAATAAAAGAAAGCTGCCATGATATTATAATTATTTTAGTATTAATCGTCATTGAGGAGAGAGGGGAGTAAGGTAGAGAGTTAGTTATATTACAGAGAACTTACAACTAGAATTGTTTAACTAATGACCATAATTTAAACATTATGTTCAAAATGTTCAATTTCTGATCATCATTTAAACACTTTGAATCTACATACTTGAATAACACAAAAAAATTGTATGAAGAAAACTTATATTAATATAAAATTAAATTGCTTCTTAAATTTAAATATAAGAAAATAATAATAAAAGTATATCATATTTTACAATAAAAATAATCGTGATTGTGTAAAGAAATATACAATTTCCATGTAAATTCAAAGCGTGTTGCGGGCGGTGGGGGTATCGGGTTGTATTTGGGGTTATTAGAAGTTACGGGGTGAGTGTTTGAGTCTGTTTAGGGGTGTCCGGGAGTTGTTTGTGGGTGTCGGGAATTTGTGACGGTGTCTGTGGGTTGTTTGGAGGTGTCGGGGGTGTTGGAGGTGTTTAGGAGTGTCGGGGAATTGTTTGTGGGCATTAGGGCTAATGAAAGTAATTAGCGTTGGAAAGGGGGGATGGGCGTGTCTCTTAGGTGTGGTGGCGACTTACTGACTAGCGACACAAACTACTAGTAGGACATACAAATTCATTTACAACTTAATACGACAAAAAAACCAATCGTTTTAGTAATTATTCCAAGATGGCTTTATCTCATATATGTATATAGATGTATATATTATGTATATATACACGACTCTCTCCGCCCGTTAGTCGCCATTTACATTCTAACTATGAAATTATTTATAAATGCTATTTTATTCCTTATTCATTTTAATGTAGAAAAAAATCCCCGTATCAAAAGCGACAATCATCTACACTACGTCACTTACATCACTTAATTAATAATAATTATAATATTATTACATATAGAAATCGCGCTTACTTCGACTATAATGGTGAGTACAAAGCTTGTGTTTTTTGGTTTATATTTATTATTATGATAATAATTAGTTGCGTTGCATCAACGCGCTTTAGTCTAAATGTCGCAACCGGGAACGATATCCGCGTACCGTCGTGACGGAACACATATCTCTATAGCACTAAAAATTATTATGCTAAACGTGCCAAATGTACAAATAAGTCGAAATTAAAATATCAATAAATACATTAAATAACCTTTTTACATGACTTATTCGCTTTAAATATATAAAAAAAATCAAAATACAATATTTATTTCAAAGTTATTAAAGCTGCACTCTCAAAAGTTTTTGTTTTAGATACATTTAGCATAATAACATTTGTTTATTTATCGTTTCCTTCTACTCCGGTTACAGATAAAATTATCCACAAGTTACAGTAGTTTACAAGCGTTTCAGACAAAGATGGCGCTGGCGTGTTAGTCGCCATCTTGGATCAACAGATACGACATTTTACCTCCACCGCCATCTTAGTGTGAATCTCATATTTTGCAATAATGTATATATATAGCTACATTTACATATGTAATATATCCAATTGATACTATGTGCGTCATCCATCTACTTACACAATAATTTTGACTAAACCCAATTTAATTTGGTTTTCGATACATCTGATAGTTTAATTAAACTACAGTTTGGCGCTTTTTTTTTAAATTTCAGCTTTCAATACTTACTCCACTACTTTTACTGTAATTCACTAAACGGAATGGATGTATTGCCTTTGCCTCTTTAAATAGTATAATAATAAAAATGGTGCTTGATTTCCCGCATTTTATTTCACACGTTTTGAGATCTCCCTAGTTTAATATTAATTTAGGCCCTATTTCGACTCGACTGCGGAAAAGTCATAAATAATAATTAATAATTGTTAATAGTATTTATCATTGATAATAAACAAAATCACAATGTAAAAAAATACATTCCAAATGAAAAAGCCAAAATTCAGTCTAATCCACATAGACTAATGGATTAGACTATACATAAAATGTCAAAAAAAGATAAAAACATTTCCGCAGTAGAATCACACTAATGCTTGGGCTTAGTCTGACACCTAGCTCCAACATTCTGACATGGACTCAAAGGCGTTACTCATTAAGGTCCTGTGGCACCTAACCCCAAGCCCGATATGAGTTTAAACTGTCACCATATCATGGGTGGGTCCGGTGTCATCAGGGTGCCGCGTCGTTGGACTCCTGTGTCATCGGGGTCAGGTGTCATCGGGTTCGGGGGTCAGAGCTCAGCAATTATGTGTGGCGCGCGGTAAGGGACGCACTAAATATAACTTTTCGCCCTGTTTGTTAGTATATATGGGCGCTCGTTGGTAGTGGGCGACTAGTTGATCGAGGGTGGGGAACTTTCTTTGGCCGATGCAGTAAAGGCTTCCTTCGACTTGCACTCGAAAATGTTTGTTGCGACCGGGCGCTTTTAGTGACACGGAGAAATCTCCCACCTGTAATTTATTGAAGTTTTTTTACAATAATTTTAGAGGTGTTGTTGTGTGACAAAAATCAATAGACAGATTCAGCAATCACAGGTTTGAGAGTTTAAAATAAAATGTGTAAAATACGACAGTAAAAAATCTTATTTATTTACTAACTTAGTTTGTACGTCAGTATATGCTGGACACTTTTTTTAACTAGTTAAATATGTAATTGTATGCAATTTTTTAAAATATGCGAATAAGTGACTATTGCACAAAATAAGCGATATATCCATATATTATACAATATAAAATTATATTACTCACATTGGTCTCGGAGTCGCGTATGAGGAAGTCCCCGTCGTGCCCGTGTTGGTTGAGCAGCGCGTCGCAATGCGTGCGCGTGATGGCGCCATAGTACCACGCGCGGCCGGTTGCGCCTCGCGAGCCGCTGCCCGCCGCCCCGGCGCCCACCGTCGCGGTGCCTGAAGTGGCCGCGCCCTCCGTCGCCTCACTGGAAGGGTATAGATATAATTATTGATTATTAATGATTTAATTATTAATTATTGATGTATAGACAATGTTATTTTCAGCACAGTTAAAACCAGTCGTGGCGCAAAGGTACAGGTGTGACTGTAAAATCGCCTGATTGTGGGTTCGATCCCATGGGTGTTGAGTTCTTCCACTCAACACACAATGCCTCCAGATCTCGGCGGAAAGTGGGTAACGGAGTGTCTTAGCACCAGATTCTCCTACCCTGCAGTGTGTGGGATACAGCATGAACTGATTTAAGTTATTTCTTTGGTTGTAGTTAGTTTTACCTATGTAGTGAGGTTTATGCGAGTCCTATCTACACAGTACAGTCAACATACTGTAAATTGCTGCCCAGATTTAACTAAAGGATTTTCGTCACTTTTGATTGATTCCTTCCCAAGTGTACAATGTGCAATAGTTCAAAATGACTATATTGTTGACCATACTGTACTACACACCATACAACAAAGTAAATGACAGGTATATAGCAGTGTAACATTACCTATAAGGCTGCGTCAGGTAGTCGGCTAGCTCCTGCAGGTAGTTGCGGGGCACGAGGCCTATGTGGCCTCGGGAATCGCGCGCGCGGTACCACTCGGGGTCGGAGGGCGGCCGCTCGATGATCTCGAGGCGGTCGCCCTTCTCGAACGACAGCTCTTGTTCGTTGTTAGACGTGAACGAGTAGAGTGCCACCTGGGAGAAAAATGAAAAATAAGAGCCATTCTTCACTAAATAATTCACTACACAATTGAATGAAAGTCTGAATCAAAGTCTGAATAAAGACGTATTAAATTAAATTTAAATGACTTCAAACAAGTACTCACAACAATATCTAGAACATTCTCGGCCATAGCGTAAGTATGGACCGTGTCTTCGTTGTCGCCCTCTTCGCTCGTGTAGTTGGAGGGGAACCTGAAATAATGCAAAATTCTTTTAATAATTAATAATAATTATTATTATAATTCCAAGCGCGGCATTGTGTTCCGCCACTCAACACAATAGAGAGAAGAAAATAGAAAATGGCTCAATGGGAACAGAGTATCTTAAATCCCGGTTTCCAAACCAAGTTTGCCTAGCATGGTGCCTTCAATATATTCAATAAAAAAAAACAACCCACCATCCCGTATGCCCCTGATACTGTCCCCGCCACCAGCCGTCATTGCTCTTCTCCAGTATAAGGATCCTGGTGCCCTTCGTCAGGGACAGCTCATCAGGCTGCTGTGCCTGGTAGTTGTATTTGACCACAGCAGTGCCAAGTGCCTCAGTGGGCTCTACTCGACGGGCACCGGGAGACTCGGGCCCAGTGCCTGTGCGCACTGGCGAGCTATTTGAAGGTAGAGTTTTGGAACCGGAACCCTTTTTTACCTTCTTTTTGATACTGAAAGCGAAAAGAAAATGTTTTTGTTAATATAAGTGTATTTTGTATGGGGCACATGGTATATTGTATATAGGTGGAAGTGTTTGACATAATATGTTATGTTATAGGAAGATATTTTTGTCGAGAGCACAATTACATTTTAAAATATTAAAATTTTATTGGTTTAGAAGTGGCATCCACTCCACTACCACAATCTATAGCTATACTTCTATTTGTGTTTGTTGAACATGCTAATCTGTAGAACTACTGGTTCGAATAAGGAAAATCTTTTTGAATGGGATAGTCCATTTATCGAGAAAAAACTGCAAGCTATATTATTTCACATTAATAGTTTTGATGTAACCCACAGCACCTGTGGTCAGAATTACCTTGGTAAGTTAGAATATGTCATTTCTTTATTTCCATTTGGCCACAGAGATTGAGGAGTTGGTAACAACTACCCATATGTAATGAGATCAGAAGAAAATCTTAGGATTTTCAGGATTTGATTGGTCGAAATTTTACATTAAAGTTCACCATATATAATCATAATATCTCTTGAATAGATTGTTAATTAATAGACGCCAGTATCACGAGCGTACATAATCTTAACCACGCTTTTAATTACAATAATTATTACTTTAGTAATGTTTAATAGTAACACTCATCAAGACTATGATTACAAAATATATTAAGCAATATAAGCAATATAAATAAACAAAGTAGAGACGTTCCCCAATCTCTGATTCGAATCCGCATCCTTAACTAAAATATTTTAGTGTCACTCAGTATCCCGGATATACCAGTAGGCAGAGGCAGTCTAGACTTAAGCTTAAGACAGTCTCACATCAATTATCGAGATAGTGTTACCAGAGCGGGGAAAATAAAAATGAAAATAAAACATTCCCTCAAGTGAGAATTGAACCCACAACAGTTTATATTCAGAAGTAAAAAATGATAACAAAAATAACATAGAACTAATAATTTCAATTTTTTAAATATCTCTCAAGACATGACAGAACGTCGCGACGCCAGAACAAATAATGTTCAAGTTACCACAATGGGCAGTTTTAAGGTCACCTACTTTGGAACAAGAGTCCGTTTGGAGGTATCTACTTCAATCTTCACTTTCCGCCCATTTGACAGACATTGCATAGATATCGGAAATCAACGCCGTGCTTTGTCCAACAAAATTAAGGGAATGAAAGTATTTATAAATAAAATCATTCTTAGAGTAGGTCAAACCAAATTGTTAATGAAGTGTGTCAGTGTGTCTTAACACTTGATGGTCTCAGTTTATTCTACAGAGTTTTATTGAGATCTACAATTAATAAAGACAATTAGCTTTTAATGCTTTAAATCAATAATCTTTTCTGCTTTTATAGAGTAGTTAAAACTGTGGTTTCATTTAAAGTGGCGCCGACAATTCCACCCTGTATATTAACAGTGGTATACAGTAGTCTATGTTAATAAATTCTCTTTTGTTTCGTTTCCGTATTAAAAAACACAAAACAAATTAAAAATTTTAAATAACTACAACAGAAATAGCCCCTCCAAGCATAACGGCGGTCAGACGACAGGGGCTCAATCCGACGTATTGTACTCGTAGTACGATACTCGAGTCCTTCAATTACATTATTAGGTCCTATAGTCCTTACTCACCTATCCATCTTAACTAAACTTCTCATTCAAACGATTACATAATTTAGGGCCTGTACCTGGCAAGGTATTATGTTATTAGCATAATACCTTGCCAGGTCGTAGATTCAAATTTGCTTATTTACTTTTTTAGGTATGGTGCAGCATAATGCAGCTGTATTTCGTGCTTTACCTATATTCACCTAGTAGATACCTTAGATATGTGAAGGTAATTATTACAACTATGCACTCTTCGGAATTACCATAAAGCACCTTATATGTATATTCCGTACACAACAGGGTGGGCAGAGGGAACGTGTATCACAAATATCCGTCTGCCTTTTCCGCCTGAATTTAAGAAATTGTCGAATTATGGAACCAAACGACAAGCTTGTCTCTACTAGGCTAAGAAAATGACCATGACTGAAATATTATGATAATTATTCCCCCGAGTGAGTATGAAAAGTAAAGTTATAGAGGAGAAGATTCCACCGAAATCATTCCGCCGAATAGAATAAGTAAAGAAAAATATTTAAGAAAAATTATATAATCTTGAACGCAGCGGGACCCGAACCTGCGCCCCTTAGCTCTCGTCACTAATGTTTTTATCGAGTTTCGTCGAAATTCTTATAATATACACCCTTCTTACAACTTACTTTTGTTGTTAGCATGAAGTAGAGCTAGCTTCGGCTTAATATTACTACAATTATTTCAACTACAGGCTATTAAACAAAATATACAAAGGTTCCTTGAAAAAAAATTCAATTGCATAATAGTACTAAATATTCTAACTAGCTCCGCGTGGACACGTGACTGGATCACACTGTAAGCCACGTTTCAGTTCCTAGGTATAGTAGTTTTATAATGTTATGTAACTGTATCGTTCATTTTCTGGTGAAAACAGACATTTTTCTCTCTGCTATAAAAGGAATTTATTGTTTTTTTTTAGTTTCACGCCAGCATGTCGCTGGAAAAGGGAACCTGGGAACCAAGACACTTCGTTTCTCATTAAGATACTTCCATTGCGGACGTGTGCCGAATTCTTGAATTTTAGCTCGTTTGCCTCAGTGCGAGGAAATGAAAATAATCATAAAAAATTAACTTATTTTTTTTTTAGGTGAAAACAAAATGTGTTTTTAATCATCTAACGTTTGACTTAGAACTTATTATTTTTGGTTTTTAACATTATTGCGTACACCAAACGTACATATCATTTGATAGCAATTATCATTTGTTTGTACTATAGGTGGGAGGTTAACACTTAGGCAGTCGTGGCGCAGTGGCACGAGCGTGTGACTGTAAGTTCGACTAGGTATGGGTTTAATTCCCACTCGAGGAAATGTCATTTCCTCGCTCTGGTAACGCTCGCAGTGGTTTTCCACCACTACACACTCAATTTCTACAGTCTCCGGAAAGTAGGCAACGGAAGTTTCTTAACCCAGTTCCTAAGTCCACTAGGTTCCGTCTGCTTACCCTGCTATGTGCGGAATGTAGCGTAAAGCAAAAAAAAAAACATATTATAATACATTAACAACTAAACAGCCACAAGTATTCGTAACAATCGCATGAGAACATTTATTACAAAAACCCTTATATCTTTCATATTAACACGTTATAAGAAATAAAAACGCTGTTTGTATGAGAGAAAAGCTATTCATATACAGATCTACCGAAGCTTCCGCTTATACTGTCACCATTGAAGGAAATGCAAGGAAATGATGTACGCCTAAGTATAAAATGATATTACTTCCTAGGGAAGTTTTACGTAATGAAAAATAACACTATATTTGTCTATCGTGGCGCAAAATCGTTACTTATTATCGTATTTTAAAATCGTACTAAAGGCGTAATGTTTGTAGGTTCGATATAACTCGGGGGAAATGATTATATTTAAATTATTTTCATTTTCCTATTTAACACGCTGTATCAAATTTACGGCAAAATGTAAATCTTAAATATTTTAGTCAGGGCTGAAGTAAGTAAAGTCGGTCCAAGAAAAGATTGGAGATCTAAATAGGTGCCAATCTCAATATAATATCCACTATCAACCTACCTATCAAACAACGAGGGTTTCTCCTTCTTCACATAATTACTGGGCACGTAACCGGACTGGCTGCGCGCGTTCTGCACGCGCCACCAATGTTTCGAGTCGTCCAACAATAGGTAACGCTCGTTCTTCCGCAGATCCAACTCCTGGGCACCCTGAGCCGCGTAGTCGTACTTGGCGACGACGTAGCAAACATCGTCCTGAAAAATTAAGACATAACTATAAACATTACTTTATTTTGTTTAAGTCTTATTCATCTAATATAGCAGGTTGCAGTAATAAACTCACTGACAGCCATATACAGTCAATCTGGGCAACTTTGCGATATTTTAGACTATATCTTAACATTTAAAGCACATTGCAAGAGTGTTTTCGTTTTATTAGTGCTCTCATAATACTTTAGATATTCACATAAACCTTTTGAAATACATCAGTATAGAAGAAAATCTAAATTTTTTTAGTCTGTCATCAAATGGGCAATTTTGGCACACAAAAGACCATTCATAAAGGTAGTCACAATTATTTTTCTTATTAAGTCTAGGTATCGTTAATGTATTAATAAAATAATAATTCTGCAGTTTTGTCTTATATTACAAAAACAAATGGAGAATCAGTCTGGTGTTTGGTTATATAGTATAGTATATATTTTTATAGTATATCTTTTTAAAAAACACTTTAAAAAATATATTAGAAAACTTTTAGCTAAATTGAAGAGAAAATAAGCAAAAATAATTTAAACAAGCAAAAAATTTTAAGAACTTCAATATTAATTGTCTATTGTAATTGTAATCAAGTGGGCTACTGTTAACGTGACAGGTTGTGGGTTCAATTCCCACTCGAGAAAATTAAATATATAATACTTCAGTCAGCTTCACGCTGTTTCCCATTACAATATCTGGTGTTAAGTTACTTTATTCTCATTAAGACACTCCCTTTCCCCATTTGGAGGAATTGCATGTTGAGTGTTGAAAGTGTCGAGTTTCAAGTATATACATAGATATATACATTTCAAGACAAGTTTTTAAGCACTATATATATAATTTAATTCATTTTAATGTATTTAACTAAACATACTCAAGAAATTTATAATTCAAATAAAAAATATTATGCATATAATGTTACACAATGATAAGAAGTCCATTCTATATAATGCATATTGTTGAATTATTCATACCTGTGTCCTCACATCCTACACATATGATATGATATAAGTGGGGAAAGGAAGTGTGGAAGGTTAGAGCCTAGAGGCATCGAGAGAGTAAAGGAAGGTAGATAATTAATATTAGCATAAATTGTGTAATTAATACAACTTGCCATTGGTTTGGTTCACTCTATTGTATTATGTGTATTAAATGAAATTGTAAGTAATTCTTGTAGTATACTATAATAGTAATAATTTGTTTTTATTTTAAGTGTAGTAGATATGTTATAGTTTACCCACTACTTATCACTCATTCAGTTTCACTGGCTAGAAGAGATCTCTTATAAATACAAAGTTAACCCTTATGAACTAAATGTCTTTGATGTTTTAATTTTCGTATGTATTTTGGTACAATAACGAATAATACTTAATTTTAGCTGATATAAAAGAAATTTAAAAATATAATATATAAATTAAATATGTATTGCGGAAAGTGAATGTATATTTGTTATAGCTCATGTAGTTAGAGCTGGTAATCGTATGAACTATAAGAGTAACAGATCGATAGTGGACTGCATAACTGCATGGTTAATGTGCGGCATGAGAGGTAGGGTACCTGGGTGTTCTTCCCGTGCCTGGAGTTGGCCATGGCGTGAGGCGCGGGCAGCGGCTTGTTCGCCCACACCGAGTCTGCGGCACGCACCGACCGCGTCTCCAACATGACACCCGGGACTCGTCTCACTGGTACATGCCGCCCTCGCCCACCACTGCACTGCACTGCACCACTACACAAGATACACCACCAAACCACCAAAACCCACAACCACCTATTGTTTGCAATACGACGTGCGAAATTACGTTCGAGAGCTATTTCACGATCGAAGAGAACGTTACGACCGCATCGCTCTCTATTTTCAAAGGATGTCCTTTTTATTAAAATATTAAGTAATAATGTTTCATTTATCCTTTATCCGTCGCCGTCTATTAAATATCCGCGAGATATTACAACATTTATAATTTTAACAAAATTTTCACATAAGTCGGTGGGGCAGCGACGAATCAATAGACAAAAGAAAGGATTTATTTTTATTGGTCGGCAAAGTATAGACAATGTGAAAATTTATATTTACAATATATAGTATATAGTAATATTTAATATAGTAATATATGTATCCTAACGTAATAAAATGTCGAAAATATAAATAAAAAATAGTAATATAATTTTAGCATATTTGACAGTTAATATACAAATATATAATTATTTGGGGTCTGTGACGTATATTTAATTCAGCATTTTTATTTTGATCTGTGCGCCTGTCAAACGGTATTGTTGGTCTGTGACTGTCACGTTTACTTATCTTATAAGTTGTTACTAGCTATCGTCGACGTATCGGAAAAAATTGAAATTTCGCAGAACACAGTGTGCTCTAAATGTAGTGACAATATTTGATTTTTTTATTAGAATGTCTGATTCCGAAGGAAGTAACTTTTCGGGTAGCGGTTCAGACGCCGGTAGTGTAGCTTCTAATCAGTCCCGAAGAAGTGGTGTATCAAATCGTTCTGGTAGATCAGCTTCCCGATCGAGATCCCGGTCGCATTCGGGCAGTAGAAGCCCATCTAAATCGGTGTCGAGATCACGCTCTAGGTCTCGATCTCGCTCACGCTCCCGCTCCAGGTAACCACAACGCTAATAACATTAAAAATAAAATTCTATTTGTAATGAAATTTAATGTGATTACGTGATTTTACAGGAGCCGCTCGGCCGGCTCCGATGGTAGCCGCAATAGAGATGACGAAGCAAAAGAGGCATCTGGAGATGAAGAAGTAGAGGTATTTATATATTTTATACATGGTATGATAACAGAAGAAATTGTAATTAAATTGCTTAACCTATTATTAATGTCAAGCTTCGTTATCTAAACAATATGTAGAGATATGATTTCACTTTGATAACAATATGTTTAATAACTAACAACATTGCATCTTGTATTGATAAATAAAAAAGTGCCTAAATTTTATTTTAGGATGAACAAGAACCTGAAGGTGATGATCTAGTAGACTCTGAAGAGTATGATGAAGATGAAGAAGAGGAAAGACGTAGGAAGAAACGAAAAAAGGACAGCCGCTATGGAGGTTTCATTATTGATGAAGCTGAGGTACTTCATAAAAGATCAATATATATTATTATTTTTATACCCTTATTCAGCCTTTACTCTCCTATATTTATTATTAGCAGGAAATCATTGCAATAACATATACTTGTTTACATTCAAGTACACTTGTTATACCTATTGCATGTAATTTGAAAATTTCTTTATATTAATAAGAAAAGCAGCTGTAGTATTGTGGATACATAGTTTGTAGTTACATTTTAATTGTGTGTATTTAATCTGTGTTTAATTTATAATATATATTAAATATATATTTTGTCCATAGGTGGATGATGAAGTTGACGAAGATGATGAATGGGAGGAAGGAGCACAAGAAATGGGTATTGTTGGTAATGAAGTTGATGAAATTGGACCAACTGCTCGAGAAATTGAGGGACGCCGTCGAGGAACTAACTTGTGGGATTCACAGAAAGAGGAGGAAATTGAGGAATATTTGAGGAATAAATATGCAGACGAATCAGCAGCACTCAGACATTTTGGTGAAGGTGGCGAAGAAATGTCAGATGAGATCACCCAACAGACACTCCTTCCAGGAATTAAAGACCCAAATTTATGGATGGTGAAGTGTAGGATAGGTGAAGAAAAAGCCACTGTTCTTTTACTTATGAGAAAGTTTATCACTTATCAAAATTCTGAAACCCCCTTCAAAATTAAGTCAGTCGTTGCACCTGAGGGGGTGAAAGGTTATATTTACATAGAAGCTTACAAGCAACCTCATGTTAAGGCTATAATAGAAAATGTTGGTAATTTAAAAATGGGTATTTATAAGCAGGAGATGGTGCCTATAAAGGAAATGACAGATGTTCTTAGAGTAGTCAAAGAACAGTCTGGCTTGAAACCAAAACAGTGGGTCAGGTTAAAGAGAGGTCTTTACAAGGATGATATAGCTCAGGTTGACTATGTGGACCTGGCCCAGAATCAAGTCCATCTGAAACTTCTACCAAGAATTGACTACACCAGGCTGAGAGGAGCACTGAGAACTGTACAAAGTGAAAGTGAGGCGGCAAAACGCAAGAAAAAGCGTCGTCCTGCCGCAAAACCCTTTGATCCTGAAGCTATCCGCGCTATCGGGGGAGAAGTGACTTCAGACGGTGACTTCCTCATATTTGAAGGAAACAGATATTCTAGAAAGGGTTTTCTATACAAAAACTTTACAATGTCTGCTATATTGGCAGAAGGTGTTAAGCCAACATTGACAGAGTTGGAAAGATTTGAAGAGCAACCTGAAGGTATTGACATAGAACTCGCGGCGCCCGCCAAAGACGATCCGACAAGTTTGCACTCGTTTTCGATGGGAGATAATGTGGAAGTGTGTTCCGGGGATCTCGCCAACCTCCAGGCGCGCATCATCGCCATCGACGGCTCCATGATCACTGTGATGCCGAAGCACGATGCATTAAAGGATCCACTTGTATTCAAACCCAATGAATTACGTAAATATTTCAAACAGGGTGATCACGTAAAGGTATTGGCGGGCCGCTACGAAGGGGACACGGGGCTCATAGTGCGCGTCGAGCCGCACCGCGTTGTGCTCGTGTCTGACCTCACCATGCACGAGCTGGAGGTGCTGCCCAGAGACCTGCAGCTGTGCTCGGACATGGCCACCGGCGTGGACTCGCTGGGACAGTTTCAGTGGGGCGACATGGTGCTGCTGGACGCACAGACCGTGGGCGTCATTGTGCGCCTCGAGAAGGAGAACTTCCACGTGCTCGGCATGCAGGGCAAGGTGATCGAGTGCAAACCGCAGGCTCTTCAGAAGCGCCGCGAAAACCGCTTCACGCGCGCGCTCGACTCCGAACACAACTCTATACAGAAGAAGGACATCGTGAAGGTGATCGACGGCCCGCATGCCGGCCGCGAGGGCGAGATCAAGCACCTCTACCGCAACTTCGCCTTCCTGCAATCGCGCATGTACCTCGACAATGGCGGCATCTTCGTGTGCAAGACGCGCCACCTGCAGCTCGCAGGTGGCGCCAAGGCCGGCGCGCCTTCCGCGCTCGCGCTCGGATTCATGTCGCCGCGCATACAGTCGCCCATGCACCCCTCACGGGGAGGCCGCGGGGGCGGCGGGAGAGGCGGGCGCGGCCGCGGCGGGCCCGGGGGCGGCGGCGTGTCGCGTGACCGGGAGCTCATCGGCGAGACCATCAAGATCACGGGCGGGCCGTATAAGGGCAACGTGGGCATAGTGCGCGACGCCACGGGCAGCACGGCGCGCGTGGAGCTGCACGCTACGTGCCAGACCATCTCCGTGGACCGCGGGCACATCGCGGCGGCGGGCGGTGCACGCGGCGCGGGTGCCGCAGCGGGCAGCGCGTCTTCGTACGGGCGCACGCCCACGCGTGGGCTGGGCGCGCATACGCCGTCCTACCGCGAGGGCTTCAAGACGCCCATGCAGGGCGCGCAGACGCCCGTGTACGAGGCGGGCTCGCGCACGCCGCACTACGGCACGGGCGGCGCCAGCACGCCGGCGCACGACGGCTCGGGTGCGCGCACTCCGGCGCACGGCGCATGGGACGCGGGAGCACACACGCCGCGCCCCGACCTGGACCTGGCGCTGCTCAACCTGCCCGCGGACTCGTACCAGGGGCCTTTCACGCCGCAGACGCCGGGCACCATGTACGGCTCGGACCATACGTACAGCCCGTACCGGCCGAGCCCGGGATACCTGGGCACACCGTCGCCGGGGTCGCCAGCGGGCGGCGGGGGCGCGGGCGGCAGCGAAGCGGGCGACGCAGGCGAAGAGTGGCACGCGCCGGAGCTGGAGGTGCGCGTGCGTGGAGGCGTGGAGGCGGGATTGCGCGGGCAGGTGGGCGCGGTGCGCGGCGTGTCGGGCGCGCAGTGCGCGGTGTGGCTGCCGCTGGAGGACCGCGTAGTGAGCGTGCCGGCGCACCAGCTGGAGCCGGTGGTGCCGCACGCGGGGGACCGCGTCAAGGTGATCGCGGGCGAGGACCGCGACGCGGTGGGGCAGCTTATCTCCATAGAGAATCAGGAGGGCGTGGTAAAGTTCGGCCAGGACGATATCAAGATCATGCAGCTGCGACATCTCTGCAAGATGGCCTCCACATAGTTCCAATCATCTCGTTTATAAGTTTGATCGCATCAGTCTATTTTATTTGCACTCGGACCGTGCTCTCGTGTCACCGAATAAAACAAAATATATATTAAGAAAATCTATATCCTGTGATAAATTATAGCTTTTATCCTCATCTTGATACCACATATATATAGAGAGACACGTTAATATTCATATACTACATGTAACATGTGACACCATTAGTTTTACTATTAAACATTGTATTTTTAAATTTAAACTATTTGTTATTAAAAAACCTGACTAATTGTCCTTTTCCATAAAAAAATAAACAAATTATGATAGAAAACGTATCAATAAGCCTTGTCCACCGAAGGTTCCGTATTTTCGAATTCTAGGGTGTGTCAACAGAAAGGACAACTGATAAAAGTCAAAAACCTTAAGTTTACGGCATAAGTACTTTCTGTTTACAGGATGCACAATTTAGATAAATTTATCTAAATTGTATATTACTTACATCACAACATTTGAAAATGGAAATTTAAGTTCATAAAATGAAAAATTACTCTTAAAATTCATATCAAACAATTTTTTTATGTAAAAATTAAATTCATTTCTATAACAACTTCTCTTCATGGGGAATGGAATGTCTTACCACTAGATTCCCAAGTTCACTCTGCCTGTCCTGCAATATAATATCTTGATTCAATAAAAAATGTATTTGTTGTTGTTGAGGTCAGTCGTGACGTAGGGGCACAAATTGTGATTGTAAATTCGACTGGTTGTGGGTTCGATCCCTACTTTAGGAAATGAAATATTTACTCACATTTATATTTTAATTTCTACGCTCCGGTGTAGGGGCAAAACGCAGCGTTTATTTCGCCACTCAACATGCAATGCCCCAATGCCGGAAAGTGAAGAACAGTGTCGTAGGTTCCCTCTGCCTACCGGCCCTAGAGAGGCGCCGCAGCCCTTACCTGCTCCATATGACGGTTGTATTGTAGGCATGGGCGTTATCGTTTTTTTTCGATAACGGTTATGTAACCGATATATGGTTTTCATAACGATATCAAAAACGGTTTTCAGATATCGATATTGATAATACAGTTTACAAACGTTAAATCATTTTTAACGATATAAAATGAAGGCAAATTGACATTAAACGCTGGTTGCGTTTTTTAAAAGTATTATGAATATAAAGTATATCACCAAGTATACAGAGAGATGAGAGACTTTACGCGACATTTTTAAGAAAAAAATTATGTCTATACAGGGTGGAAGAGGCAGCGCTTCTTTTACTGAAACTGCATATATGGTAAAATATTTCAAACCCAGAATTAAAAAATTTAATCAAGGTACCTCAACAGTTTAGACGTAGGAATTTTTTTTCATTTCACGATTTTTATCCATACCTGTATTTCGTGTCACGCACACATACGTATGCGACGTTGCCGCTTTGACAGGTAAGTGTGCGCGTGCCTATGTTATACTTTACAAATGGCGTTTTATTTTAAAACGATAATTTTATTATTTATTTTGTTTGAAAAAATAACTTTTTCATTTTTGGGAATTATTTTTTTTCCGAATTATATTGGGCTTTTATAGAGTAGTTAAAACTGTGGTTTCATTTAAAGTGGTGCTGACAATTCCACCCTGTATACAGTAATATATTTAAGCTATACACTAACACTAATTAACTTTAAACTATATAGAAATTGTTGTTAAAAAAAAGTATATACACACACTGAAATGCACAATTTTTTTAGGAAACCTCGTCCGCAATACGTATCGCAAAGGACTAAATACAATACTAAACTATTTCTAAAATATTAAAAATTTGAAAATAAATTTCAAATAAGCATTTGTCACTTAAAAACAAACGTTTAGAATTTAAAAGTCGAATCCACTCAAGTGTGAAAATAATATGAATATTTTAACCAAATTTCAACCTTATTCCCATTATATAGAAGTTCTTTTTTGTAACGTAAAGTAATAATATCTTATAGATGGAAGTTATCGGATATTCGCTTCATTTCTTTTACACTCGTGAGAAACATATAGTTAGAAAGAGAGGTAGTTACTTAGTTCGTGTTATGCGAAGTTTTCGTTTTTACGTTTTCGTTGCGATAGTTGTTGTGTATGATTTTAAGTTTTAATACGCATCTGATAGTTTTGATAAGTTTCTATGATAACGGTTTTTTAGACACAGATATCGATATGGTATGGTTTCGGTATCGTATCGGTTACAAGTTACGTTTTGTTATATCGAACTCATCCCTATTGTATTGTATACTTTATATGACACTCTCATGAAAAAATAAACACCAAAAAGATTTTATAAACATTTATTGAATAAATAATACAAAAATGTTATCGAATTGGAGTTTCGAAAAATTTTCATTATCTAATTCCATAAACAAACTGAGCAAATCACTACGAACGATTACATAGAATAAAGTCACCAATGATTTAAACGATTACATCGAAAAATATTACACGTTTGTTACAACATTGTCTAACGCTATATTCAATTTTATTATCAACAAACAAAATGTCCATACAGTATTTACTTATGATTGAATATTTATTTATACATTGGTTATATTATATATGTATGTATAAAGTAGGGGATAAATGCCCGAAATGCGACAAGTTTGAAGAAAATGCTAAACCGCCACTGCCATAACTGACAGCAGCCGACAAATTGAAATTACAGAAAAAAAATTAAGCACAAAACTGCAGCTGAGAAACAATAGGAATATATATTATATATACAAATAATATGTATTTCACATACATAATACAAATAATCAACAAAATTTCACATTTATAATAAACAAACTTCTTAAATCAACGACTCCGTTAATTATGCGACTTACCACCGAACGTCATGGCTATGATACACGTACTTGAACCCTTCTGACACTCAAATACGCCACTTAACTTTTAACTAGCATTAAATTAATTAAAAGTTATTAAATTAAAAGTCTAGCAAAGTTACTTACGTCGGTTCTCCTCAGGTCTTAAGAACCATTAACAGTCAAATGGTGATAAATTACTTGACGTTCAATCTCAGTTAAATATCAGATAATTTTGAATAAAATTATTTGATTTTAACACATTTTTACACATATAAAATCAATTTAGCTAGACTTTCTGGTCTTCCAGTAAATGGCATTCTAGTTTCAAGCACGTGTATGACGACCATACAAGTTAGCGGAATGACCAGTGGCTCCCCCTAAGTACTAAAACAATAACTTATTCTAAAAAAGGTCCAATTTATACAATACGCGGATCGCCGATACGAATCCACAATTAAATATTGACATCGAAATCTCATATTTCGAGGTGACTCGAAATTCGATTGTAAATTTTAAAATAATTAATAATATATAACATCGAAAGTTTCTAAAATTGTATGATGATAATTGAATGATCATTATCGTATTAGATTTTTAAAAATATCGATATCAGATTTCGATTGTCAAAGGCCGTATTCGATATATTGCCATATCTAACTATACAAAAGACGCTAGGCCTCTATCTAAAATTAATAATAACGTCACGCGGTAAAAACACAATCTTATACATATTAAAATAAAATGGGATTCGAACCCGTTTACCGCGCAACGTTATATCAGATCTATCAATGTTACTCTATTGACCGTGAAGCGATTATTTAATACCAATATACAAACTACGAAATACAAATAAAATAAATATATACAAAAAATCAAATTGTACGTTCAATTCAATTTTATTGAACATTGAAGCGAATTATAATATTTTATTATTTGGTTATTTGTTAGATTAATTCATTTTATATAAAATCATACGATGATAGGAATGGTAGCAATATATGATACCATATAGTAAAAAGTATTTTTTTTACAGAAATCTAATAATATATTTTTTTACAATCTCACATGTGATGCACGATATACATACATACAAATAAAATCTCATTTATTATTTTTTAAATTAAATTTTTAAATTTAAATAATGTGTCGCATTTAGTTATAACCTCACAGAGGCAAACTAAAACTTCTACAATAAACAATTAATAAAAAATAAAATATCATATACATCCGCCACTTCATAATTCTCATTGCATATAAACAAAATCCAATTAGTATTTCCAAAGAAAAAAAATTGAATTCAAATTTGGCAACAAAAGAAACAAAATTTACTAAAAACAACTACAAATTTGTAATATCTAAACTAACAATACAAAAAAATGAAAAAAAAAAACCAAGCTTGACAATCATATTAGAATACACAACTTGGTTGTACTAAACTGTAGTGATAAGAGGTCTCTCACGAGACGTACATCCTCTTGACGTCCTTTTCATACCGCTTTTGAAAAAAATATATAAAGAGATCGCTAGCGAGGTGTAACACCTCTTGATGACCTCTGTATCTCTCAAGCTATAGTGATGAGAGATCAAAGATCATATGAGGCGTACATTCCCTTGACGACCACTATAAAGTGATCATCAAGGGAATGTAAGCCTAATGTAGATATCTTGAGAAAAAATTGTAAAGAAGTCCCTCACGAGGCGTACAATCTGTTGATGACCTCTGTATCTCTCAAATTGTAGTAATAGGTCCCTCACGAGGCGTACATCCTCTTGATGTCTTCCTTGTACCTCTCCTGTATGTCTTTCCTCTTGATCTTGAAGGCGGCGGTGACGAGCCCCATGTCGGGCGACCACACTTCAGTACAAAGTTTGACTGCGGCTGGCACTTCGAATTTTTCTAGACCACCTGCAAAATTTAATGTTCTTTCTGTTATAATTTTAGTTTATAAACTTTATTACTATAATTCTTCATAATAATTGCTAATAATTGTGAGGAATTAAGAGAGTTTTCATGGAATTTCATTCAGGATAGCTACCATTTTACTGAATAACGAAGTTGTAACTTGTATATTGGAAAGATATGCCTAGCCTGGCAACCGTAACGCCATTTTATAAAAATTGAGGCCAAGAACAAGTTTCTTCAAAGTAACATATAACAGTTGCTATCAACAATCTCTTTGGCCGCCAGTTTTGCCAGACATTCGTTCCTCACTGTCCACCGAATTCTGGAGGCATTGCGTGCTGAGTGGCGGAACTCAACGCCGCGCTTTGCCTCGACGAAGAGAAAGAAGAAGTGGAAATATACATTTAAATAAATATTTCATCTCTTCGAGTAGGACTCGAACTTTAAACCAGTCGGTTTTACAGTGACTCTGTGTGCCCACTGCGCCGCGACTGGCCTTAATTAAAAAAAATGTAATACTTAACCAAGTATTTTTGCCAAAATAAAAAAAAAAAACTCACATTTTCTCGCATGATCTGCCAGTTCTCTCACAACAGCTTTCTCCATAATAGCATTTTGGCATAACGTATCAAAGTTGCCATCGACTCCCACTCTGGCCGCCAGTTCTGCCAAGTGTCTGGGATTTGGCACTAGTAGCGCCACTGTGTAGGTTTTGGAGCTATCGCCGTACACACATATGTTTTCCACTATTGGGCAAGTTTTTAGTTCGGCTTCTACTTTGCCTAGAGATACGTATTCGCCCGCTTGGAGTTTGACGAGGTCTTTTTTGCGATCTGTAATTTAGAGTTGATTGGTTATTTTTACTGTAATAAATTTTAATTTTTTTTTTGGTCAACATAATATGTAACGACCGTTGTCGAAGCCGTCGTGGCGCATTGGCACAAGGGTGTGACTAACGCGGCGTTTGTGGGTTCGATCCCCACTCGAGGAAGTGAAATATTTATTTACGTTTATATTTTCATTTTTTCGCTCTGGTATCAAGGCAAAGCGCGGCGTTGAGTTCTGTTCTCAAAACGCAAAGCCTCAAGAATACGGTAGACTTTGGGGAACGGAGTGTCTTAACACTAGGTTCCCGCTGCATACCCTGTTGTTTGCGGGATACTTTAGATTTTTTTTAAATGAACATTATACATACATAATTAATGAAGTAAGTTTTTATGTAAAGTAACTTAAAATATTTATGTAAATCTTTGTTTGAATAAAGTTTATAATTACAGATGACACCAAATTACACATTTATAAATTCATTTACTGCTCAAATGTAAATGTAATCATTTACATGTAATCATTTACATTTGAGCCGTATGTGAAAAAATCTCAGATAATACAAACCTATAATTTTAATACATCCATCGGGGTGCAATTCTGCGATATCTCCTGAAAGGAACCAGCGCGTGCCGTTCTCGTCTTTGAACTCTTCCTTTGTCTTTTCTGGGTTTCGGTAGTAACCTTCCGCTACGCACTCACCGCCTATAACCACTTCACCCTAGGATAAAAGGAAAAATATTATGATATATCATTTCAACTTTATGCTTGGGTCAAATGAAAATAACATGACAGTTTCCTAAATTACGGCCAACTAATCAGCCATACCTATCGTTTTAAACCAGAAACCTTTTATATTGATTACTTATTAAAAAAGTCAGCTTTTTTAATAAGTAATAAGTAATCAATGTAAAATAATATAATGCTCACTTGTGGGTATGGTTTATTCTGCACACGGTAGTTGCCCTCCTCCCAGTTGACTAGCTTGATGTCCGTGCCACTAGTGGGTGCGCCCACGCGGCCTGTCGACCTGCAAATTTATTAAATTCACATTAAATATTTATCTATATATCCGATTTAACAACAATTCCATCTCCTTGCTTGAGAGACTGAATGTCTCCTGAGCGGAGATACATTTTAACTTTCCCTCTGGCAGGAACAAAAAGCGCACCATTGAGTTTCGTTACTCCATTTCATACACAATATCTCTGCAGGTAAACAGCCAAGTAGGTTAGTAGTAGTAATAATCAGCTTCACGCTGTATCCCGCAAGGTAGGTGAAGAGTACCTAGTGTTAAGACACTCTATTGCCTATTTTCCGCCGAATTCTGGAGGCATTACGTGTGGTGTGGCGGAACTCAACACCGCGCTTTCTACTTCGACACCAGCGCTAAGAAATGGAAATATAAATTTAAATAAATATTTCATCTCTTCAAATGGGGATCGAACCCACAACCAGTCGGTTTTACAGTCACACTTTGTGCTCCTGCGCCACTACTGGCCTGGCTAGTCGTAGTAGTAGTAGACTTTAGTCAGAGTGGACCGTACCTGTCATAGGGATCCATGACGGTTGCGCAGGAGGTGGTCTCGGTAAGTCCGTAGCCGGCCGCCACGTCGCAGGCCAGGCACAGCCGCACCTGCGTGTGCGTGTCAGGCGCTAGCGGCGCGCCGCCCGAGATCATGAGACGCACGCGCCCGCCCAGAAGACTGCGGATCTTCTTAAATACCTGGTGATTAAAATGTGTACGTTTATAATACAGTAGAGCGGTGGTTATCTGTACGTTTATCTAGTGAACTACTATAGAATCAAAATGGGGCGGCTTAACATTTGCCTGAAGCTGATAGAGAATCAATTGATTATTATAAATGTAGTCCCGCAGCCCTTTGAAATAATTCTCGTTTATTCTGTTACCGTTCTCCATTTTACGCCAAATTCTGGAGGCATTGCATGTTGAGAAGCGGAACTTAACGCCGCGCTTTGTCTCGTAACCCGAGCGGAGAAATCGTATATTAAATATTTCATTTCTTCGAGAGAGAATCGATCCCATAACCGTTTACAATCTTACGCGCGTGTTGCTGCACCATGTATGTATAAAGTATATACAGTCTGTACCAACATTGTAAAAGTGAAGTCCTTTTTTTGAACGCTAATCTCAGAAACTACTGGTACAAATTGATTTGTTGAGTATCCCAGATAGAGCAGTGTAGGCAAATAATAGATATTTGGTTTTTAACATCTATTTTTCTGTACTTTACCACACTCTAACCTGTCACGGGATTGAGTCCCGATATTTACAATTTAATATAATTTTTTATAATATCTTTCTATCCTTAGTGTAAAATATAGCTCCACCATACCACCCACCATCTTTTTTTATACAACTCCAACGACCAAAGGTTGCCTGAAAAAGATCGCTTTAAGCGATAAGGCCGCCTTATTGTACATGTTTCTTTCTACTTAAGTATTTTGTATATAATTTGTGTATATTTTATGTGCAATAAAGTATATTGTATAGCTATTTTTTTTTTTTTAAATATCGAAGTATATTTAAATATCCACTCACAATCTGATCCAATATGGGCGTGGCGTATCCCCTCCTCATCCAAGCCTGCTTGTACGCGTACGCCCACTTGAAGAATGCGCCCGCCAGCTCCCCGCTGCGGGACACCTTGTCTGTTATCCCTTTGCTGATGCGGTCCATTATTAGCTGTGGGGAATTAAAATAAATATATAAATAGGTTATCGTGACACAGGGGCATAAGCGTACGACTGTAAAGGTTGTGGGTTTGAATTTCACTTGGGGAAAAAAATATTTAATATTTTCATTTCCTGTATAAAATGGTTGATATAAAATACTTTTTTTGAGTGTCAAAACTCAACATCACGTTTTGTCTAACCAAAGCAGACGTTACAATAATTTTTTTACTCGCGATTGGGGATCGAATTCGTAACTGTCGCCTTTACAGTAAAAAATACTAAAAACCATTTTTCATAGTACCTCAGGTACATTTGTAAGATAACTAATTTACTTTATACATTACAAACTGTACACAATGCAATCAATATAATTAGCAAGTGTCACGTTAATTAAACATAATTGTTATAAATGGCGTCTTATCTATTAATCTTAGTTAATGGTATTCGTAATTAAAGTACGATTTTTTTATTTTTATTAATGAACGAAATAGGATTTGCGTTCATGGTTTTCGCATTTTTTTTTATGGATTTTAATTTGTTTATAACTAATTAATATATAGAATTATTTAATAAATTAAATCTTTTCATTTTCGGTGTAAAGTTTCTTACGAATTTAGGTATATGGTTGTTTAGTAATGAATGAAATATTTCCATTATACTGACTCAGGGGAAAGATAAATCACGGCGTTGTGTTCCGCGTGAATATAGTAAAACAAAAAAAAAAACATTTTATAATATTAAATAGTACTCACTGGCACAGTAGTAATGCATGTAGGTTGCAGTATGGTGGCGTCGCCGTGAGTGCCCTTCATGATCTTACTGGACGTGTCTAACATTGTTAATGGGGTTGAATATCCGATGGGCACACCTACGAGATAAAAACACAGTATTAATCTATACTAATATTATAAAAGTAAAGTTAGTTTGCTTGAACACACTAATGCTAAAACTACAGGAAACAAAAATAAAATAGCAACTTCCACATTCGAACGCTCACCTCCTATAATACACAAGCTCTCAGCCAACAACTCAAACACATGGGCCAATGGCAGGAACCCCATGAGCATGTCCCCTTCATATATGGGCATGGCGTCCGCAAAGGCCTTGAGGGTGGCCAGCATGTTCCTGTGTGATAGTATGACTCCCTTGGGCACACCGGTCGAGCCTGATGTGTACATTATGATTGCTGTGTCACTGGGCGATGGCTGTACTGGTTCTGAAAACAAGGAAATAACACAATTAATATTTTGTAAGATCTTTGATTTTCACGATTATTACATATTTTAAATAAAACTATTTAACCGGATTAATCGCGTATATTTAGTTTTATACATTTTTGGAAATCCAATGTTTCCAACACTTTGGAGTACTCCATGGTCACACTCTGATTGTTACACAATTATTATTTCTTATTTTAGTATCATATCTAAAAATAATAACAAAACAAACTCACCAATCTTAGACTGTTTGCCTAATCCCAAAACATCCTTATAGCCAACTATCTTGATGCCTTCTTTGTACCCATCCTTTTCTGTAGTCTTGAGCTGGTCCTCCATATAAATAATAGTATCGACTTTTGGTGTTTTTGCAAGAATTTTCTTAAATTTGGGCAATAATTCGTGAGTAGTTATGACTGTGGACACTTCAGTCTCATTGATACCGTGAGCTATGGCTTCGTCGCCGAGCGTTGCGTAGATTGTTACGACTGACGGAGAAAGGATTATTATAAAATAGGGAATAACACAAAAAAATTACGTAATTAGCAAGGTTTTTTCTCAACAAATATGCCTTAGTTTTAATTTTTGAATTATATATAAAATATATTAACAATATAAGTACTTAATTAATTCAATAGCTTAGGTAGATTAACAGTAAGAGTTCGATCCGCTTTTTCTTAAGACAAAATTAAATTTTAAATAATCTTTACATGTTATAGTAACATATACATATATGAAATTTAAAGGAATATTTAAATATATATTACCAGGTATACTCTGAGTAAAACAGCCGTGAGCAGCAACCATCCACTCAGCTCGGGTTTCAGCAAACATGACGACGTTGGTGCGAGGTTGGCATCCGAGCTCACGTAACCCAGCGCCGAACTCGCGTGCCTCTTGCACTACTTCGTCGTAGGTACGCCATACGTAATCACCCATTTTGTACTGTGATAGAATGAAAAAGAATTGTAATAAATATATATATGCGCTAGAAATGAAATACATTTCATCCTTTTTTATGAAAATAATGCGGACAAATGAGTATGAAATTTGGAACCGTTATAATTAAAGAAGAAGTGTCTTTTCCATTCGAACATGAGTCTCTTTGAAACCGTCGTTGTTATACGTCGAATGTATGGCACCCAAGACACAATCTTGTAAAATGGGCGACGTAAGTATCTCAATATTAATATTAGGTTCCCTCTGCCTAACCTATTATATGCGGGATACAGCGTGCAAGTAAAACAAAAACACCAACCTTCTTAAAAACTCTCCCATTAGGCTGCAACTCATCCTCCTCACTCAACACTGTCCTAGTACCGAGGCAGGGTCTCTGCCTCCAGCGGGCGGCCGCGGCGCGCAGCATACTTTCCATGGTGGTGACGCCATCGCGTATCAGACGCAGGTGTAGGTCACATGGGGTTGATATTGAACGCACTGTTATACTGTCCGCCGTTGATTCTATTATGCGAGCCTGCAAGTTTTTTAGTTTTGTTTGATATATGGTATGTAAACTATAGTATACAATTATTTTTAACGTATAAATTAAGAACAAAACAAAAATAAAATACATATAGATACCATACGATATTGCAACCTTTTTATAAATAAAAAATATGGGAAAACGTCAATGTAGGCGTAAAATTTTGATTGCGTCTCTTGCAATTTTTCAAAAACTGCAAATGCATCATAGTGTAAAAACTTTTCCTTTATTGACAATACAAGACTAAGTAAAACCATTATTTCATTTCTATATTTTTTTGTGTAAAATAGACCAGAATATGTTTTTATAGTAGACTATAATAATATATAATAATATAGATATTATTGCTCAATATTACAATAATTCATGGGCTATAGTAACGAAATTGCTTGCGATAGCGATTATATTATATTTTTCTACTAATATTAGTATTTGGCCTCTTCCTAACCTTCTGGGAGTCAAATTTATTTTTTTACAATGTAATACGATATTTCATAAAAACTTCTTACGAAAACTTTTGTGAAAGCTCAAATTCTGTTTTGTAGCTTAAGATATCCATTACTAAGATTTATAAAGAATAAATTAAAACAATACACTTCATTGGTTCACCAAGAAATCTTTGTAAATAGGAGGAAAATTATTAAGAAAATACTTTTATATTTCCTACATAGTATGTAAACATAATTGAATCACGTATCAACTCGACGAGTATTCTACTTATAAGTTATAGAATAAAATTATACGTAGCTTATCGAATAGAATAAATATGAACGTGGTGCCATAGTAAATTTGGAAAGTCTGATTATGCATAATACTTGTGTGTTCAATCTTCAATCGAAGGAATGGCAAGGCGTTGTTGTCTAAACTGAGCAGTGAGAAGAGAATGGAGTCTTACCGATATTTTATCTCTGTTTACTTAGCAATTTCTAATATGTTCAGAAAGTAGAGACCGAAGTGTCTCAACACTATGTACCTTGATACGTCTCGACAGCGCTCGCTTCCTCCAGGGTCGCTGGATGAGCAGGTGCACGGGGAAGGTGATCACGTCGAACACTAGCGCCACCGCGCGTATAGTGCGCAGCACCGCCGACACCCACCATGAGTCCGGCCTGTAAATTACAATAATATATATTTATACTAGCGACACATTCGCGGCTTCGCCCGCTTATTATTGTATTATAGCTAGCTTATACAAAATCTTTAGATAAATTGTAGCCTTGTATTAAGTTTAATCTAAATCCGTTTAATAGTTTTTGTGTGAAAATGAAAAAAACATCTATACTTCAAAATTTTCACATTTATTTAGAAACTAGGATTGGTAGGTTTATTTTATTATTTGTAAATGAAGCTAGTAAACATAAGGTTCTCTTGCCCTGCTATATGCGGAATATAAAAAATATTTAAAAGATTTGGTCTAGGTATACATATTACGAAAGCTGAACAATATTGTATTTTTTAAATAAGAACACTATTTAAATGTGCTTGCTAGTCTTGCTACTTTAAATTTAATAACTAAAATGTATTCTTTTTTTTCTTCAAGCGAGTCAGTCAAGTAACAATCTTGACAGGCCCTATCAAAACGTTGAAGCGTTCACTAGGCAAGTAGTAAAACAACAAGCGAACTAATCAAAGATTCTTATATTATTATATAGATGTAGCATCTGTTGAAATAGTTTATTACCTTCACGAAAACAATATTAATATTTTTTAGCTATATCAATATATTTTGTTAAAATTTACGGTTCATTAATTACTTTTTCAAAAAGGAGACTCTTTTCCTAAAAGCTAAAACTACATTATAATACTTAATTTGCTTAGTTTTGTTTATATCAGCAATGATTGACGTGATAGCAAATTAGCTTGCAAAAATATTTTAACATATATAACATAATTATAATTTGCCTTAAAAGTATCTATAGAAGATAATCGAACCCAGAACCATCCGCTAAGCAATATAACTTAGTAGTTAAATTCATCTTAACTGCGCAACAAATATGACTGCGTCAATTTCTCTTTCTTTAAAGAAATTTTATAATAAATCTTTATATAAGACAAACAATGGAAAATAACAATATAGTACTTTGTAGTGGCAGAGCCATTGTTGCCTCTTGTTCGCGACCTTGCACGTGAAGTGCTGAGATAATAATATTTTCAATACGGCACATTCCATTACTTTGTTTCTTTCAATTTTCACGCTTTATCCCGCAGGGTAACATAAAGTCAAGATCCTGCGTTTGCCGTTTTCCACCTGAATTTGAGACATTGTGTGTTGAGTGCAGAAACCCAACGCCGTGTTTTATAGAATAGAATAACTTATTATTTACATATTTATTATTAAGAAACTAAAAAGTTTGTGTATACCAACGCGCTAATCTTAGGAACTATTGGTTCGAATTGATAATTTTTTGTATTAGAGTCTATTTATCAAGGAAGTTCATGGGCTATAATTAGAATTACATCAGGTTCATCGTTGCGATCTAACCTAATTATTCCCGTTTCACTACATGGGCAAAGCCACAGTAAAAACCTAGTTTAATTTGATTTTCCAGACGAAATTATGAAAGATAACAAGACGCTTTATGTTAAAGTTCACTTTTTGCCACAACCAGGAAATGTTTACATTGTGTCTACAAATAAAAATAAAAGTTACAAGCTAAATATTCGAAGGATCTTTAAATGTTAAACGTTTAAAATAATTGCAAATAAAATAATATAATTGATATTATTATGTTCTGTGTATATTTTAGATACTCTTCGTTTTCTTGTGGATTAATAAATATTAATACACGATTACGACAACAATTGAACATATACATACCTACAAGAGAAAAAATTCAGAAAATCAAATTTAAATTTGCGTCAAAAAAATTCTATAAAAAAAAGAAATTTAATTAATTATTTCCCAAAAACATCTACAATAACCATCAATTATTGAAATATTTTAAATAAAAACTAGAATTTTGGACTATCTGTCGTCAGTAACATAGATAATAAATATAAAGAAATCAGAAAAATTATCTATAGTTGCTAGATTATCTGCCCTAGTAGGCCGGCCTAGTTTCAACATCGCCATTTTATAACGTACCAAAGTACAACTCTTGTGATTGATTTAACATAAGTAGCGATAATAATATGTCGAACGAATTTATAATTTCATCATAGATTGTAACTCTTTATTGTGGATTACACATACTTAAGATAATTTAAAGTATTTATATTAAATGAAAATGTAATATTTAAACGGAATAGATATTTAACAGAATTATTAAATTGACAATGTAGTGTCGCGAGGGCACAAGCTTGCGACTGTACATGACGGCTCTGGGTTCGATTCCCACCACTACCACCACTCCACATGCAATAATTCAGAAGTGGGAAACTGAATTGTTGGAATAGGTACGGAGTGTCATTACCTATTCCGACAATTCATTATTAAATTAGGTTCCCCGGTTCCATCTGTCCACTCTGCTATGTGCGGGATACAGCGTGAAGTTTAAAAAAAGAATATAATCCAAATCATTTTACAACACTAGTTTTCTAAGTTGATTCTCTGATTGCTTTCTAGATATACTCCTCAGAGATTATTCTAACGAACCTAACAACTTAGCTTAACATATCTTACATAGCAGTAGAATAGACAAAACCTGCCTAGATGTTGGTTTTATTACAGGCAAAGTATGAATATAAACCATATAGCTAAAATTTAATTAAAATCATATTATTTATTCTTTTTGATAGTAATATGGCATTAAATTGAGTTTAAACTCATAATGTCCTAACCTAATGTTAGGTAAACGGGGGTATTATATGGCGATGTCGGCAATTGTGCAAGTAATCGCATATAACTCCTATATAATGACTGTATTCAAAAGAACTGCGTGTGGCGTATCTGGCTATTATTATAAAGTGATACTAGGTACCTACTACTAGAACTAAATTGGAGAGAAAATCATGAAATTTTGCCAAAGATTACTGACCAGTCTTTCTGTTGATTAACTTTCTTATATTAACCTATTCTACGAGTAAATGAAAGTGTTGTTTCATATGAAGATTTCAAACTAGGATTTTCTATTAAACTATTAACTTCTCGTTGAGTACAAATTATTATTTACTAATGTATAACTAATAGTAATAATATAAAGCTGAAGAGTTTGTTTGTTTGATTTCATTATATCACGACCAAAAGAATCGTAGTAATAATGAAAAATGTAATGAAAAAACGAAAAATCTTGAGATTTCCGATTGCAATATAAACATACACAACTTTTCACCTTTTCCAAGGAAGCGAAATCGCAAGCAAAACTTGTAAAATAACAAATTAGATAAAAAAGCAATAGTAATAAATACAGTATATAAAATTCATGTCATTTCAATATATATATTTAACTCACTATTCACTTCAGTTTTCACGTCGGATGTGGGATAACCTTCTAACTCAGAATTTATTTTTGGGCGACTTTGCTTTTATTTATGTTTCTTATACTGTGATATAATATTCGCTATCAGTTTTTATAATTTTTTTTTAAATACTCATTCAAGAACACTATATTTATTCTATTCCGTTTAACTATGCCGACGAAGCCGTAAAAAAAACAAGTATAACTTTCCATTTGGCTGAAAACGCTAAAGAAAGTAAGAGTCCACAGAAAAGGTAGATAAAGTATATTGACATTAACCATCGAAATGTCTCCGTTATGACAAAATCGGAAAGAACTAGAGAAGAGACTATTACTAAGTTTCTTTTACTTTTAAAAATGCTCTAAAATAAAAAAAATAATATTACTTAAAATACAAAGAATAATATGACACTAATTTAAAACGCATCACAAGGCAAATTGTGTGTGACATTAAGGCAACATTTACTATTCAAATATATAAACGAGATATAAACGATCTTTTCCGTCATCATTGACACGTGAGCATAATTAATTAGTGGCGAATTCGAACCAACGCCATTGACCCTGACCTACCCATCTCAACACCGGTATTCTGAACGTCTGTAATATCAAATAAAGTAAGTTTAAAAAGAAAAAAAAAAATAAAATCTTTTATCTACTGCCTCGCTCCTAACACACACGAACCACCACCTTAAAAGGCTTGATCAGAGCGGATGTCCTAGTACCATCACAGCCATACATGGAAGTGCCTTCACGTGGTCAAGGTCAAAAGTACGCTGTAACGATAGCCGTCACTGACCTATCGCTGATTGTACTTGAAGGTGAATGCGCGCAGGAACTTTCAGGTTTTATAACATAACGAAGGTCTGGCTGCTTTCGGCTCTCCTCTATAACCGAAATTATAGCGAAACTGTCAAATACTCCAAAATAATTTTATATCCTCATCGGAACCGAAACTCATATAATAGGCGAAGCGTTGAGTTCCGCCACTCTTAACAAGCAATGCCTCCAGAATTTTGAACGAAGTGTCTTAACGCTAGGTTCCCTCTGCTTACCCTGCTGTGTGCGGGGTAGGTAAAAATATTAAAAAAAAATAAAATTACCAGCTTAATATTTTACTATATGGTAAACTAAAGATAATACATGGAAAAAAAAGTGAATACAGTGTAATAGAATTGTGGTAAGTTTACCACTGCAACAATATAGACACCAAGTAAATAGTTATTAAATTGAACCTTGACTTAACCTCAAACACTTCTATGAGGGCAACGCTGACGTCTAATATGCACTGAACAAGGATCTATTTATATGGAAAATGGATATATCTCTATGGATATTGGATATATATGGATATCTTTTATTTATTGGTTGATACTCCTATTATCTTAGTTAAAAAGCAATAATGACAACAAAATGTATATGAACTTTAATATAAAAGTGTCATCTAAATTTGATATCTCTAAAATTGGGCGGAAAATGAGGAACGGAGGGTCGTATCACTAAGAATTACAAAAAAAATGTATTATCTATGCACTCATAATATACTTCGCAAAATGAGAAAATTATGTCAACATAAAATTTTAATAATAAAAAATAGAAATGAAATGACAATGGCATACTTGTTTTAATAATTACTTGAGTTTTATCGAATAACAATTGTATTATCTAGGTGGTTTCTTGATAAGTATATAAATATAGCGGATGTAAATTTTCATAGTCACTGTTACCTATTATTCTTTATTTGTATGTTTGTAAGTTCAGTTTTAGAGTAGACGGTCTATACGCTGTGCCTTGCTAGGATAGGCAGAGCAAACCTACTATTACATCTACAGCTTTGTCTGTGACGTAAAATGGAAAATCCTGTTATTTCCTAGGAATTCCTCTAGGAATTTCAAGAAAACCCCTCTCTGTGTACGCCTATACGTTTCTAAGTCCAGTACTTTCGTCTGTGCGTTGTCTGTCAGCCACCCAGTAACGGAAGAGTTTTATATATAGTACAGTACCTATATTATTTTAAAATATAATATAGGTACAGTCACGATACGCTCAATGAAGGCTTTGACATAATTGGCTCACATTTGCAAGGTCGACCTTCAAAAACATCACCTTGCAGATCGGACTTTGAACTCGTTTTTATCTACAGCAACAAACAACTACGTCGCAAAACCTAACAATTTAACCTCACACGGCGTGAATAAGACAAATGACTGTATTTATAATAATTAGTCATAATTATATTTTATACTTAATATTTACCGCCGTCATGGCTCAGTGGGAAAGTGTTTGACTGTAAACGTGACAGTTGTGGGTTCGATTCCTATCTCATTCCCTAGGGAATGAATTATTTTCATTTCCTCACTGTGATTTTAGCAAAAAGATTAATAGGGATTTTAGCTAATAATTCTTAATATTTATGACAATATTCAGATGCCATAGTGGCGTAGTGAAACAATTTTCACACCAAATAGGTGTGGATTTGATTCATGGGAGAATTATTTAAAATTGTTTTCCACGTTCTGGTAATACCATGCAGATTCCAGTTTAACATGGCACGCAGTGTCTCTTAACATACATTATTAAAGATCAAGGCCAAGTTGGTATATAAAAATAGAGTAGTTTTGCAACTAGAATGTCCTTGAACGTGAACACGACAGCTGTGGATTCAAAGCCATTCTGGAAAAGAAACTAAAACGCCTAGGTTTTTGCCATTAAACGCATTTTTTTATTGTAAAAGTGGAGAAAGATATGATCATTCACTATGTATTCTCCCTACGACTTCACGCTTGTTCCCTTTTAGCAAGGTAATCAGGGGGATCCTGTTATTAACACACTCCGCTTAACTTGCTAAGTTACTGCCTGTTGAGTGACGCAACTTAACGCCGCGATATTTTCTAGCTACGTCGAGAAATAAAGAATATATATGTATACCTATAAAATAAAATAGGCAAGCTTCAAGACCTGTCGATTTATTGTCAATTCTAGCGACAAGTCGAGTTAAACTGCAGTTAGTGAAAGTCGAAAGGCTCGTTACGCTTCTAAGCGCAACTGTCAAGCGTGCATCGCTATTTATTCGCGTGCATTTTATACTCGTACCTCTATACATAAGTATGTCATTGGAACAATTGCGCAATTCCATATATACATAGCTTTTCAATGTTCTTCAACAAATACTTAAGTACAAAGATAAAAGACTAAAATAGAAATGTACCATATCAAATTTCATATCAAATTTAAGGAAAATTTATAGGAAAAATATTTTCAATAAAGGAAAAATTCTATTCTCTTTGGTATTTTTCTAAATGTAAGATTTAATTTATTTGCCATTTTAATCCGCATCAAGGGATTGTTTATTCATATTTAAAAATATATATTTAAAATGTTTTTTGCTCATTTGGTCTAATAAGACCGACTGCAATATAACTAAAAGAGTACAGAGCGGAATTATACAATCAAATGAGTGTCTGTCTAATCCGCATAATACAGTAAACTCTATACCAAAAAAAAACTTAATACTAACTTATCTTAGCTAGCTACTTTCTTTTAAGCCCCGACGGAATAAGAAGGGTGTTAAAAGTTTGACCTGTCTGTGACATTGTAACTCCTGAATGAATATACCGATTTGAGTGAGACTTTTTTAATTGGAAGCGTTGTTCATCGCGGTTCATCTTAGCTATGTTTTTTAAAAACGAAATTAGCAGTAAAAAAAACTACAAGCACTTTTTCAAGACAAGGTAGCTATTTTTTAGAGCTTTCTCGAGGGTTTTTATATTTTTGATTTAAAGTTATTGCATCCTTACGCTGCGTTCCGGATACAGCAAGGTAAGCGGAGAGATAATAGTGTTAAGATA